>JAJLXN010000012.1:0-470426 GCA_030571295.1 [Candida] citri
TAAAGAACATCCTTACCTCCCTAAAGAACATCCTTACCTCCCTAAAGAACATCCTTACCTCCCTAAAGAACATCCTTACCCCCCTAAAGAACATCCTTACCTCCCTAAAGAACATCCTTACCTCCCTAAAGAACATCCTTACCTCCCTAAAGAACATCCTTACCTCCCTAAAGAACATCCATTAGTATCTCTCATTTCCAGAAACAATCATACATAATTATTACGTTTTTATACTCACTTAACATCAGTTTCTTCCCTTACAATATTTGCCCCAATTTCGTAGAGTGCGAGTTTAATCAAGAGCAGAGTACATTATCTGCGATATTCCCCAGAAAAAAACCATACATTACAAATTGAGAAAATCTCATACACACGTAAACACAACTGAGAGAATAATACAAACACGCACTTCACGCGTAACATCAAAGCCAAATCAATAAATTGCTCATTTTTTGTCCTCATTGAAAGGTATTCATTTGTACTTCGCCGATTACGGCGTGATACAACTTTGATACTTCAACTCTCAATTGCATGCGCGGTAGAATTTAATTTCTTGGCACCCAATTCAGCCCGATGGTGTTGAAGTGGTCAAATAATGCGAGTTTTTCTAACACATTGAGAAAAGCTAAAGTGGAATATCCTATTGAAAACATGTAAGGTAAGATGTTGTGTTCTCCGGTTACTCAATTCGTGTAATTTGACTTCTTTGGGGCTTGAAGATTGGTTTTCGGTCTCTACGAGATAGTGCACTGTAGTGAATGTTTTAAGCGATGGCCATTTTCTCGGAAAGGGCAAAAGTTGTCTGCAAAACCGCTTCATGGACAAGAAAAAATTCTCCCGGACAGGACTAAGCTGCAGGTTTCTCGGCGTTTGAACTGCTACGGCTTTTGACAATTTATTTCTTTTTTTATTTAGACTACATAATATGCGATCAAGGAATATTCAGGGTATCATGCTACTCCAGGTTAGCACTTTGTGAGAAAAATCGGTTTGATTTAAACTCTAAATGAAGAAACTTATAGCAAATGAGAGTCTTGGAACAAATACTCCGTTGGCCCACCGGATGTCTTAATCAATATTCTATTATGGTTCTCCGTAAGGCAATGGTCTTTTCAGAATTGCCAAGAAGTTCTTGTGCCTGATCAGATTAATAAGTCGCAAAAAAAAAAAAAAATCTGCGTGTTAAAGCGGCCGTTATTGACACAACAGTCTTACAGGCAGTCTTGCTATCTAATTAATCGGCTTATGGAGTGACATTGTGCAAGAAGCCTGCAACTTCGTATATGGAAATCTTCTCTCACAGCGACCTGATGCGTTCGAAACAAGAAGGCAATTGCTTTTACTTGAACATCAATCGGACTTCACAACTTTCCTATAATCTCCATCCATTTGACTGAGCAAACTTCGGTTCTAAAACTCGGTTTTCTGCGGTGCTTATTCGCAATCGCATTGGCTGAACTAACTATACTTGCGTCTACGCCGCTTCTTTTCTCTTGCATACGCAGACAAGAATGCAAGAGGTAGACCGGCCTTGCTCATCTCCTGGATTGGATATAAATACAGATACAAAATTCCGTAAGATTAATTTTTCTCATAGCAAAAAACATGTCTGTTCCAAACAAGGGAAGCGACCTTGAGTCCGCAAAGCTTGACAATGCATCGGCTAATGTTTATGATGGTTCTTCCAGAAATGAGACTGAGTCAAGTGAGAGTGATTTGCAAGATCTCACTGCTACTGAGCAGAACAAAGAAATCTACAGACAATCCTGGAGTAAGAACATGTTGAGAGTAGCCTACGGTATTTTGATCTTCACTGCCTTTGTTGAGACTTTTGCCAGTGATTCCACCTCCGGTTTCGACTCTTACGCTACCTCCTCCTTTAATGCTCATGCTATGATTGCAACTGCTGCTGTTGTCTACAAGATCACTGCTATTATTTCCTACCCATTGATGGCTAAACTCTCCGACTTCTTTGGTAGAGCTGAAGGATTTGGTTTCGCTATCACCCTTTACACCCTTTCATACGTCCTTTACGCTGCTTGTCAGAACGTTGACACTTACCTCGCAGGTGAGTTCATGCGTGCTGTTGGTAAAATCGGTTACAGAATCTTCCAACAAATTTTCATTGCTGATACAACTTCTTTGATAGATAGAGGTTTTTGGTCTCAATTACCAGATGCCATTGCTGCCATTCCAGCTTTGTACGCTGGAAGTTACATTCAAGATGCCTTTATTGACCACTCTACCTGGAGATGGGGTTACGGTGTCTGGGCTATTATTATGGCTGCTGCTTGTATTCCATTGACCACTGTCATGTTCATTTTGGACAGAAAAGCCAAGCAAACTGGCGAGCAGAAGATTGTCAAGATCCTCGAGGGAATGCCAGAAGGAAAGTGGTACGAGAAGCTCGGTTTCTTCTTGTTCAAAAAAATGGACGTCGTCGGTATGATTCTTATGACTGCTGGTTTATCTTTGTTCTTCGTCCCATTATCCATGACTGGTAAGTCATCTCCCTACAAGTGGCATGAGGCTAAGTTGATTGTCATGCTTGTATTGGGTGTTGTGATCTTTGGCTGTTTCATCTTTTGGAACAGTAAGGTTGCTAAGAACCCATTTGTTCCAAAGCAAACCTTAACCAGAAAGACGATGATTCTCGGATGCATTATTGTTGCTCTTGACTGGTGTACTAACTCCTCTTTCTCCACTTACTTCAAGACTGTTTTGCAAGTTTCTGCTTACACTACTGTTGGTGAGGCTTCCAGAATTGACAACTCCAAGAAGGTCTGTCTTCAACTTTTCTCCATTCTCGGTGGTCTTGCTATGAAATACGTCAAGAGAACTAAGGTCTTCATTTACACTGGTGTTCCAGTTTTCATCATGGGTCACGCTCTCTTGGTTCACTTCCTTAACAACAACGGTGGTACTTCCGACAAGGTTTTGCTTTACATGGCTGAGGTCTTCATTGGTGCTGGTAGAGGTGTTTACCAATGTGCTTTGCAAGTCACTATTCAAGCTATTGCTGGTTCTGCCGGTATTCCAATGTCCACCGCGTTCTTCCTTGCTTGCAACTCTGTTGGTTCTTTGATTGGTTCTTGTATCGCCGGTGGTGTCTGGAATTCTGTCACTTTGATGAAATTGAGAAAGTATTTACCAGCTGACGAGAAGGCCAACGCTAAGAAGATTTATAAGTCTCTTAAAGTTGCTTTGAAGTACAAAAAAGGTACCGATGAGAGAGATGCCATTGCCAGAGCTTATAGAGAGACTGAGCAAATCATTGGTTGGATCGGCTTGGGTGTTGTCCTCCCAATCTTGATCCTCATGCTTTTCGTCCAGAATATTGAATTGACTGAGCACAATGATGCTTACACTGTCGATGAGGATGAGGTTGATGGTATTGTTAGTGAGAAAAATGAGGCTCAGCAAGTCACCGAGGAGAATGCTGAAAAGAAGACTTGGAAGCAAAAGATCAGCATTATTTGGGATCTTTAGAAAGCTTGCATTGCATACACGCATTGAAGCATATCAAGTGCAAAAGTTCGGTTGGGTTTAGTTCGTAAATAGAATATAATTATTAATTGATAGAGAAGGAAAATATTTTTCTACATAATTTTTGTCATGCATCGTAATAATACTTGATTAAAATCTCGAATATAATAATAAAAAGCCGTATAATATGAATTTGCGAAACTAAAACTTGTTGAGATTATGCATCGCATTGAAAATGGTGGAATGGTCAATTAAAAGCAAATGCCATAATTATAATGACCAGTGGAACTCGAAATTGCAAAAGTTATGCATCTGACACATGCCGTATGCATTATCATTAGTTAAAAGCAAATGCCAATACCATGAAATACCAGTGATAATTGGAAGCTCTGGTAATGAACCCATTTCCTTCATATGACAGAGGCACCACCACTTCCGTAGCTGTTGAAGTGACTGATGATTCAGACTCAATTGTCATGGTAGTTAAAACAGAGCTTGTGAGCTCGTTTTGTGTTACGGATGAGTCTTGAGATCCACCATTGTCGGCAGACGAGGACGCACCAGGCGTTTCAGTAACAGTAGTAACCTCAGTGGTTTGAGATTCGCTATCGGCATTGGAAATTTTGGTAATGGTAGTTTCTTCGGCAGTTTGAGTTCCGTTGTTTTCGTCTGAACATGAAGCAGTAGATGTTTTGGTAACAGTTTCCTCGGTAGTTTGAGTTTTGTTTTCATCGTCAGAGCATGACTCGGTAGATGTTTTGGTCAAAGTTTCCTCGGTAGTTTGAGTTCCGTTGTTTTCGTCTGAACATGAAGCAGTAGATGTTTTGGTAACAGTTTCCTCGGTAGTTTGAGTATTGTTTTCATCGTCAGAGCATGACTCGGTAGATGTTTTGGTCAAAGTTTCCTCGGTAGTTTGGGTTCTGTTTTCATCGTCAGAGCATGACTCGGTAGATGTTTTGGTAACAGTTGATACGTCAGTTGTTTGAGATTCACCATTGGCTTCAGACGATGACGAACACAAAGGACACGATGTGACAGTGTCAGTGGTAGTTTTGGTTCTAGTAGCATCAGTAGATGATGTGGTATCAGTGATAATGGAGGTTTGAGACGTTTGAGAAGCAGCATTCTCATCTGAGGAAACTGTACTAGAAGATTCAATTGTCGAAGAGTTACCAAAATGGAATGAAGATGTGCTCATGATGCTCGACAGTGAGCTCCAAGACGACTCGATGGATGATGAATGACCAGCCTCAGTCAGCGAGTCCAGCATAGTAGGCACGTCAACTTCCACAGTCACAGTTCCGCCTGAAGTAGCACTGTGAGTAATGGTAGTGAGCTCATCACCAGAAGTGTAAGTGACATATGTAGTTGGAGTTGGCACTTCAACGTCGATGATGACAGTTCCGTTCAGTGTGTATGTGGTTGTTGCGGTTGTGGAAGCATCCCAAGTGACCGTCTCAGTAATAATTGAAGCCGGAACATCAACTTCAACAGTCACAGTCCCGCCCTCGGTGGCACTATGAGTGATGGTAGTGAGCTCATCACCAGAAGTATATGTGACATACGTGGTTGGGGTTGGAACCTCGACATCAATTATCACAGTTCCGTTCAGTGTGTATGTGGTCGTTGCTGTTGTTGAAGCATCCCAAGTAACTGTCTCAGTAATGGTAGAAGCTGGAACATCAACCTCCACTGTAACGGTTCCACCCTCAGTGGCACTATGAGTAATGGTAGTGAGTTCATCACCAGAAGTATATGTGACATACGTGGTTGGGGTTGGAACCTCGACATCAATAATGACAGTTCCGTTCAGTGTGTATGTGGTTGTTGCGGTAGTGGAAGCATCCCAGGTAACTGTCTCGGTAATGGTGGAAGCCGGAACATCAACTTCAACAGTCACAGTCCCGCCCTCGGTGGCACTATGAGTGATGGTAGTGAGCTCATCACCAGAAGTGTAAGTGACATATGTAGTTGGAGTTGGCACTTCAACGTCGATGATGACAGTTCCGTTCAGTGTGTATGTGGTTGTTGCGGTAGTTGAAGCATCCCAAGTAACTGTCTCAGTAATGGTAGAGGCTGGAACATCAACTTCCACGGTAACGGTTCCTCCTTCGGTGGCGGTGTGAGTGATGGTGGTGAGCTCATCGCCAGAAGTGTAGGTAACATACGTGGTTGGAGTTGGAACCTCGACATCAATAATCACAGTTCCATCCAGGGTGTAGGTGGTCGTTGCGGTAGTGGAAGCATCCCAAGTCACCGTCTCAGTTATAGTGGGAAGCGGAACATCAACTTCCACGGTAACGGTTCCGCCTTCAGTTGCAGTGTGAGTAATGGTAGTGAGTTGATCACCAGTGGTGTAGGTGACGTAAGTAGTAGGCGTTGGGACATCAACATCAATGATCTCAGTACCATCCAGAGTGAAAATATCCGCCGTGGTGGTGAAGCTTCCTGTCCAAGTCAGAGTCACTATTTCCGTGGTACAAACTTCACCGTCTTCAAATGTAAGTTGCTTGATAAGGCTTCCGATTTCTGTGACATTCTTGCCCGCTGGCGTGAGATATGATAACGAAAGTCCGCCATTTCCTTGCCAGTTGAATGTCACTATCTTCACAGGGTAATACACTCCGGCTTGTAAGTCGAAACTGGCTCTGTTGATATTAATACCAGTTGATCCACCTCCACCGACCGGTCCAACAACGTTCATACTTAAGTTACCAGTAACACTGCCAGTAGGATCATTACAACATGAAGTACCGACACCAAGCTGGAATGATGCACCATTGTCCGAGTTAATTTGAAAGGTATAAGTTCCGGTTTCCTCTGCGAGGTAAAAACCGGATAATTCTATTGTGTAGTTGGTAATCGTCAAATACTTGCCATAAATTTCACCTTTCACAACACGTTCATTAGGAGCATTGACTTGAAAGGCAGACTTTGTCACTCCAGTGACAGTGCCAAAAGTACCGTGAGCTTTATATCCTGAATGGAAGAAGTCTTCACCCCATCCTTCTTGACTTTTAAGATTGTAGTTGTAAAAGACTGCATTAAAACCTGACCCATCCACACTCTTAGGTGTGCATCCTGCGGTATCATCGGCTGCACAAAGTGCCAAAAGCCACAAAAAGACGAATTGAATAAACATATCGTTCTAACATTTCTAGTGGGAGACAGGTTACAATTTATACATTATGCTTTAACACGAGAGGTTTTCCGGAGGGGATTCGTTTTTACGTCGTGAAATTAACTCAGCGCACATCTTTGGCTTCAAACCGCTGGTGCCGCGTAACTGAAGTATACTAGAACTCCACATTTCCTTGTTCGGTTTGAACGGCGTTTTTTTGTCTCAAAGATAAAATCTAGTATGGGTGGGTAAGAAAATAAACATGATTTGAACACCCAACATTGTAGGTTTCAATAAGTTTCTCAATGTAACGCTGCTAAGCGGTATTGCGATAATCAACGCAGTATATGGGACATGATGAGAACAGGTAAGAACACCAGGCAAGTATCTTTGGCACAAGCATAAGCCTGCCATGCCATAGCATTGACACCATTCGTCGACATTTGCATTGTCTCGAAAGGCAACAAAAATATCCATAACAAGTAGGTTGCCTGCATTCTTTAAATAGAATAAGCATGTGTTGAGCTACTAACCTTTGCATTACAACTTTACTGTGAGTTTTCACGAGAGCCTCAATAAAACTGCTGGATTACAAGACCTCTTTAATTTGAGGCAAAAGGGTGGGATCCAGGCTCCCTTCAATTTTGTCCGAGCTTTCCAATGGTATATAGAAATACGCTGAATTCGTAAACCAGACAAAAATCGGGAAAAGCTGTCCAAACGCAGTGAGAAATTCTATTTTCTTAAAGCACATTTTGCACAATACAGAATGCTATTGTCATCTTCACTTCGCATAAGAAATTCCATAGCATGGCTCATTAGGGTTCAGAATCCACTTTTTTGGGTGCACCCGTGTTATCGTGGACTTGATCTTCCAGTCTGATTTTAATTGAGGTCGCAAGAAAGTAAAATTCTGATTGAATCCTTTATTCCTTTCCTCGCAATCTTGTTTTTTTAAGAGTCTTATTGTAAATACAGAAAATTCCCCAGTGAGCTTGAACATTTGTTGAAGTTACTTGACCACATTTGGAATTTTTTGAAGATTTCCTTGAGGATCTACGCTGTAATGAAAACTTACCGCTTCAAATACTCAAAAAAAAAAGGGCTTCGGATTAGACTCTTTTACTTGACGAGCTCCGTTTTATCAAGATCAAAAAGATTTCGCTGAGGTGCGGTTACTAAATAGACTTGCAATTTATATCTCTTAGACGAATACTCCTCATATTGCTCAATCAGCGCCATCAACTTGTATTAAGAATCCATTAGCAAGCGACTGTAGGAGATCTTTGACAGACTTATCATTTCTCGAAATTCCCAGTGCCAGTGCTCGACCTGCAAAGCAGCCCACCTCACATGAACAAAGGTGGCTGTGTACATAGGTTATGTATTTGAACCAAGTTCCTCCCCACATGAAAAAGGTGACTGTGCATACTGATACTATTTTAAAATTTGGCAGCTTCCCACATGAGTACGAAAAATATAATAGTTCATGACAACGGTAAGATCTTAACTTCTTTGAGGTGCCCACTTTACAAATCGGAGAGGCTCAATGTTTCGAATAAGCCTATGGTATGTCGTAGCCATTGTCGATTGGGCTGCAATTCAGTCATGAAAAAAGTATTTCGGAAGTTGGGAGAGCCTTGAGCACACAAAATTATGCACAAAGCCTTCCTTAATTTACGCTGCTGTCAAATAAAACAGAAGCAAGGGAACAATTCATGCATGAAATCATGCAGGACGCTTTATTCGCGAAATGTTCTCATCTAGGTCCTTGGCTTGTGCGGAACTTAGTTTTTTGTCAGACAACAATGGCGCGATTAATGAAATACAACCGTTATTATGTTAGCCGATCAAAATAGAGGCTTTTCAGGGCAGCTTTCATTGTTCGTCGCCTGTTGTTTTGATATGATGGCGTGAATTTTGATTATGATAGTATTTTAAAGGGCTTATTTTGAAAATGTTGGGATCCACGCTTTGCTTTTAAAAGCCGTCAACGCAATTTGGCAATTGGCAAGGATTGATGCCGAGCAAATGAGAATTCCTCCACCATAAATTGTTCAGGCATTCAAGATCACAACTTAATGTAATTTTGTACGTGTACCCTTGGCTAGTCATACTCTAGGCGTTAGACACGCATCTTGAAGATGTAGCAGTAATAGCCTGTGCCAGCCATGAGCTCAAGTTCCAGGGAGATTCTAGCAATCCTTGTTTACTGTAGCCTCAATGGCTTCAAGACAATTGAACGCTTCGGTGCTCTTTCCTCGATTGATTCTTGCACTTCAGGAACGTCGTGGTATGTGGCATGAGTGAAGGAGTGCAACAAGAAATTCCATCCAGTTCAGTAATATATCTTGATCTGAGCAACTTCAGAGTCTTGCCGCCTGTAAGGTGTGAGTTGCGAGCAGGCAGTAGATTGCAAATTTGAGGAAACGATGTTCCACAGTCCAACTTTGAAGTGATAATGACTTATCAAATAAAGTGAAAGCTGTGGAATAATCGACTATGATAGAGGCATTATTTTTTAGGTGTCAATTTCCTGGCTTATTTTAACTTTTGTATCAGTCTACTTTTTTGAGTTTCATCTGATACGTCAATTATTTCCGCACTTTTTTGACTAACGTCTTAATTATTGTGAATAGTCTGAACCACAAATTTTCGAAAAAAAAATCCATTCATTTTAGAAAATTCTATGAAATTAAAGCTCAAGTAAAATTTAAAGAAAACCAAGTGAAGATAACAGAATTTGAAAGGTAATATGGAAGAAATGGAACGAGTGGTATCGGAGTTTGAATTTTGTCGAGCAAATCTGCTCTACCACATCAAAGCGAATGCAATAATACCCAAAATATTTGCCACGTTATACGATCTGAAAAGCTCCGCACCATTAGTAAATGATGAAATACCATTTGCAGTGGTTGCGTAAGTGTTAACAATATTGGATTTTGAACTCAATGTGGTCACGGTTATAACAGTTGTGGTGTCGGATTGAGCGAAAGATTCGACCGACAAAGCTGTTGACGAAGCAGTATTGGTAGTGGAAGTTGTCGTGGGTGTATTCTCAGAATCATTAGAAACGTCTTCCACTACAGAGGTAAAGTCTGCTGTTGCTGTGGAAGCAGCTTCAGTAGTGCCTCCTGATCTCTCGATAATAGTGGTAAATTTCTCATTGGTTACAGCAGAATTTTCTGTGCCAATGGAAACACTTTTGACATAGTCTGCTGTGTCTGAAGTTACTGTGGAATCGTTGATTTCCGCTGATATCACGCTGGATTCCGAAGCCAACCCATTCGCTGAGTTGGTAGATATCACGTCCCCACTAGTCACAACGGTTGACTCACCTTCAATATCGATAGAAGTCAAGACATTTGTTTGGACAACACAAAGTGAGCAAGTAGCGTCCTCAGTCACAATGTTCGCCTCTTTATCGAAGGTCGTAGTCTTAGTGATTGTGAGTCCGCTCTTGTTTGTGCTCATTTTAATTACACCAGAGCAAGTAGACGAGGCCCCATTAATATCAACAGAGGTCCAGGTGATTGTGGCCTCGGTACATTTTACTGTCGTGGTTTCCAATACTCCACTCTCCTTGGACATGACGCGAACAACACTATAGGCTGTGTGAACAGAGCCGTTGGTATCGGTAACAGGACATGTGGTCACATATTCGGTAACCACCAGAGACATAGTGGTTGTGACAAACTTATTTGTTTCCTTGTCGGAACTCGAACTGGACACCGTGATAATTGATCTCTCTAATTCAGCTGTAATGTAATCGGCATTGACAAAAGAACCAGTCTTTGAAAATCCAGGAGTAGGGGAGCTAATGCCATCATTTAAATCAGAAGATTCGGGTATCTCTCTGGTAACCGTTTGAACAGATCTGAAAGAGTTGGATGTGCGCCCGGTTGTAGGTGCAATTCCTTTATCGATGGAAGCCATCTCTGAAGTGCTTGAGCTCGTACTAACAACCAAGTCTGCCGAATCATCGAGCACGGCAACATCTGTACCAACAGACTGTACAAAGTTCGAATTTGTCGATGAAGATGTGTGCTGAGTGGCTCGGGTATTAACAGCTATAGTGGGGGATGTTGCGGCGTAGACGCTTTCAGCAGGATCAATGGAATCAATTACGATATAAGAGCCTGTCAGAACAGATATATCGAAACTGGCAGTGGTCGAAGTGACAGCGTAATCAATTGTGTAACCACAGTCTTCATGATCTCGACGACAAATATCAACCTCCAGAGAGGTTTCTGAGATTTCAGAAGTGGTTGTATAAACACCGCCTGCGGTATCCGAAGTCTCAATCACAACACCAGAATTGGTCTCTGTAGAGCCATCTGAATTAGTCGTAGTCCAGGTGGTGTAGTGAGCGTGGGCTGCACCAAGCGATAAAGGAAATGCAGACGTTGTAGTATAGACGATACCAGCTGAGTCCGTCGTAACAACCATAATCTCAGTTATGGTCTCGACAGATCCGTCAGATTTTGTCGTAGTCCAGGTTGTGAGGTATTGCCCTAGAGCCGCATCAACATCAGTTGTGAGTCCAGAAGTAGTGGTGATAACACCTTCAATCATATCAGTGGAGTAGATATTATTCTCTGATTTATTCTCAATGGTCCCATACGAGTTGGTGTTAATTCTGGTAGTGGTATACTCAGCATTACTCATAGACAACGACTCAGATATACCCGCGGAAACAGTATATATGCTTTCATCAGTGTCAGTGGTAACAACTACGACACTAGTGTCGGTCGCACCAGAGCCATCAGAATTGAAAGTAGCCGAAGTAGTTGTATACTTAGTAAGACCTGCCATTTGGGATGTGGTGGTGTAAAAACTGCCAAAAGAATCGGCAGCTACAATCACGACGCCGATACCACTTTCAACAGATCCATCCGAATTTGTTAAGGTCCAAGTGGTGGTGTATTGCGTGAGACCCGCGTCAACAGCGACTGGTAAGTCCGAAGTTGTGGAAATAACATTTCCAATAGAGTCGGTGGTAACGACCACAAATCCCGTGTGGGTCGCAATAGAGCCATCAGAATTTGTGGTGATCCATGTGGTGGTATACTCAGTAAGGCTTATTGATGTAGTGCTAGAGGCCTTAGAATAAGTGCTATTAGACCAACCACTTGTCATGCCCAAACGACTAACAGAAGAGGAAATACCAAATTCAGTTGTCGTGGTGTAGATGCTTCCATCTGAACCCGTGGTCACAGCTACAACTGCGTAGTCAGTTTCCACAGAACCATCGGAATTTGTGGTCGTCCAAGAAGTGGTGTAGTGGGTGAGGTCATCTTTCACAACGGCGATCTGAGATGTGGTAGTATGGAAACTACCAGTAGAGTCAGTGATGACGATAACAACACCTGAATTCGTCTCAACTGTTCCATCAGAGGCTGTGGTCGTCCAAATTGTGGTATAATCTGTATGTGTTGAATCATAAGCCGCAATCTGGGAAGTCGTAGTGGAGATCCTGCCAGCAGAGTCAGTTGTGACAATCACCAAGTCAGTTTCAGTCTCGAGTGAGCCATCAGAGTTGGTTTTAGTCAACGTGGTGAAAAATTGAGAGAAAATAGCCTCGTCCCCACCTGTTATCCCAGAAGTCGTGGTATAGGCGCTACCGGCAGAGTTGGTGGTAACAATCACCACACCAGAGTCAGTTTCGATAGAGCCATCAGAATTAGTGGTGGACCAAGTAGTGGTGAACCGTGTAAAATCTGCTTCGACATCAGCAATTGGGGATGTGGTGGTGTAAACACTGCCAGCAGAATCAGTTGCTACAATCACGACACCGGCTTCAGTCACAATCAAGCCATCGGATTCGGTGGTGGTCCATGAACTTGTATAATAAGTGAAAGCAGCGTCAACAGCTGTTGGAAACTCAGAGGTCACAGTGTAAACACTACCAGCTGAATCGGTAGTCACGATTACAATACCGGTTTCCGTCTCCACAGAGCCATTAGAATTAGTAGTAGTCCAAGTCGTCGCATACTGTGTCAAGTCCGCATCAACAGCAGCAATCTCAGAAGTAGTGGTATACAAACTGCCCGCAGAATCTGTGGTCACTATCACTACACCAGTGCCAGTTGATACAGACTCGTCATTATTAGTGATTGTCCAGGTGCTTGTAAATTGAGTGAGATCAGCGGCAACAAAAGCGGGGTACTCAGAAGTAGTGGTGTAGATACTTCCAGCCGAATCAGTAGTCACCACTACAATTGCAGAGTTTGTTTCAGCGGAACCATATGAATTGGTAGTAATCCAAGTGGTGGTATACTCAGTAAGACCGGCAGTCGAAGCGGTCATCTCAGAGGTAGTATTGTTTACACTTCCGGTGGAGTCGGAAGTTTCAGCAACACTTTCAGTGCCTGTCTCAACAGAGCCGTCAGAGCTGGTGGGGTTTCCAGTAATAGTGGACTCGGCAAGCGTATCGGAACCTGAGGCACTGATGAGTGAAGTTGTGCTATAAGTGCTTCCAGCGGAGTCTGTGGTAACGATCACAACACCAGTTTCAGTCTCGACAGAGCCATCTGAGTTTGTTTCAGTCCACGTCATAGTGGATCCCGCAGCCACTGCAGTTGCAAATTCTGCGGTAGTTGTGTAAAAGTTTCCAGCAGAGTCGAGACTCACAATTACAACTCCCGAGGTGGTCTGAACCGAACCATCAGATTCAGTAGCAGTCCAGATAGTGGTGTACTCTGTGAGACCATCAGTTGATGCGGTGATCATTGATGTTGTTGTGTAGAGACTGTCAGCGGAGTCAGTTGTAATAATCACCACGCCAGAGCCCGTCTCGATCGAGCCATCAGAATTGGTATTAGTCCAAATTGTGGTATATTCAGTCAAAGAAACACAACCATTCCCATCTCTACGACAGATAACAACTCCCAGAGTCGTTTCGGATAATGTGGAGGTGGTGGTATAAAGGCTGCCTTCAGAATTGGTGGAAACGATAACAAGACCTGAAATGGTCTCCACTGAACCATCAGAATTAGTAGTGGTCCAAGCGCTTGCAATTTCGGTTAATTGTGGTGACTCAGATGTGGTTGTGTAAAGACTGCCATCCGAGTTAGTGGTCACAATCATTAGTCCCGAGTCGGTTTCAATAGATCCATCAGAAGCAGTGGTGATCCAGGTAGTGGTATATTGAGTAAGACCGGTCGACGAGGAGGAAGAGGACTCAGTAATCATTGAAGTAGTGGTGAAAACGCCACCAGTAGAATCCGTCGTGACAATCACAACACCAGACTCAGTTTCAGTAGAGCTATCTGAATTTGTAGCTGTCCAGGTGGTTGTGTACTCATTGAGAGCAGCAGATGACGACGTGGGGAACACGGAAGTGGTAGTATGAAGACTTCCAGCAGAGTCTGTAGTCACTACAACAACTCCAGTGCCTGTCTCCACAGAATTATCAGATTTGATTGTGGTCCAAGTAGTGGTGTACTCAGTAAGAGCATCAGTTGAGGATGAGGATGCACTTATCGGCGAAGTGGTATTATAAAGACTACCAGCAGAGTCGGTGGTCGCGATAACTACAGCAGAGTCTTTTTCGACAGAACCGTCCGAGTTTGTGGTGGTCCACGTAGTGGTGTACTGTGTGACACCAGCCGCAACAGCAGTTGTGATTTCAGAAGTGGTGGTGTAGAGAGAACCGTCAGAATTGGCAGTGACGATGACGACACCAGAGTCAGTCTCAACAGATCCATCAGAGTTGGTGGTGATCCAAGTAGTGGTGTATTGGGTGGCACCAGCCGCAACAGTGGTTGGGAACTCGGAAGTAGTGGTGTAGAGAGAACCAGCAGAGTCGGTCTTAACAATTACAACACCAGAGTCAGTCTCAACAGATCCATCAGAGTTGGTGGTAGTCCAAGTAGTGGTGTACTCAGTGAGAACAGCAGTTGATGACGAGGATTCGGTGATGACTGAAGTACTAGTGTAAACACTGCCCTCTGAGTCGGTAGTCACAAAAACCACCCCAGAATTTGATGCAACAGAACCATTAGAATTAGTGGTGGTCCAGGTAGTAGTGTACTCAGTAAGAGCAGCTGAAGATGAAGCCGCAATTATTGATGTTGTAGTGTAAAGGCTGCCAGTAGAGTCTGTGGTTACGATAACAACTCCAGTGCTAGTTTCAACGGAACTATCCAAGTTGGTGGTAGTCCATGCGGTGGTGTATTGAGTAAGACCCGCATCAACCGCTGTTGGAAACTCTGAAGTAGTAGTGTAAACGCTTCCAGCCGAGTCGGTAGTGACGATAACAACTACAGACTTCGTCCCAACAGAACCATCCGAGTTGATAGTAGTCCAAGAAGTAGTATAGTCGGTCAAACCAGCAGATGAAGATGGAGAAACCACAGAGGTAGTGGTGTAAAGACTTCCGGCTGAATTTTTAGTCACTATCACGATTCCAGTGCCTATTTCCTCAGAATCATCAGAGTTAGTGGTAATCCAAGTAGTACTGTACTCAGTAAGACCATCAGAGTATGACGAAGAATCGCTAATCACGGAAGTGGTGGTGTAGAGACTTCCTGCCGAATCGGTAGTGACGAGAACAACGCCAGTTCCGGTCTCAACGGAACTATCTGAATTAGTAGTAATCCAAGTAGTAGTGTATTCTGGAAGATTGGCGGTAGAAGTAGCATCAGACGCATCAGTGATCACAGAAGTCGTTGTATAGATGCTGCCAACAGAATTAGTCGTAACAATTACGATACCGGAGTTAGTCTCAAATGAGCCACTAGAGTAAGTTGTGGTCCACGTCGTAATGTACAGAGTAGCCTCATCATCACCAGCTGCTGACAATTCGGAAGTAGTAGTGTAAAGACTGCCAGCGGAGTCGGTAGTCAAAATGACAACTGCGGAATTAGTCCCAACAGTGCCATCGGACATAGTGACTGTCCAAGTGGTCGTATACTCAGTGAGAACATTTGTGAACAGCGAAGCAGAAGAAGTACTATAACTTGCATCAATGATTGTTGAAATCGTCGTGTAGACACTTCCATCGGAGTTCGTTAAAACAACGACGACCCCAGACTTCGTTTCGACGGAATTATCAGTTAACGTGGTAATCCAGGTGGTAATGTAATCACCAGTGGTGGATTCAGAAGAGTCACTTGAGGAGATATTGTCAGAGGCAACATCAGTAATCGTAGAAGTAGTGGTGTAGGCATCCCCGTCTGAGTTGGAGATGACATTCACAACACCTGAAATGGTTGCCACAGAACCATCAGAATTTGTTGTGACCCATGTAGTAGTATACCCATCTCCGGAGACCAAGTGAGCTTCAGATGAAGCATCACTGATAACGGAAGTGGTGGTGTAAAGACCGCCAGCTGAATTGGTGGTAGCAATCACAACCCCGGACCCCGTTTCTAAAATACCATCAGAATTAGTTATAG
The DNA here is from genome assembly GCA_030571295.1 of [Candida] citri. Classification (NCBI taxonomy): domain Eukaryota; kingdom Fungi; phylum Ascomycota; class Pichiomycetes; order Serinales; family Metschnikowiaceae; species [Candida] citri. Next base: position 16,009 of record JAJLXN010000012.1, read on the forward strand.
TCCACACTGAGGTATACTCAGTAAGAGTAGCATTTAACGACTCGGCAATTATCGAGGTAATGGTGTGAGAACGGCCGGCCGAATCGGCGCTGATGAAAACAATACCAGCCTCTGTCTCGATCGATCCGTCCGAATTGGTCTTAGTCCACGTAGTAGTGTACTGGGTTGATTCATCGACAGACGAGGACGAGGATTCAGTGACTTCAGAAGTATAGGTATAAATGCTTCCAGCAGAATCGGAAGTAACGACTAAAACTTCAGTCTCCGTCTCAACAGACCCATCAGAGTATGTGGTCGTCCTTGTGGTAGTGTACTCTGTAAGTATACCTGAAGAAGAATCAGCGAGCAGTGAAGTAGTGGTGTAGATACTGCCAGCAGAGTCGTTAGTCACAATTACAACACCAGACTGAGTTTCAACTGAACCATCGGAGTTGGTCGTGACCCACGTACTTGTGTACTCTGTAAGAGCAAGTGACGAGGAAACAGTACTAGATGATGAAGTGCCAGAAACCTCGCTTAGCTCGGAAGTGATAGTCTTGACACTTCCATCAGATTGCGTAGTCACCATCACAATACCAGATTCAGTTTCAACAGTACCATCAGAGAGAGTGGTGGTCCAGATTGTAGTGTACTCATTGAGTTCAGCAAAAGTAGCATCACCCGAAGGAGTTTCGGAAGCAGAATCATCTATCTCAGAAGTTCTGGAGAAAACACTGCCAGCTGAGTCAGTTGAGACAATAACAACTCCGCTATAGGTCAGAACAGTGCCATCTGAGTTTGTTATAGTCCAAGCTGTCGTATACCCGGTTGAAGCCGTGGTTGAGGACTCGATAATTGTTGACGTTGTGGTATAGCCGTTGCCGGCAGAGGCAGTTGACAATATAACCACCCCCATATTAGTCTCGATAGAGCCATCCGAATTGGTAGTGGTCCAAATGGTAGTATAACTTGCGTTATCAGAGGCTGAAGATGCATCTGATGAGGTGAGGATCTCGGAAGTTGTAGTATAGATACCACCATCTGAGTTGGTGACTGCGAACACAAGACCAGAGATAGTTTCAATTGAACCATCTGAATTGGTGATGGTCCAGGCAGTAGTATAAGCGCTGACAGCATCAGAAGAAGCAGTAAATGTGATGGTACCTGATGATTCAGCCGAGTGTGCATCAGCCGACGAATCGACTGTTGATAAAGAAGCAGATAAAGCCTCGGTCAAAGAAGTCTCCGAGGTTATTTTACTGATTACAGATGTGATCGTAGCGACGCTGCCGCCGGACTTGGTCGTGACAATCACTACACCTGACTCGGTCACAAAAGATCCATCCGAAAGGGATGAAATCCAAGTCGTGGTGGACACACCAGCATCGGAAGTTGAGGACACACTTGTAGAGAAGGAAACTTCTGAGGCCTCACTGATTTCCAAGGTGGTGGTGTAAGTGCTTCCAGCAGAGTCAGTGGTCACAATCACAACACCAGAATTCACTTCAATAGAATCATCGGAATTCGTTATGGTCCATGCTGTAGTCAAATCAGTGAGCTCTTCAGAAAACGCTAATGAGCTTAATGATAAGAAAGCGCCCGAATCAGATCCACCTGCGCTGTTTGTAGTTCCAATGGAAATAGTTAGCTTACCAGAGGAATTATCCGAGGAAGTCCCTTGCATGAGCGTAGATGCATCATATGTCAAATCACTGTTAGAGGAATCATTTTCAGATTCGCTGCTCTCGTTTGAGGCAGTTTCAAGAAAGAAGGTAGCTTGACTTGAAGTGGCCTTATTGGAGGAAGCTGTTACACTTGAGGTAGTGATTGCTTTTGAAGAGGGTGTTTTCATAGACGATGAAAGTTCACCCGAAGAAGTGTCGCTTGATTCTTTCTGGTTGAAGCTAGTTTCGGTGGACGACAGATCTTTTGTCAATGTAGCAGACTGTGTTACAGAGGTGTACTCTTCAGATTCACCACTCTTACTTGTGGGTGAATGGCCTGATGAAACTCCACTAGATGATCCATCAATAAAATTGTTGTCTCTTGATGATGAATTTCCATTTGATGAAAATTCGCTTGATGTTGGAGAAGTAAAAGCGATCTCGCCAGGGGTAGTCCTTTCCTCCGACTGCAACTTCTCGCTGAGCGAAGATGCAGCGGAGGTTGAAGAGCTACTCTCGACAACAATTATACTAGAGGAAGCGTCTCCAATCAATGCTGCTGAGAAATCCAACGAATCTCCACTTGATGTGATTGTATCCAAAAAACCTTTACCCGATGTTACCTCGGTAAGAGCTCTTTCGCTTGAGGACTGTGCTTCAAATGTTTCCTCACTAGATGAAGCAGCTTTGTCCAAAGAGTTGTCTGTTGTAAAAGATACACCCTTATCAGCACCAGAATTTGAGTCAGCATTTCCATTTGAGGTAGTTTCGCTCAGGGAATCTTCGCTAAAAATACTATCAATCAATGCGGCTCCATTTGAAGTAGCCGTGCTTATAGCCTCATTTGAAATAACCTTACTTGAGGTCACTCTACTTGAAGCAAATTCAACTGAAGTAAACTCACTCAGAAGTGTTCCACTGGAGAGGGCTTCACTGGTGAATCTCTTACTTGTAGAAAGCACGCTGTTCATATCAATACCTGAGGTAATCTCATCAGAAATCAGCCAGCCTGAAGTTGACTGAGTAGAGATTGCCTCGCTTGAGGGAGAAGACTTTAAGCCAGTTCCGCTCAAATTAATTTGGGTGTTACTTGCCCCATTTTCACTCACCTCTCCGCTTGAAGCGGAAACTGAACTAATTTCAAAAGAAGAAGATTCATCATTGGAAGATGCTTGCTCTCTGGAGGTGGTTATACTTAAAGAGATCTCTAATTTGTAAGATCCACTAGATAATGAATCCTCAGTAGCTGTGGATTCGCTTGAAGCGACCCCATATACGGAAGAGATCTCACTTGATGAAGCTCCCTCTGTTGATGATATCTCGTCAAATTCGGTTTCTTCAGTAGACACTGATCTGGTAGATGATTCATCTTTACTTGAAGTGGCTTCACTGGGAACAGACTCATTGCTTGATGCTACTTCACTTGAATTAGCGTCAGCGAACGATGTTTGACGAGAATAAAATTCATCACTATAAGCCATACCATTTGTTGTGAAATCATCACTGAATGAAGTCTCGACCGGAAAATATTTCTCACTAGATATGGAAAATTCACTGATCGATACTTCATTAGAGACTTTGCCGGAAAAACCTTGGCTGGAATATGATTCTCCATTGGTTGGAAGTTGACTAGAGAATGTCTCACTGGAATAGAAACTCTCGGAAGATGGGTAGTCACTTGAATAAAAATCGGAAGCCGAGCTATTCAAAGAGGCATAGAGAAGGGTCGAAGAGTTCTCATCAGAAGCCCACGAAAAGGAGTAATTTGCTGACGTAGCTCCACTGGATATAGATGCAATATTCGAAGGTACGATTGTCGAGGACTCGTATACACTTGAAGACGTTGTGCTCTCGATTGATGAGGCTGAAGAGGAACTGAGCTCTGTCACTGGTGGATCAGGAAACACCTCACATATACAGATGGCTGGGATCGACGTTGGGCTAGTCCCGGAGTAGTAAATTTCTGTACCAGTGCTGCCAAGACGGTTAGTATAAAACAACAGACTGGTGTAGCCTGTACCGATATTGAAATTAAGCGTAAGAAACGCAGTTGCGGAAAGTGTCAAAATACCAGTGGAGCTAGAATAGCTGAAGCCGAGGAAACCTGTGGCCACCTGGATTGTGTTTGAGCTGCCGAATCCAACAACAAGATAGGTTGTTGAGCCTATAAGAGAGGCTGTCAATCCGTAAACAGCTAATACGGAAGTTGAGTCACTCAAGGCAATGGTCTGGGACAGCGAAAGGGTATACGAGCCTACCTCAATTTGCAAAGTAGATCCTGCCATGATGTTGATGCACCCGTCACCAGTGATGTATGTAGTTTGGTCCCAGTTAAGATTATAAACACAAATGGCACCATAATTCTGAACTGTTCCCAATGTATTAGATATGGTAACCGAAGAGGCGCTACCTGTTTCCTGTCTCAAGTAGATGACACCGTTGTTAATCCAGCTAATTGCTGAACCTATAATTATTGGAGATATCAGCGTATAACTGCTAATACCCATCCAAATATTACCATTATTCAGAAATGATGCAATGGAAAACAAGTTATAGCTACTCACCACACTTGCACGAGTTGAATTGAACGCAATGTCACCATTGTTAGTAATAGTTCCGGATGTTAAAGTAACACTAGCAGCAAGCAAGTTGGTAGAAGTAACATAAAAAGCACCTCCACTTTCAACATTTAAACTACCTGTGATGGAAGTTAAAACGTTGTTCACGATGGAGTAGTAAGCTCCAGAATAGATATTAAGACTGCCCAATTGCAAGGTGATCGGGGAAGTAACCACTGTGTTTTTGGTGATGTCCAACGATAATGCAAAGCACCATAAGAAGAACGATGCAATAATTTTGAACCACTTCATCGCATGCAATTTCTCGCTACCGGATACCAATTACAGAGACGCTTTTGAATTTTATTTATATATTTCAATTTACATGATCAGCAACAGTTTCTCCATTATCAGGAAGCTAGCGACCTGTTAATACCCGGCGCACCAATGCAAGACCTGCACAACAAGTAGTCCATTCTGTAAGTTTAAAAATCTTAAAAGACAAAATGCAGGCTACAAAAATTACCCAACGGGATTTGTACTCGATATAAATTCGCTCGCGTATGCATCAGAGCGGCCCAATCTCCCAGCTTAGCAAACCATCTCGATGAAAAATCCTTCCCCAAATTGGAGAGCTAAGCTTTTCAAAAGTTGGAAACAACAGGCTGAGGACTTTTAGGTCTTGCTCTACTCTATAGGTAGCTGCGATACGCGAAGTATGTGAGAAAGGTGAGCAAATTTTCAACATGGCTGGGGTCCTGCCGATCATAAATACATGGGTAGAAAAGCTTTTGTAAATGTTAGAAAATATTTTAGAAACTCGTCTTGCAGTTTCGAAAAACCTTTTGTATTAATGGAATTGCGAACCGTAAGTACGTCCGGATTTTCGGGTTTTACTGGGCCTTGACTGATACCTTCAACTCTCCTGCCTAAGCTAATGTGCTCTAGTGTACCCTGCGATATTGGCTTGGTTTTATTCGGCACTTCGGCATAATGAAAATCCCGAAATACTGGCGCGACTCGATAAGCTGCGTGAATTCAAGAAAGATCAGTAACGTGCTGCATGTCTCAAATAGCGTACCAATTGCCGTAGCAGGGATGTAAAATGGTATCAGAGGATTAAAGGGGAGCGGAACTTCTTCTGGGACAACTGTTACTTAATGTTTGAATGAAAGCTTAAAGTATCCATGGGTGTGGAGACTTTGGTAATCTTATTGAAAGCAAGAAGTACAATAATATGCTCGGCATCTTAAAAGGTCGTATTATAGCAAATCGCTCGCATGAAGTTGCCGCCTTCCGCGAGGCTGAGTTTAGTTTTAGGATTGAAGTTTCGCTTGAACAGCACAGGGCGTTGCCAAGAATTGAGGTAACACTTTCAAGATTCTCCTGTAGAAGTGAAAGAGGCTTTTTGATATTCTCCCTTTCTCATTGGCGTCCCCAAAAAAGCAGGTTTTGCTAAAATTGTCAAATGCAATCGTGAGACTGATAGTAGCATAGATACGAAGCAAGGCGGCTGTCATACAAAATGGTACATCTTCAACGACGTGTACCTATTTGAAATGAACAAATGTCGAAATTAACAATATCGACGAAATATCAAAGTTTGAATGGAAGTTCAAAAGATCAATTGACCAGTGAAAAATGTACTAGTTCTCTCGTGTATGTTAGACATTCTAGTGGAGCCATGCGGCACTAACTTCCTAATCTGTTTTATGTGGGAGCATGTGCCATGAGAAAATACTTTAATCGTACATCTTTGAAAGTTATAGTTCCTCAATTATATCAACTTTGTTACAAGCTCAATCTTATATCCTTGAACTCGGGGAGAACCTTGAAGGCACTCAATTTGTATTTAAAACGTCAAAAACTCGACTATCTAGAGCTGAGAAGGGTGCTTTTAAAGTTAGAGCCAGTCGTAATTTACTCATTTTGCATCGATCAGACGGAGCCGTACAATGGCACAATAATGGTAGTGCGATCATTTTCCCGTTGTGCCAAAAAAATTATGTAGGGGTTCCTACCCCATCTTCATCATGCCACTTGTAGAGCTATTGCCACACTCAGATCTCAGGTACTTATTGAAAATATAAAAAGAAATATTGAGCAAAGCCCTTTCTCTTTTGGCTCTTGGTCTTTTGTCGGGTGATCGGAAGTAAATTGTTCACAAGTTGTGCGCAGTTAAAGCTTGGCGACTGGGGAAGAGTTTTTTCTCAGCCTTCAGTGTTCATTGTCTTCATATCAATTTTGGTGCTTCCACATAAACCAAAGGGGATCAGATTATAAGTCACAACCACGCCAAGATAAGTGGCGCACGCTCAAATTAACCATCTGCTCACTTTAAAAGCCGCCTGATTTTCGAAATATGTGTTCACTGGCAAGATACTTTAAATGAACGGAGCTTTGTACCCTAACTTCCATGGTTTGACCACGCTGGACAGTCTTTTCTGGTTTCCCTTTTGCAAATTTGCGTGGTCCATTTGAGCGTTGCGATTCCCGTAGATGTTATGATGAGAGAGAATTTATAACTGAGCTTATTTTGTCTTCTGGATACAAAGTTGAATCTGTTTGTAAATTATGGTCGCCAGCCAAAAAACCTGTGCCTAATATCTTGTAAAAGCTTCCTGAATCACCGTGAAAACGAATTTCTATGGACAAGAATATTTATTTCGCGTAAATGCTGCTGGTTGCGAAAAACTTGCAAATGCCACTTAGCGGTAAATCATTAATTGATACCACATCCCTAGTGAAGATGCATATGAAATTAAAAATGTATAAATAAACCGGATTTAGTTTAGGAATGCCAACCAGGAGACGATAAAATGCAAAGAGAGTAAACAGCCTGTGAATTATAAAGCCTGACCCAAGTTTTCGAAATGTGCTTCCTATCAAATGAAGGCAAAGGCAATGAGACCCACAATGTTGACCATGGTATTAGATTTGAACCGAGATGCTCCATTTATAATTGACAATTCACTGATGATGGATGTTTCAATAGTCGGGTCAATACTGGTCGTCCCAGAAGCAGCCTTGTAAGTGACAAATGAGGAAGCTGAAATATTTGAAGCTGGCATGATAGTGGTAGTGGAAGTTGTTTGATCAATGGTAGCAGTATTCTTAGCAATTGTCTCTAACACTTGAATATTGTAACTAGGCTCTCCAAAGTGGTCAGTAGAATCATCGATAATTTCACCAATCACAGCAATTGGTTCACCTTCAGCACCAATAGTAGTCCATGAGGTTGTAGAGAGGGTTGAAACAGCACTCACGACAGGTTTAATCGGCTCGGCGGCCACAGTTGTTGCCTTATCATTGACTGTGGAAGCTATTTCAGTAAAAGTGGTGGTCTTGGTAACAGTCACGCCGTTATCTGCTGCGCTCATGTTCACTATACCAGAGTACGTGACTGATTCTTCGTCATTCTCATTAATGGTCCAGGTGATGGTAGCCTCATTACATTCAACTGTCGTGGTGAGAAATTCTCCGCTGTCATTCGAGGTGATACGGACAACACTGTAGTCGGTGTAAATTGAGCCATTAGAGTCAGTAATCGAGCATGTGGTGACATATTCAGTGACAGTCAGAGATAAAATGGTTTTCATTTCTGCAACAGAGGTCACAAGTGAAGTTGCTTTAGACATCACAGTAGTGGTGTAAATGCTTCCCCCCGAATTGGTGGTACTTATCACAGCATCAGAATTGATCTCATCTGGCTCTTCAGAGCTTACCGTATTCACTCTGCTGGTGTCATCAAGACTAGCTGAAGTTGACTCTGATGAGAGTCGATCCTCAGAGGTGGAAGTGATAATCACAGCGTCAGATTGGGTCTCCACGGATCCATCAGAGTTAACGTTAGTCCAAGTTTTGGTGAGTGTAGTCAGATTGAAAACATTTGACGGCGTCACGGGAAAATAGTCTGTTGAATCAGTTGTGGTGATTTCGATACCAGATTTTGTCTCAATTGTTTCCGCAGTTTTGGTTGTAGTCCAGGTGTTTGTGGATACGGTCAATGAGGCACAGTCATCACCATCTCTGCGGCATATAATGATACCCAGGGCTATTTCCGAGGACTCGGAGAGGCTAGTGCTCCATGAGATAGTCACTGCAGTTCCATTCGTAATCTGGGAAGTAGTAGTGTGAACATGATCATCAGTGCTGGTAGTAATAATCACGACATTCGAAGTTGTCTTTTTAGACCCACCAGCATTGGAAGATGTCCATGAGTTTGTGTACTCAGTTGGTTCTTCGCTCAAACTTGATGAGTGGGATCCAGAACACCAAGAAGAACTCAGTAATTTCTCATTCGAGGTACTTGTGATGGAAGTATAAGTGTTTGCCTCACTGGAAAGCGCTTCTTGGGAATATATATCAACTGAACTCGACTTAAAGGAAGACGAACGTTGAGTCAGAGTGGTTAAATCATTTGTCTGATCACTTGTGGAGAGAAAGTCGTCTGATTGTTTGCTTTCGCTGGAGCCACTGCCAGTGGATGAGGTGGCTTTGATAGAGGAAGTGGCTTCGACGGAGGAAGTGGCTTCAATGGAAGAAGTGGCTTCAATGGAGGAAATGGCCTCACTCGAGGAAGACTCAACCAAAGACGGCTCAGCGGAAATTGAAGTATTGCAATTGGAGGTGATGGTTGACAAACTAAATTTAGTAGACGTGCCCTCAATTGATCTGAACAGACTTGAAGACATGGTGGCGTAGATATCACTTGACGGGTATTCACTTGAGGTTGACTCAGCTTCACTTATATAGCTTGAGGATTGAATGTTGCTCGAATAGGTCTGTGCACTGACTTCAGAAATCTCGTCAGAGGAACAGTAAGCAGAAGAACTGCTGGAAGATATACCAGTCTCAACTGAGACCGTGAAGCTGGCAGATAAAATATCAATGGATGATGAGTCAAGAGTTGTTGAGATTACACTCGACGTGAAACCATTCGAGGTAGCGTCACTGGATATTTCTAACATACTCGAGGAAATAATTTCACTCGAATAGACATCTTCGCTTGATATCGAATTGCTGGTAGACATATCACTAGAGCCGGAACTCACAGTAAAACTGGCTGATGAATCTATTGTTTCACTGGCAACACCTTGGGAGGAAGAAATAACTCCACTGGAGCTAACTCCGTTGGAGCTTGTCTCGCTTGAGCTTATTTTTGATGTGATTTCCTCTGAGGTAGCATCGTTTGAGGAGGCTCCATTAGGAATGGTGTCGCTCGAGGAGACTGCCATTGAAGTAGCTGCACTAGGAGTGCCTTGGGAAGAAATACCACTCATGGAAATCTCAAAAGAAGTTTCTGCACTTGAGATAATTCGAATGGAAGAAGCAGAATTGGAGGCGGTCTCGCTAGAAGAGACCGCATTTGATGGAGCAGAATTAGAACTGAATTCATTTGAAGCCATCACACTCGAGAACACCAGGCTCAAAATTGTTTCGCTTGTGATCTTATTGAGAGATTCACTCGAGGGACTTTCACTCGAAGGAAATTCTGAGGAGACCTCCGAACCTGAAATGCTTTCACTGCTAGCAGTAAGCTCACTAGAGGTATTTAACACACTATAAGTACTCACAGTCGAGAAATCTTCCATGCTGGAGGTTACTTCACTTGAAAAGGCATTTACACTGGGATAAGCCTCACTGGAAGTTACTTTTGCCGTTGAATAGATGGCGCCCGACGAGGTCCCCACTGAGGATGACAAATTGATCGAGCTAGTTACAGACGCTGAAATGCTGGATGTGAAATCACTGCTAAAATTGACTTCAGTAGTGGATGTATCCTCGCTCGAAGTAATCTCACGACTCGATGACATCTCTTCACTTGATGTGATTTCGCTGTACGAAAACACCTCCTCAGATGACATCTGACTCGAATAAGTCTCCTCACTGGAGCTCCTTGAATATTCTTGTTGTGTAGACGATGTTTCACTGGAATCCTCACTGGTCTCACTGGAAACAGCCACGCTGGAGGTAGCTTCATCGCCAGATGTAGACTGGCTCGAGAGAGCGTCCATGTTGGAATAGCTCTCTGAAGATATAAGATCGCTGGAGAAATCAGTTGAGCTGCTCAATGAAACATAGTCAACGCTTGATGAGAGATATTCTGAACTCCACGAGTATGAATAATTAGATGAAGACTCTGCAGTGGATGTTATCTCTATACTCGAGGAGAACTTTGCCAGGGTCGAGGAAGAGACTGTATCCGAAACTAGGGAACTTGAGGAAGAGGATACTGTCGATGGAGGATCAGGAAAGTCTGGACATTCACAGATCGAAGGAACAGAGTTGGGGCTAGTCCCAGAATAGGATATCTCTGTTCCAGCATCCGCATCACCATTTGTGGTAAACAACAGGCTGTTGTACCCTGTACCGATAATGAAATTAGTTACCAACAGTCCCGAATAGTATGAAAGTGACAAAATCCCAGTCTCGGAAGAATAAGTGTAGGTGTCAAATTCGGTGTTCACAGTGATAGAATTTAAATTACCAAACCCAGCCACGGTGTATGTGAGTAATGAGAGTTGGGCTGATAACCCCATGACAGATAATGTCGAACTTGAAGAGCTCAATGCAATAGTTTGAGACAGCGAAAATCGGTGATAGCCCGCGTAAATATGCAATGTTGAATCTGTCATAATATTGATACATCCATCACCGGTGATATGAACGCCTTGGCTCCATTCTAATTTATGCATACAAAACGCACCTTCGTTCAGAATAGTTCCCAAACTATCACTGACTGTAATAGAGGAAGCACTGCCGTACTCTTGTCTCAAGTAAATATTGCCATTGTTGATCCAAGACGTAGTGGAAGCAAGGGTAAAGGGACTAACGAGAGAATGACTTTGAATACTGAGCCACAAGTCTCCGTTGTTTGAGAAAGATGTAGAGCTCAAGCTGTATGTGCTCACGACAGCAGATTGAGTGGAGTTGAATGCAATATCACCATTGTTCAAGAAAGCTCCTGATTCTGCTGAAACACTAGCAGAACGCAAATTGGTAGCTGTGACATAAAAAGCACCTTGGCTTTCAACGGTCAAGTCTCCTGTGATGGTGTTGTACAAATTGCTCCAGACGGCATAGTAAACCCCAGAGTAGACCTGAAGATCTTCAATTTGTAAGCTCTTTTCAGAGGTGTCCACAGTATTCGTGGTGATATCCAAAGCCAATGAATAACCACATAGAAGAACCGGGCTAACAATATTGAACCACTTCATGAAGAGTAAATTGTGATATTTTTACACTGACTAGGTTATCGTACCCGGATTGGCTTCAAATATATATATATATCCACGAGATAACCGTCTGCAACTTCATGCATTGAAAGTGACCTTGCTTTCTTTCAGCCAAGGGGTGCAGAATCGTCACTTTGTTTGATATTTTTAGACCGTTCAAGATGATTTTTGAGATGCCGTACAATCATATCATTTTTCTTTCAACCCCTCCATCTTAAATCGCCAAATTTCAAAAATTGTCAAGAGTCGATGCTGACCCTGTTCAGACTTGTTTTCCGCCAGTAGTATCCGATATAAGGTCAGAATTGTTCTTCTCGACCATAGAATTTAACACTGTGATCTGCGAGACATGCAATAAAATGCAGCCATATAACGGCCCAGGCTTGTGCGTCGCTATTCTTGGCTGCAAGTGAACACAGCGGTTTGAAAACAACCCGTTGTGCGTCGCGATGAGCCATCAAGCACGAAGTACTCTCGAAGCCAGCGCATAATGAGATGGCTAATCGAGCTAATTTTCTCCTCACAAAACTTCATATTGGCCAAAAAAAATCTTAATTTGAGCCTTTTTTGAAGTATAGTTGTGATATATTTACTTTTTGGCTGCAAGTTCTGCTTATGATCTTCTCTCTGAGAAGTAAATTTAGATTTTTCTTTGTCAAAGATCGGCGCGACGCAGATAATTTCACATTGCTGCTAACCACAATGCCAATGCGTCTAAGCAACAAGACGGGTCTTATGCGGGCGCCGCGAAAGAATCCGCTCCCGCTGATGAGCCTAAAGAACTCACTTTAATTGGGTAAAAAGCTCGCTTGTTCAATGCTAACGCTTTCACTTAACATCTCTCCTTCTCGAAGGGTTAGTAGCGATGACGGACATGATGTTCCGATTATCGGAAGGGCAGTGAACAGCTTGTTCTCGATCGCTACAAATTCTCGTTTGTATCTTGTGTATCGGCAAGAGAAAATTCAGCTGCCAAAAAATTTTGCCTTTAATAAATGTAATTTAGAAGACCCGTCGATGTGAGACAATTGTTTCCCATCAAGTTTCTTATATTGGCAAAGACTGGAGGTAAGACCTGTGAGTTTGGCTTAATCCAGGACCATTAGATTGCTAAATTTAGTTTCAAATCTTCCCAAGGAATGTGATTTCTCATCGAAAATTTTTCTACCTAGGGTCGTTGAGCACACTCATTCGTTCAGTCCAAGTGAAGCGATGAGGCAAAGCGGTTATAACGCAAATTTGTGCATACCCGTGTTATTTCTATACTCTCTCGGAATCTGTTTTTAATAAAAATTCTAGGCCACCAATTTTCTTTTTCCGTCCCTATATATGGCCGTGGAATATATTGGCACGGTACTCGAACTATTGATGAATTTACAACACAAACTTCCCACTAATATCTAAACTTAACTAGACAGCATAATCAGAGAATAAAGCAGCATCCAATTTTATTTTGCACAGGAACCATTCTCCTCGAACTTTCTTAAAAATAAGCAATAAGTTGAGATTGAACCCAGAGCTGCTGCGGCAAGGGTTGTTTCCAGCCTACGTGCATAGTTACATCGATTTCGCAACTAATGGAACATACTCAGGTGTAGGAAAAATCAGCAAAGGATAAAAAATATCGTGAGAACGCATACACCTCATGAATTGTGCTTCACACCGCGTTAATTCTACCTGATCATGTTAACAAGCTGATAGAACTCCTCGCCAATTTCCACTGATGCGAGCCCCATATTATGGAAATGACAAGAACACGTTGACTTTTTTGTTTCGAATCCTTGTGGGGTGAAAGATCCCTTATTGCGAATGGTGATAGTTACCGGTGATTTTTAGACTGCTTGTCGAGTGAAATTCAAAAAGTGGCAAATTCAACAAGAGACTCGATAAGCCCAAAATTGTAAATCTAGTTGTATTCTCATTTCATACGTGAGTAGTTTTCTCTTTGTTTGTTCATCAACAGCAATAGAAATAAAATGAAAAGTCTAATCGATCTTCGTACATTCATCGCTTTTTAAATAGCCATTTATGAATAGACTTCCGTATATTTGAACAATCTTTGCTTTTCCGTGATATTGTCCCATACCAAATCAGCATACAATCGTAATATTCTTTGGAAGTCTGAAACCGGTACTTGAATATCCCTACATCATGTTTAGCTCAACACATTAATGCACGTTTTCTGATCTTGATTCATCTTCCAGTCTCTATATTCAGCGTCGGCGTCAACGAAAGAACTCCGAACAACTATACCCCACATTTCACCGTGAGGTAAAACATCTGTACCTCTGGAAGCCCTCCCAATTATTTCATGCACGCCTCTGATACTGGACTAGATCTTTCGATCTGTTCCCATGACACGTAAATTTCTTATGTAAGCGTTCTTCTCACATCGATACAAGGCCAGACGATTTTGTCTACAGCAGAATTAAACAATAGCTATTATCTTAAATACGATTAACTCATTAGGCATGGACAATTATACACTTAGCATCCTGGGCGAAGTTTTATCTAATCAAATTTAGACAATTAAACTTGAGGTTTAGCGGAACCTGGCTCATCAGAGGAGATTGAGTTGGACAACATCTTCTCCTCGTCGTTTTCGGCATGTTGAGTGGTGATCTTCTCGCCCAATTGGGTGTCGGACAAAATTGGCACCAGTGGTTGCCAATTGGAGGACTTCCAAGCTGGAACACCCTCCTCCCAAATTTGAGCAATCTCCTCCAAACGCTTACCCTTGGTCTCTGGGAAGAAGAAGAAAACGTGGACAAACATACATGCACAGAAAGTGGCGTAGATAATGTAGGTCTTCCAGGTGATGTTCTTGAAGGAGGAAGGAGTGAACATAGCAATGGCGAAGTTGAAGATCCAGTTAGCACTAGTCGACAAAGCAGCACCTCTTTGTCTACTTTGAGAGTCACCCCAAACCTCAGAACAGTAAACCCAGATACCCACACCCCAGGACATAGCAAAGGAGGCAACGAAAAGGTAACAACATGCAATAACACCCTTAGCAGCAGACTTGTGAGCGTCAGGAATAGTAATACGAACAGTATCATTACCTTCGAAGACGTGAGGAACAGAGTAAGTGGCCAAAATACCAGCGACACCGAATTGGAATGCCATCATGAACACAGCACCAGTCAACAACATAGCTCTTCTACCGACCTTGTCCAACAACCACAAAGCTGGGACAGTGACAGCAGAGTTGATGATATATTGGATAAGAGATGGAACCAAGTTGGTATCACCTTCGTAACCAGCCATTTGGAAAATGTAGACAATGTAGTACATCATAACGTTCATACCGGTCAATTGTTGCCAGATCTGAGCAAAGACTGCAGTGAAAGTTCTTTGTCTATACTTCTTGCTGAAAAGGTCGGCGTAGGTGAAGCTCTTGGCGTGCTCATCGAGAAGCAATTGCTCCTTAATCTCAGACATCTCAATCATGACATCTGGGTCCTCTCTGTTACCCTTAGCTTGGATTTTGGCAACGATGTACTCAGCATCTTCCCAGTAACCTTGCTTAGCCAACCATCTTGGAGACTCAGGAATGAAGAAAAGACCAATAAGCAAGATAAGACCTGGAATGATTTGGATTCCCCAGGAAACTCTAAAAGAAGCCTTACCGTTGACGTGAGACATACCGTAACCAATAAGGAACATAATGAAGATACCGAAAGTCACACTGAACTGGAACATACCACCAATGAAACCTCTAATCTTTCTTGGAGCCATCTCAGAACCGTAAACAGGACTGACAGAGGAACCAAAACCAATACCCCAACCAGAGATGATACGACCAGCGATCAATTGGCCTCTGTTTTGGGCAGAACACTGAACTGCGGCACCAATACACCAAAGACAACCACAAATCAACAAGGAAGCACGTCTACCGAAAGGCTCGGAGATAAAGGTGGAGGACATGGAACCAAAGAAGGAACCCAAACTCATGGATGCGGTGATGAAACCTTGCATTGTAGAACCTGGGCTGTGGAAGTAGTTCAAGTATGGATCTTCACCAATGAAAACAGACATTGACGAGATATCAAAACCGAACATCATACCTGAAATACAAGAGATGGCAGCAATCACGTAAACATTGTAAATATTTGGAGTCTTGTCGAGGAAGTTCCTCAACTTCAAAGCTGGAGCAACGAATTTTTCTTCGTAACCCATTTTTTTTATTATAAGGAAATAATCTACTGTGAAATGAGAGGAAAGCAAGGCCTCTAAATAGCTCACGCGGTTCCGCAAATAAAACCGAGTGGCATTTTTTTTTTGTCTGGTATGGCTATTTTGGTAGTTATTCGTGCAGCTAACGA
Source organism: [Candida] citri (assembly GCA_030571295.1). NCBI lineage: Eukaryota > Fungi > Ascomycota > Pichiomycetes > Serinales > Metschnikowiaceae > [Candida] citri. The sequence continues at coordinate 31,773 of JAJLXN010000012.1, forward strand.
AGTGCGACATGCATATCTGGGGTGCTGACTTGAGTTACATCGACTTAAGCGATCATGCAGTAAAGGCACAAATCGCCTGCTCTTATTCAATAGCAAGGAATGTGGGGTGCTTCTGCAGCTCTCAATTAGTAAAAATTTTTACTTCGGATAAAGCGGCAATGCACGATAAATTTTCTTTCAAGCAAAGCTTCAATTGATGACGTCGATCATTAGGCCCAAATGATACTTCTCGGAGCCGAAGACAGTTGGCTGACATGGCCAACAAACGGACTCGGATCCCTAAAAATAGGCTCGACTCGAACGACTTCTTACTGCTTGTTTACGAAACATTGTTTACAAAGCCGTACCGAGTCAGGCTGAAGTGTTACAATTTGTGTTATGTCCACTCGAACCACGGAATATGAGCATGCACACCATAATTCGCTCCTTGCCTATTCAAGGACCTTGGCTCACTGTGAAAGAGACGACAAGGAACGCGGTCGGATAATTCCACCTTCGAGTCTGTCTGCATCCAGTACGGATGCTAGTTGTCATTCATTTTGGCTTGGCAACGGAACTGTGTCTAGTGATGGCTTTGAACTTACGTTTTTCCCCGCTACCCCGGGCTGCATTCCCCGGTTTATTAACAGAGCCGGAAAAAAAATAAATCCGTGCAGCGACCAGATGCAAGCAACGGAAAATCCTCAAACATTTGCATACAGTATAAGCACGGCACTTCCCATCAATAATCTAGACCAAAGGCAAAATTGTAAAGTTTATTGTCTATTTACTCAAAATTCGTATGAACCCACCAAACATGCTCCTTGAGATGGCTTGGACACCACAATAGCGGCATCAACCTCTTCTTGAGTGATATCTGGGAAGTGTCTGCGGTAATACTTGTCTGTAAGGGCCTGCTTGAGATTCTCCAACTTGTCAACCGTGGTTAAATGAACAATTGATCCACCAAAACCGGCACCTGTAACTCTCGATCCATAAGATCCATTTTCACGACCAATAGAGCATAGTTCGTCGCAACCCGGTGCGGAAGCATTGTTGAACTCGCGTGTTGAAACTTGGGAATCATCCATCAAGTCTCCAACAGCGGTTAAGTAGGCCCTGGAGTCTCCATTGAAGTTTCTGGCAACACGGATCAACTTCAATACTCTTAAGGCGTCACTGTAGACATGTTTTGTTCTCTTGTAAATGCTGAGTTTGTCGTATCTGACTGGGAACTTGCTTAAGTAAACACTGGAGAACTCTTCTTGGGTCATACCGACTGCCTCTGCTGCCTGTTGAGTGGTAAAGCCTAGCTTTTCTTCCTCGGTAAAAATTGTCTCGGCAATTTCGAGCATTTTTGTGAGTCTCTCGATACCAATGTCTATGTCTTGTCCGTCCCATTGAGGCTCATTCAATGTCTGAGTGAAATATGCATCGAAAGAGCCTCTTAAAGTGGCTGTCTCCAAGTTAGAATCGCGTGTAACCTTCAAGTTGAACTTCTTGGCAATCAATTCAGCTGCCACGGCAACTTCAACTACTCTCAAATTGTAGTTTGTTGGAGCTGTCTCCGTCTTGTTTGCAGTGATCAATGAGTTGGTGATAAGGAAAACTGTTTCTGGGTCTGTTTTTGGCAACGAGAAAGCAGTGGATTTGAGCTCAGGCTTGAATTGAATCAAGAGGACCTTAGAAGGTTCTCCATTGACAGAGGCGCACTGATCCATACCTCCATTATTAAGACCAACGTAGTGCTCTGACACAACAGTAATCTTAGTGAGGTCTTCCTTAGTAATGTCATTTATACCATTGACCTTCAAGATGGCCAATGTGGCAGCAATGCAAAATGCAGCAGAGGAAGATAATCCACCTCCAGTTGGCACATTTCCATCAAAGAATGCTTCAAGTCCGATCAATGGCTTCTTGCCATTTTCGAGTCTCTCGGGGAACTTCTCGAGTATGTACTTGTGGGACACGATCAATGCACATTTGAAATAGTTTCCCCAAGAATGACTGCTCTGATCGATCTCAATTACCGAGCCATCGGAAGGAAGCTGAAAAGTTTCTGGGGTAAATTTTGGGTCCAGGTTAGCGATGGTGATGGTGTTGTCGGAGGTTGCAGAAACGGCTGCAACAACATCGACCTCGATGGCCATAGGCAATACTGAGAAATTGCAATAATCGATGTGTTCACCGATCAAGTTGACTCTTCCTGGAGCTCTAGCTAAAAAGTCCGGCTTTTTGCCAAATTGCTTCGAAAACTGCAACCCCACATTTCGATAACGCTGTTCCTGCTTCTCAGGGTTCGAGTAGAAGGATAAGTCTTTCACTGTTGGAACTGATACCATTGATTCAAAATTGTCTATAAGTATGGAGTGAACACCGAGATTGGTTTTTTAAAAAGAAATCTTATGTTAGAAACTAACATGTCATTGGTTTGAAATAAAGGTGGGGCAGTTCATGCATGCAGCGAAATGGCGCGAGTGTATACAACAATCAAGCCGCGGGCACCTATACATAAATACGAGCAAGCTGTCGGACGATCATTACCTAATAAAGAAGACTCCCGGAATTTCTGCAGCCGCTGCAACATGAAATTGGGGACACATATCGTATGTTTATCCGCGTAGCCCTATATTGGCCACAAAGTGTCAACTATCTCCGAATCGAGTGCTGTATGCATATTTGGTGGGGGATTGACGCACCCCGAACCCAGAATTCTCCTGACCATGGTTGCGAGCACATATACCTAAGTGGGTTGCAATGCATGAACGCAACAAAAGTCGGGAAAACTGGTGCTTTCGGACGAAATGGTGTCGAAGTCATTATGTGAAGGTGTACCTATCCATCCCTACAAAAATATTTCTTAACCAAGTTTTTCCGGAGTAATTCCAAAATCATGGCTGAATATATCCTTGTTACCGGTGGTGCTGGCTACATTGGCTCGCACACAGTTGTTGAATTGATCCAAAATGGCTACAATGTCATCATTGTGGACAACTTGGTGAACTCGAGCTACGATGCCGTAGCACGTATCGAGTACATCGTCAAGCAACCTGTTCCTTTCTTCAATGTGGATATCAGAGACTACGAAGCTCTTTCAAAGGTCTTCAAAGCTTACAACGTGAAGGGTGTGATTCACTTCGCTGCTTTGAAAGCTGTGGGGGAGTCTACCACTATTCCATTGGACTACTACGACAATAACGTGGGAGGAACTGTTACCTTACTTAAGGTGATGAAAGATGCAAATGTGAAGACGATCGTGTTCAGTTCCTCGGCCACTGTTTATGGAGATGCTACCAGATTCGAGAACATGATTCCTATTCCAGAGCATTGTCCTAATGATCCAACAAACCCATACGGAAAGACCAAGTATGTTATTGAGAACATCATCCACGATGTTTACAACGCTGACCAATCTTGGAGAGGAGCTATCTTGAGATACTTCAACCCAATTGGTGCCCATCCATCTGGTCTCATTGGTGAGGATCCATTGGGTATTCCAAACAACTTGTTGCCTTACTTAGCACAAGTGGCTATTGGAAGACGTGAAAAGCTCTCTGTTTTCGGAAATGACTACGACAGTCACGATGGTACTCCGATTAGAGACTACATTCACGTCATTGACCTTGCTAAAGGACATATCGCTGCATTGAGCTATTTGCAAAAGATCGAGAAAGAGAAGGGTCTTTTCAGAGAGTGGAACTTGGGTACTGGTAAGGGCTCAACCGTTTTTGATGTCTACAACGCATTCTGTAAGGCTGTGGGCAGAGAATTGCCTTACGAGGTTGTTGGAAGACGTGCTGGAGATGTGTTGAACTTGACAGCCAACCCAACTAGGGCTAATGAAGAGCTCAAATGGCAAGCCGAGTTATCAATTGTTGACTCCTGTCGTGACTTGTGGAAATGGACCACTGAAAACCCATTTGGTTACCAGATCTCCAACTACAAGTGGACTTTGTTCAGAGATGACATTGACAACTCTTATCAGAGCAGATCGCATCAAGTCAAGTTCCCAGACACCGATTTTGAGGTTTCGATTCTCAATTATGGTGCTACCATCCAAAGCATCAAGAAGGCCGGTCAAAGTCTAGCACAAGGCTTCGACAGTCTTGCTGGTTACAAGTCTAGCGAAAACCCATACTTCGGTGCAACAATTGGAAGAGTTGCCAACAGGATTGGCAAGGCCCAATTTGCAATTGACGGAGAGTCTTCGACTCTTAGTGTCAACGAGAATGACTCGACTTGTTTGCATGGTGGAAAGAATGGTTTTGACAAGAATTTCTTCTTGGGACCAGTCGCCAGACAAACTAAAGATGGTGATATCACCTTGAAGTTTGTCTATGTTGAGAAGGACGGTAATGATGGCTTCCCATCTGACTTGGTTACTTACTTGACTTACACCATCTCTAAGGATGTTATTGATATCGAATTTGAAGCCTCCATTTTGGATACCTCTTCCAAGTCTGCTACCCCAGTTCATCTCACGAACCACTCCTACTTCACTGTTTCCAATGGTCTGACCATCGATGGCACTGAGGTCAAGGCAATCTCGAGAGATTACTTGGAGATTGACAATTTGGGATTGCCTACTGAAAATGTTAAGCAATTCCCTGAGCAATTGTTGCAAGGCCTCCAAGTTGACTCCAATACTTCTTTCGACAACTGTTTTGTTGTTGACACCAAGGGCTGGAAATTGGACACCAGAGAGAATGAGCTTAAGTTGGTATTTGAAGCTTCTCATCCTAAGACTGCTGCCAAGTTCAAGTGCTACACCACTGAGCCTTCCTTCCAATTTTACACTGGTGATGGAGTTGCTGCCACCGAGTTCGCTCCAAGATGTGGTTTCTGTGTGGAACCAGGTAGATTTACCGATGCCATTAACCACAAAGATTGGTCAAGCCAAGTCCTCTTGAGAAAGGGAGAGACTTACGGCTCAAAAATCAAGTACGAGTTCGCATGATTACGAAACAGAAAGAAATGTCATAGATATAGATAAATTGACTCTGTTGAAAAAAAAGTTAATGAATGATTAATACTTATCTTCCCCAATAGCACAAAAAGCTACTCAACGACAATGTAGTCATTTTCCCATGATCTATTATCTGTCTATATCTCTAATTAAGTCTCGGATCCCTTCAGTCAAGGTGATTTCCTGTTTCCATCCCATCTCTTTCACTTTCGAATAATCAGTCGAGTAGCGCTTGTCATTGTAATTTCTGTCTCTTGTGAGTTTGACCATATTCGAGAAATCTGCTTCCTCTTCACCAAACCTCTCCCGAACGTAAACATCACATATCATCTTTACAAGATCAATGTTTCGGACCTCATCCTCTGTGCCCACATTGATGACATCACCAATTTTATAAGCATCAATTTCTCGGTTTCGTTGAACATTGATCAAGATCTTGTCCATGGCCCGCACTAGGTCATGAACATGCAAATACTTTCTAGTATTATGCCCATCGCCATGTAGAGAAATTCTTTTCTCTAAAGGAATGCCTTCTTTGGGCCTGTAATGTTGAAGTGCATCAAGAGTTACACTCACAAGTTTTTCGGGGTATTGTCGAGGTCCATACACATTGTTAGGTCTTATGACCGTAACTGGAGTCTTGAATGATTGTACATACGAATGAATAATAAGATCGCATGCTGCCTTCGTAGCTGAGTAAGGATTGGAGGGCTTCAAGCTTGATGTTTCTGTAGCACTTTCCAGTTGTTCTTGCTCCCCGTAAACCTCGTCTGTGGATATATGTATGAAATTGACTTGAGCATAAAGCTCTGGACGTTGACACAATAACAATCGAACACACTCCAAGAGGTTTTGAGTGGCCAAAATATTGTTCCGAGTGAAATGAAGGGGATCTTCAAATGACAGGTCCACGCATGTCTCAGCTGCGAAGTTGATGATTGTAGTGAATCTGAAAGACTCCCACTCTTCCACGATGAGCTTTTTGAGCTCTTCAAATGATGATGCTAGGTCAAGCCGGATAAACTTGAAATTATCCTTCTGCTTAGCTTGACACAAATTGTTTAGCAGGTAATTGCATGCATAGCTTAGCGTGTCTATGCAAACCACCGAGCTGTTGGGGTAATTCTGGAGAAGATAATCCACCGCATGAGAGCCGATAAACCCGGCACCCCCAGCCACTAAGAAATTGCCGCCCATGAGTGGTCTAGTGGAAACACATTGAGTGATGGGAAGCCGGTGGCGTCAATGAAACATCTCAAAATAGTTCACCTGTGTGACCTGTCATCTCAGATGGCACAACAACGCCAAGAAAACTTATTCTGACTGTAACGTGGGGGGTTTGGCATATACAGCGAACAGTGCTGCACAGCTATGCAAGCTGCGCGACATTCCCTTTCAGTTCGCGGAACTATTCTTTGGGAAGTGATGCGCAGCAATTGTGAGCGTTAGCCCTGCCCCGCTCTCATAAGTATGAAGTGAGCCACGTAATGATCGCTGCTAAGCTTCCTCTTCCTCATCATCGACCAAATGACTGCCTTCAACTTCTCCGATCACTCTCACAGACGCTTGAATCTCCTAACTGGAGACTATGTGTTGTGCTCTCCTCACAGGGCTAAGAGACCATGGCAAGGTGCTCAAGAAGAGGTCAAGAAGAACACTTCTCCACAATACGATCCAAAGTGCTACTTGTGTCCTGGAAACACTCGTGCTACTAATGGTGACAACCCAAAGTATACCTCGACCTATGTGTTCCCAAACGATTTCCCTGCTGTGCAGCTTGATCAGCCAGATCTTGTGTCTGAGTCAAACGAGTCCGACTTGAAAAGCAAATTATTGAAGGTTCAAGGTGTCAAGGGTAACTGTTTCGTCATTTGTTTCAGTCCAAATCATGCATTGACCCTTCCTTTAATGGATGTGAAAGACATCAAGACCGTTGTTGACACATGGCAGAAGCTTTATCTCGATGCTCGCCAGGAGCTGATCGAAGGTAAGGCTCCATACAATTACATTCAAATTTTCGAGAACAAGGGTGCAGCAATGGGATGCTCCAATCCACATCCACATGGTCAGGCTTGGTGCTTGGATGTGGTGCCAAATGAGGTCAGAACCGAGCTTACCAACATGGAAAGCTACTTACAGAAGAACAGCTCGCATTTGCTTGGTGATTACGTCCAATTGGAATTGGCAGAGAAGACCAGAGTTGTGGTTGAGAACGACTCATTCGTGGTCGTGGTTCCTTTCTGGGCATTGTGGCCATTTGAGACTTTGCTTCTCGCAAAAGAGCACTTGAGGTCTCTCGAAGACTTCACCGAGAAGCACAAGGCTGATTTGGCTTCAATCCTTAAGAAAATCACTACGAAGTATGACAATCTTTTCAAGACGTCATTCCCATACTCAATGGGATTGCATCAAGCACCATTGGTCGGAACACAAGAGGAGAAGGACAACTCTTGGTTCCACATACATTTTTACCCACCACTTTTGCGTTCTGCTACAGTTAAGAAGTTCTGTGTCGGTTTCGAAATGCTTGGTGAGGCGCAAAGAGACTTGACAAGTGAGCAAGCAGCTGCCAGACTCCAAGCTCTTGATGAAAACGTTCACTACACTGAGTTGCTTGAGTAAAGCGGAGATTCCTCACAAAAAGTCTAATAGATCGATAGAGACAATTACAGGTAATAGTTAAATCCATAAACACATCGGATTTATTTCTGACGTATCTCCAGCAAGAGTGAAGACGGCAAGCCCTGCGATCTACTGTCAATGAAAACGTTTCACTTCTCCGTGTCAGACCATTTCTAACCAGACCATTTGAATGTCTCAAAATAAATTTTCAGCCATATTTTTAGACCAGCGTGTCATCTCGTTACTTGCTTTTTGTAAGACAAATTGGGGCGGTTGAAGCCATACGCTATATTGTTGTATGGCTCATGTTGTAACATCGGCCGATAGAACGTACGAGTTCATATTGGTCCTGATTGAGAGCGATGGACATTCGCCCAAAGGAGAATGTGGGGATGGATAAACTCCCCCTCCAAATGCACGCAAGCCGAACGGGCAAACCTTTAGACGACTTTACAGATGGGATCGTCGGGAATAGCAATCTCCACCAATGGCCGCAAGCATAAATCGGAAAGTTTTTAAACCCGTGTCCTCGGAATAACGGGGAGCCGCTATTGCATCGTGCATTGATCCGCGGTGTTGCATCGGAGAAAATGCGTGGTGTACACTGCATAAAGTTTCTCCGCATTTGAAAAGAATTGCGGGGCTCATAATTATTTGTCTCAAGGTTAACACATAGTACAGCGACCTGACCAGCAACACAATAGGCTTCCCCACAAACGACATACTTATAGCGTGACGGCAAAGCATTCCTCATGAGTCATGCCATTATCGTCGGCAAAACTTTTCTTTCGGCCGAGCCAGTCTCCGTGAGGTGGCTTACGCGTGTCGACCGAGAAGTCGGGACCCTGCGTTATTTTTCGTATCCCTATCCCTTTGCTAAATTCAATCGAGCTCGTACTTAATAAGGTTTGCACAGATTGATCGTTTCAGAGGCAGATGGCTGGATCTTTCAGTGGCTGGCTGCCTGACAAAACCTTGGTGATTCCAGCCCTTTATAGTGAAACAAAGGACTTGATGACCTGGTCTTATTGCTAATAATAGTGGCAGTGGCTCCTGGGAAGGGTCTACTATTGCCGGTGAGGAGAAACCATTTCTGTTTAGTTTATGACAGGATTTAAGCTCCGATAGATATTGCCACCCCTTGAATTTATCCGCGAATGAGAGAGTTCGTTCTTCCGTCGAGATTTAGGCTCAAGCATGATGTTTATTGTGGACCAAACAAGGTTTCCTTGCTTTTTCAACTTGAATATCAGTTTAATCTTATCGTATGAAAATTCTCTTGAGAAGAAGCATGTTTTCAAAGAGACGTCGGATTTGCAGCCGCAACATGTATTGATAATCAACTCCTTTTTGAGCCTTTCGCGTTATTCTCAAGATCCCACCAGAACTATGCGATAATGCACAAATTGTGGATAACATCTCCTCAAATACCTAACTTTTCAAACTTTCCAACAAACTGATAATGCTTGGAGACCTCTGTGACTACGATTCCTGAATTAGCGAAGACTACCTACTTCATTTGAGACAACATATCATGCCGTTATGTGATCGCTTGTAAGCTTTGTCTGAGCATTCAGAAGTCCATTGAAACAGCTGTGACCTTGATCAACATGGAAAAGCCATGACTATTTTATTTTCGTATGTATTAGACAAGTAGGTAGTTGCTACGAAAGCATCATTTAGCTCTCCAATCATGAATTTTTTTAGCATTTTGCAACCTTTATTTTTCATTCCTTTTAACATTTTTTGCGATCCTCAACACATCTTCCCAACTCAATAGTTGATCTCACTAAGGAAACCAGAGATAATTTCATATACTTTCTCGTCATCCTCCAAAGGTGGCCAATGACCAACACCCTCCAATGAAATCACCTTCTTTTGTTTCACACCTTCAACAATGTGCTCCAGGCATCCCTTGTAAGGCGTGGTCTTGTCGTCGTCTCCCAAAATGAAGAGAACTGGCACCTTGATATCTGAGTAGTACTTTTTGAATTCCTCCTCGTGGGAGCATGCACCAATGATAGCAATACAATTGGCAATGTATCCCTCGGTTGTCTGAGCAGACACCAACTCGTGCATGAAGGCTTTCTTCAAGTTTGAACACTTTGAGCCTGGCGAATTGGTCTTGGTAGCCTCAGCCACACTTTCCAAGTCACCACTGGCTTTAATCATGTCAATACGTTTCTCAAACGCTGGTTTATATGAAGCTGAAGGGTGCAATGGAGACACCATGATGCAAGCATCGATTTTCAATCCATCAGCATGACCCGCGGACAAGTATGACACTACCATTCCAGACATGGAATGACCCACCAAGACGAACAGCTTATCGGTGATTCCGAGCTCCTCAATTACTTGCAAACCAGTTGTTGCAACCTCCTTGATGGAAACCGAGTCTTCCTGGAGCTTTGTTCTGCCAGCACCAGGGTTATCTAGCAACAAGCATCCGTAGTCTTTACTTAAGGCAGTAGCGACTGAGTAATAGAAGTTGAGGGATGAACCAAGGCCATGAAAGAACACAATGACCTTAGGCGATGATGGATTCAAGTATTTATAGAACGTTCCGGAACGAGAAAACGGCATTTTTCGATATTAATCAGGAAAAAAGCGGATATTCCAAGATTTAATTAAAGGTCATGAGATCTGTCGTATATTTGTAGGAACACTCGCAAGTGCAGATCCCCCACAGGTTGCGGATATATGCCGCAATTAGTGCGCCTCGACTAATACACCGTACATGTATTGCACCATCAGTGACTACAATTGACTCAAATTGGAGGTTTAATCGAGGAAGCTTATCAAAGTCAATTGGAATATTGAGATTAAAAAGACCCAAATTGATAAATTGAAGTGTGTGACCCTGTGTATAAGATATAGACCTCTCTGGCTTGACAATGGTACATTTCACATTTATTACAGAGATCAAAGTCCCGGATAATTCGCAAATGTACAGAAGACACCGGATAATCTTAAAGGCTACTCTAAATTAATTACATTTGAACAGATAAGCAATTCTATAATTTCTTTTTTTAGCTCCTAAATTTAATTTTTAATACATTTTGCAACCATATTTTACTTTTCTTGTCAATCAGCAGCCTCATATCGTCCTTTCATCTTAAAACTTGATCTCTTCAAGAAATTCTCTGATAATCTCAGAGGTCTTCTCATCTTTCTCCAAATTTGGCCAGTGGCCCACGTCTTCCAAAGTGACAACCTTCTTTTCCTTCACATGTTCAACAACGATATCTACGCAGCCCTCATAAGGCGTCGTCTTATCGTCTGCACCCAAAACAAAGAGCACTGGCGCAGTAATTTCCGAGTAGTACTTCTTATACTCCTCCTGGTGAGAACATGCAGCGATGATAGCATTACAATTGGCAATGTACCCCTCGGTCGTCTGAGCCAAAACTAGCTCTCGAATAAGTGCTCTTGGCAAGTTTGAGCTTTTCGCACTCGTCATATTGATCTGGGTGTCCTCAGCCACACTTTCTAAGTCACCTGTAGCTTTTACCTTGTCAATAAATTCTTGGAAAACAGATTCATATAAAGTTACAGGATGTAATGGGGCTACCATGACTAAACCATCAATTTTCAACCCGTTAGCATGGCCTGCAGCCAAGTGTGCTAGTGTCATTCCAGTCATCGAATGGCCCACCAAAACGAACAGCTTATCAGTAATTCCAAGTTCCTCAATTACCTGCAAGCCAGAAGGACCAATTTCATTAATGGAGACCGAATCTTTCTTGAGCTTTGTTCTGCCAGCACCAGGATTGTCAAGCAACAAGCACCCATAGTCTTTGCTCAATGCAGTAGCGACCGAAAAGAAGGCATTCACCGACGAGCCAAGGCCATGGAAAAACACAATGACCTTTGGAGATGAAGGGTTTAAGTATTGGTAGAATGTTCCGGCACGAGAATAAGGCATAGTTTGTTTTTTGTTGAAGAGAATTGAATGTTTGAAGAATATGATTAGGGCAATTAGATCGTATATTTGTAGGTATAGCTCCCCCACACATGCCATGCGGATATGTACCAATATTGATGCGCTTCTAATAATACACGATCATACTTATAAACCACAGTTTTTTTCTGAATTTTTCGCAATATCAATTAACTATGACAAATTACTATAAGGAATTGGAAACCGCAAAACTCGAGCCTTTCTTCAAGAAATTTTACGCTTGTTCGGATACTAAACCCTCCGAAGGATCCGATCCTTACCTTACCTTCTTGACAGACGATGCAACGGTCATTATGGGTCCAAACAAGGTCTCTGGATCCTCTGAGATTGCAGAAATGAGACAGAAAATGTGGACACATGTTACCAAGAGATTCCATCAATTTAACGATGTGGCACCCCTCTCCGAAACGGAGTTCTTGCTTACAGGAACTGTTGATTACGATCTCGTAAATGGAAAGTCCTTGCACACTCCATGGGCAGGCAAGGTAGTTTTCGAAGATAACACCTTCCAAAAGATGAAATTTTACCAGGTCTACCTTGATACGTCCGGAGTTACTAAGGCATTGGCTTCCTAGATTACCCCGGAAAATGCGGATATATATTCCGCTGTATATCCGCTATCAACCCCATATAAATAATGGCAACGGAACATTCATAAATTCAGTGTAGCCATGACAAACAGCTTCTCTCATATCGAAGAAGCCAAGAGAATCTTCAAAAGTCTCCTCAATGACTCGTCGTTGGACCTTCCTCGTGAAGTGAAGGTCGCAGCTGATAAGGTCACACTCATCAACGACTCTCCAGGCATTCTCTTGCCTTGTCCATTAAAAGAGTTGGAGACTCAATCTGCTCTTAAGGCTTTGGAGGCCAGTGCTGCTTTGGCAATCAGTCAATTGAGATTTGGCGAAGGAACCAATGGTGATAATGCTAAGGTGGATACAGTGATGGCTCTTTTGTCATTGATTCTGACATACCTTTCGTCCGTCGATGGAATGACCAAGCTTGATAAAAATGTGATTTCTAAACTTAAACCTACGGACTTAAACCTGGCTCAATCGATCACTTATAGAAGAATGAGTGCAAACCTTTATAGGACAAAAGATGAACGATTTTATCACATTCATGGGCTGTTGGAGGCATCTACAACTTTGAACATGATTGGCCTCCCACCCTATGCTCCAGAAATTACTGAATATGAGCAAGTTGTGGAGACTATTCAGGGTGCTGTGTCGAAGTTCAACTGTGATGAGCTTGAGGCGTTGAACGAGAAAAACAAGCAAGCCGGAATTGAAGCATTGAAAGCCGAAAAGTTTTTAAAGACTGAGCAAGGAAAGGTTTCAGCATCAACACCATTATGGGAGATTGATACACTTGAATCTGAGACTCCACCAGCCCAATTTGAGAAGTCTGATGGAAACTCGCAAATCTTGAAAGGTATCAAGGTTCTAGAGCTCTGCAGAATCATTGCAGGACCTACAATTGGAAGAACACTTGCCGAATACGGAGCTACAGTGCTCAAAGTCACATCTCCAAACTTACCAGATGTCCCATTTTTCCAAGTCGATGTCAATATGGGTAAACACACCACTGATCTTGATTTGAAGTCAGAGGAAGGAAGAAAGGTCTTTGAAAAGCTCTTGGAGGAAGCAGATGTGATTGTGGATGGCTACAGAGCCAATAGTATTGAAAGGTTAGGATATGGACCTTCAAAAATGGCAGAAATGGCCAAGAAGAGAGGTAAAGGTTACATTTATGCTTCTGAGAATTGCTTTGGTTTCAGTGGACCTTGGCTGCATCGTCCAGGCTGGCAACAAATCGCAGATTGCGCCAGTGGAGTGGCCTGGAAGCAAGGACAAGCGTTTGGACTCGATGAGCCTATGGTTCCCCCATTCCCCATGAGTGACTATGGAACTGGATGTGTTGTTGCTATATCTGCCCTTTTGGCCGTGTTCAGAAGAGCTAAGTATGGTGGCAGTTACTGGTGCAAATCTTCTTTGGTTCAGTATGACTTGTTCCTACTTCTGCAGGGAGAGTATCCAAAATTCCTTTGGGATGCCTTAATTAAAGACCTTCCAGAGGACATGTTCAAGCTTAGGTACTACGATTCCGTTGATCGGATCTCATCTACCGCATTGAGATTCTTGAAAGAGTCACATCCTGAACTCTTCGAAGAGAAACACGGATACTTTGTCAAGCTTTATTCTGAGGGTTTCAAAGGTGAAGTTCAAGTTTTGAAGCCTGTCATTGCTTATTCGAAGAGTGAAGTGGGTTTTTCGTGTGCTAGTAGGCCCAATGGATTCGATGAGCCAAGGTGGTGGTGAGCTCACAGGAGGGAGAAAATAAAACGCACTTGAGCATTCAAAATAGATAAAAATACATGAAAAATCAGAATTCAATAAATTGGAAGAGAAGCTGGAAAAGAATTCGTATTACGACACGAGGACTGGATCAGCTGATGAGTATGGTAGTAGTGAGCATATAAGAGCCATGACAAACGGTCAAAAATCCAGTAGATCCCTTACTAAGACCAAGAATTAACCATTCTTGACCCAATAATGATTCCCCTATTATATATCGTCCCATTTCCCCGGATTTACTAAAAGTTTGTCTAAATTCTTGGGGCCCGGAAATGCACTCAGGACATTTCCGCAGGTACCCCACAAAAGCCTCCACAAAACCACACCATCCTCCACATTTTTGCGGATATGCCTCCGGAAATCAAGCGCCGTAAAGTTACCACCGCCTGTGACGCGTGCAAAGTAAGAAAATACAAAGTAAGTGAACGTTTCAAGTGAATCGGCTTCTCGAGATCGACCCCAGACTAACTAAAAAAAGTGCAGTGGAACAAAACCATGCAATCTATGTATCAAGAAGCAGACGGCTTGTACTTACTTGAAAACTGATCGGAGAACTACGAAAAAGTCCAAGCATGATATTGGAAACCCTCTTGATTTGCTTACTAAAGCAGTCATCGAGACTTCTCATTCGACACCAGGATTGTCGACATTGATCGAAACTGCTCAGCATTCAGTGGAGCCATTTGCGAGTAGTTTGAGGAATACGATGGGAGACCAATCTGAATGGCGGAGAAGTGAAAAAGAAAGCTCCGAAGAAAAGGTTTGGAGCAATAAAAAGGATGAAAAGACTGGTTGGGGCTATGAAAATGATGAGAAAAGCGGCTGGGAGTCCAAAGACGATGGAGTCGTCACTGGATCCAATTCTGGAGAGTTTTCAAGACTTTTGATCGACTCAGTGGGCAATCTACGGTATGTTGGTGAAAGCAGCCCGTTGTCTTTGTTGTCAATATGTCGAAGATACTTTAGATCGAGCTTTGGCGAGTCTAAGTTCACTTCTGATCCCGAAAGGAACCATATGGTCGATAAAAAGACCTCCATGAATGCCAATCCCGGACATTTACCACTTCCAACAAAAACTGTGTGTCTTCAACTATTTCAATTGTTCCAAGAGAACGTCAATTCATCGTTATACATCTTCGATCTGACCTATCTCATGAAAGGGCTTGTTGATCAAGTCTATGATGATCCTCTAGGGACAAAACCGAGTAAATTTTGTCTCGTCTACCTAATATTGGGCCTTTCCATGCTTTTTAAGGAAAGTTCTGTTCTTCCATTGAATTTGGGAACCACAAAATCATCTGACTTTTTTGACTATGGATACCATATGCTAAAAAGCAGCATTGAAGATGGAAAACTATGGCTAACCGAAGCATATTACGTGGTTTACTTCTACTTTCAAACTCTTTGCAAAAGAAGTACATCGTGGCTCTGTTTGGGAAACGCTATAAGAAATGCCCAAGCTTTGGGCTTACACAGAAGGTCGATTAACAATGCTTTCAATTCCCCAAGTATTGCCAGACACAGAAGAATGCTATGGCGAAGTCTTTACGTAAGCGACCGAGCTTGTTCAATCTTACTTGGACGTCCTTTGCAAATTATAGATTGGGACTGGGATGATTATGATCAAGTGGAGTGGGCAGATCCTAGTGATCTTGAGGCATTGTGCTTGATTGAGATGTCCAAAGTAGCTAAACTGAATGGAAAAATCGTTCAAAACCTTTATACTGGCTCATCATTTAGTGGATCGACTGTGGAGAAATTGGCAAATGAACTCAAGGATTGGTCGATGAATTTACCTCAGAGTCTTACTATGGACCATCTTATGAAGAGCAATTCTTCAGATAGCTCATATTCATTAGTCCATTTACATCTATCGCAACTTTATGGAATATGTTTGCTTTGCAAGCCATGTTTCTTATTCATAATCCATTCTCAACAGAACGAGTTCGCTGTCAATGCTCGAAACCGAAGCTACTTCAATTCTTGTGTCAAATCTGCTGTTTTGACAATTCAGCTCATCACATACTACTTACAGAGCGATAAGGGCCGAAGAAGAGGGGAGCTGTATGTCATATTCAACTGCTGTTTCATGTCTGCTCTTATCATTGGCTTGACATTGTCAGTTCAGAAGAGCACTAGACTTCCTCAAGAATACGATGCTAATGTGCTCATTTCTTCACTTAGTGATGCAAACAAGATTTTGAAATTCTATGGTCTTTTCAATAGCATCTCCAAAAGGTTTCATGAAATCCTTCTGCTCATGTCAGATGCGATTGGGTCTATTGGAGTCACGAAAGTAACTTCCGACCCAATAATGGAAGATACGCTGAATAGTTTGTTTGGTTCCATGACAGACCAAACAGGATTATATGAAATTCAGGAATTTCAAAATGGCTTTGGTCCATCTTCAGCTTCAGATGCCTCTGCATTGTCAGTTGACGAGTCTTTGAATGCTTTCTTGCTTGATATAGGCTCCCAAGACTTGTTCTATTCAGCTGATTAGGTTACAAGAATAAAGGCACGATATGTATGAGATAATATCACGACGAAAATATAATATCACGAAGAAAATAAGTCTTTTCATTGAAATTTTTTCATTACACATAAATGGTAGCATGAATTCGAACAAGGCACTTAGGTCGCAAGAACTGGCTCAAGGAACCTCTCGGAGTCATTGGTCTCAAGAGTTTTCACCTCAACCTCTTTAGGAACACGCATGAATCCATTGAAAAACTTGTCAATATCCTCGAATGAAGAAGCGTCAAATTTCTCTACCATAGAGACGTACCCATCTGGTCTAAGCACAGCAATAGCACCAGCAGCCTTATCAATTCCAAAGTGGGTGTATGCATCAACTGGTCCCTCATGGTAAGTATCCTCGACTCCACAGTACAACTTCCAGTAGTCAGTACGTCCCTTATAGTCGGTAGGATGTCCGAAAGCAGGGAAATCACTCAATTCCACGTCCTGACGCTTATTGGAGTAAATGGTAAGAATGTCGAATACAGAATCCTCAAATGCGTTTTTTGGTGTGAATTTCTTGAAGAAAACGCTTGAATCGTCAAGATGCTTCTGGATTTTCTCCAATTTTTCAAGTGTTTCCTTCTTAGTACCATCACCACAGAAAACCAAAATTCTAAACCTTCCATCGCTTAAAATTCTATCTTCCAAATGGATTGGTCTCGCCTCAGAATGAGTTACAATTTTAGTGGTTCTGAAACGCTTTCCAACAGGCAATTTGCTAGCATATTCAGTGACATGAGTCTCCAGACCAGGCTTGTTTTCAAGAATTGACTTTTGGTAGTCGACATTGGTTCCAGAAGCAAAAACGTTACCAGCCGTAAACACATTTTGGAACTCATTCATGTCAATGCCGTCATGAGCCTCCGAAGAAGGTATCATAGGCTTTCCAGAAAACATTCTTGACAATTTATGGTCAAAAGCAATCAAATCATGCGCAACCTTCATTCTTTCTGGAGCATAAGTCTTGAGGATCTCGCTAGAGGCAAGACCTTTGCATACTAAGGCAAGCTTCCATCCAAGATTGTAAGTATCGGCCATAGAAACATTCATACCTTGACCAGCCTTGGGAGAGTGAGTGTGACAAGCATCACCACTAATAAAGATTCTGTTCAGTTTGTCAAACTCTTGTGCCACTCTTTGTCCGATTTGGTAACCTGTGTACCAGTCCAAATCAACCATATCCAACTTATAAGGCTTAATAATTTCTTGGGCAGTCTTCAAGATCATCTCAGGCGTAATCTTGCTTCTGTCAATTCTTCCCTTAGCAGCAATTTTTTCATCTTTCTTTCCACCCAAAAACTCCGAAGATGTCTTAGTTTCTGCATCTCTGGCAACTTCTTTCAACTGAATGTAAAGACGCACCATACCTTTCTCTCTTGGGATGATCATCATAGATCCACTGTCTTTGGAATGGATAGCACAACGCTTTCTGATGTCTGGAAAATCGGTAATTGGCACCATATCGACGACTCCCCACACAAAATCAGTAGATTCTCCATCCATATGGATACCCATTTGCTTTTTGACCCAGGAATGGGCACCATCAGAGCCTAACACGTACTTGCACTCGATGATCTCGAAATCGTCAGTATTTTGGGAAGAATCAGCAATCTCACGGTAGAATCTGTCTTGATCACCATCAAACTGACGGTAAAGACCATTAGCCACACCAGAACCGAATTGTTCGGTTGATTTGCCCAACTCGTCTTTGGATAAGTCTTTCACAAGCACCTCAATTGGGTAACTTTGATCATTTTCAATTTCATCTTCGTTGATGGTAATCTTCACAGGAAGAAGTGGTCTCTCAACCTTGGCAGAACCTCCAGAATACTCACCAATGGAGTTTTTGAAGTACTGCTCAATGTAGCCCTGATGAAGCACCACCTGCTGAAATCTGGCCAAGTTTGGAATCGAATCTGGAACCACAGATTTACGAACGATGTCGCCCTTTTCGTCTGGTGACCAGAATCCCACTTCAATCATATGGTTTGACTTTTTCCAGATCGATTCAAGACCTTGAACGTTCGAGAGCGGATGAGAAAACGACTGAAGAATCGAAAGTTGTTCTTGCTGGATTCCATCGGCTTGACCATGGAAAATGTCATCGTTTCTCTTATCAATGATTCTGAAGTTGACACCAGTACGTGCCAACCAGAGCGCAGCCATCAATCCTGAGGGTCCAGCCCCGATGATAAGCACGTCTGTTTTGGTGCGTTTGATTGCTGCTGTCATAATTGATTTATTGATGATTTGGGGAAAAGATCAAAGACAAGAATGCCTTTTATATTTGTGACCGAGGAGGGGTCGCATGGTGGATAATTGACCCGCATACATTTTGCGCGCAACGAATTCGGAAGGAGTTTTTCCTGTTTGCGGAGAAATTCGCTTTTTCCGCCTCGTGGTCGTGATGGTGTTTTCCGCTCCGAATTGTGGGGTAGCCGTTGTGCTTACGTACGCGCAACATGAAAGGCGCAGGCATTTCCGGCCCATATCCGCAACTGATTTCAGTATATAAGGCTGATTTGTGTGTGAACTCGTAGTAGTAAAAAACCAAAGTAGCATTAAAAATGTCTCAGGAATACACAGACTTTGTCAAAAACTCTTTCGGGCCAAATTCCACCCCTAGAGCGCAGAAAATCATCCAGTCGCTCATGCAACACCTCCATGACTTTGTCAGAGAGAATAATGTCACCACAGACGAGTACATGTGGGGTGTTGACTTCATCAATCGCATTGGACAAATCTCAGATGAGAAGAGAAATGAAGGAATTTTGGTTTCGGATGTTCTTGGAGTGGAAACCTTGGTGGACACATTGACCCATCAATGCGATAAGAAGGACCACACGTCGCTGGCCATTCTAGGGCCCTTCTACCGTGACAATTCTCCAGTTTACAACTTTGGTGACTCAATCATCCAAAAACACGTTGGAGGTCACCCAGCGTATGTGTTCGGAAAGATCACAGACACCAGCGGTAACCCATTGGCTGGAGCCAAGATCGAAGTATGGCACTGTGCTCCAAATGGGTTATATGAGCAGCAGGATCCAGATCAGCCAGAATATAACTTGAGAGGAACCTTCTATGCGGAGAAGGATGGCTCTTATGCATTTAAATGTTTAAGACCCACAGCTTATCCTATCCCATATGATGGTCCAGCAGGTGACTTATTGAAGTTTATGGATAGACATCCAATGAGGCCAGGACACATTCATTGGAGAGTGACTCATCCAAGGTTTCACTCCCTAGTGACTCAAACTTATGATTATGATGATCCATATACGAAGGATGACTCTGTCTTTGCTGTGAAGGACGATATAGTGATTCGTTTCGAGCCGGTTTCGGAACAACTCTCTGATCAGGATGTTGAGTATGAGTTGAACTACAATATCGCTTTGGCTCTTGAAGCAGATATTCAAAGCTTCAGACAAAGACTGGCTGCGTTGTAGGAAAAAAAGGCACATGTTTATAGTATGAATGAAGGACCAGTTGATTTCACAAGGGATAAAATATAAACGGGCCACAAGTCATGCCGAGGCATTCTTTGCAACCAGATATTGGACCTTTGTAATATGATTATTAGTCAATCAACTGAACACACTCTACAACAATTCTTCCTTATCCATATACTTATACTAGTAGACTCTAGTCTAACTCTTTTATACAAAATTTACATGAACCACCATCTAAACAGCCACCTCTTCTTCCTCGTCAGACGAGATCTCGCCCTTCATTTGCCTGTCCGCAGCCAAAGTTTGAGCAAACTTAGATTTGGCTCTGATGGCTGGACCCTTCCAGTAAAACACATAAATTGGAATTGCAACGAAAATTGCCAAACATCCCAACAATGTACTGGCCCATTGCAAGTGTCTTTTACCTCCAATGTTGTTATACATTGGTGTGGAGTACATGGCAGCGATACCAGCCAAGAAGTCACGAGCAAATCCGTTACCACCAGTGGCAGAAGCAGAATATGGACCGTAAGCAGCCACCATGTAGTCGATAGTCGACATATAAATACTGAAATTGGCAATTGCGATCAACACAGTGAAGATCATAGGCGCAATCCATGGATTGTAGCTTGGGCCCATACTGGTCCATGCAAAACCAAACAATCCAATGGCTTCTAATGGTGCAATGTATAAAAGGATCAAAAGTCTTCTTTCAGCAAATCTAGACTCTTCTCCTTGTGTTTTTATAAGGTGTTGTTGTCTTGCAACATCAGGAAGATGGAGACCATATGCGATTAAGTAACCAATGACCACTGGGACGAATGCAAGACCACATTGGATGGTGGAAAAGCTCCATTGCTCGTAAACAAGGGTGAATGACTCCATACAGATGAAAATCAAAGCATCGGAGAAACCAGAAAGAAGAGAAAGACACAACACAATTGGCTCTTTCAAGAACATCTCAAATGGACGCTTCCAGATTCTCAAACACTCAGCAAAAGTGATATTGTGGCCGTGAATTTCTGTTGGACCGTAAACATTTTCATCTTCTCCAGACTTTCTTCTTCTTTTGGCCTCTCTGTCAACCAAAATGGTCGATCTGGTCTCACAGACAAAGAAGAAATGCAAAATTTGTACAACACCACCAAAAATCAACTGGATCCAGAAGTTCCATCTCCAGTCCAATTTAGATTGCATGATTCCTCCGAAAATTGGACCAATTGCTGATCCACCAACGGAAGAAAGCACGACAAATGCAACTGCAAAACCTTGTTCATTAGGTTCCCACATATCGGCAGTCATACCCAAGGTAACGGAACCACCAGCAGAGGAAAGACCACCAAGGGCTCTAGCAATGACCACAGTAGCGAAATTAGGAGCAAGACCACCCAAGATTTGCCAGATGTTGACGAAAAACAACGAGAGTTGCATAATTGGCCAACGACCGTACTCTTCAGACCAAGGTGCCCAAAGTTCACATCCAAAAGCGTAACACACAAGGAAAATCATCTGTGAAACTCTGGTTTTCTGCTCTGATAAGCCCCAGTAATCAGCTATAAGGGAAATAGCATTAGGATAGACACTGGTATTGAAGTTCATAGACACCTGAACAGCGAAAATGATAGATAAGATCGACCATTTCTTGTACCATGGGAATGTGTATCCGAGCTTATCGTAACAGTCTTTCTCTCGAAGCTCTCTTCTTCCGTCTTCATGCAAAATTCCAGGAAATCTCTTGGTGGTTCTTCTCTTCACTGCAGCTGGTCTTTCAGGCTTGCTTTCGTAGCCAGTATTCACGGCATCGGCATCTTCCAAGAGCTCTTGAGAGGCAATTTTCTTCTCAGCACCAGGCTGAGTTGCAAAATAGTCGTTTGCAGTCTCATCAGAGCTGTTTTCATATGGGTCTGCTGGAAGAGGCTGGCCTCGTTCCATATTGGAGATCTCTCTCTCCATTTTCTTGACTTCCTCACTCATATCGCTATGGTTACAAGCTATGACGAAAGGCGTCTTCTATATATATATTTCATGGTTCTACGGCCGAAATTATGACATGCATCGAGAGCAAACTGTCGTAGCAATGTTGCGAATCGAAGGTAATGATATGCATGAGATGAACTGAGTACTCACACCGATCTCGAGAGGATAAGAAGCTCAAATAATTGATTTGAATCCTTTGACGTGCCAAGAATTTCTATGTGTCTTTTTTTGTCGAGAAATCGCCAAGTTTTCAGCTCTTCTCTACGATCTTTTCTTGTCCAATTTAGACTTTGATTATAGTTGCTCCTGCCTAGAGTTTCACGTCAATTTACATCATAGTCAGTCAAATCTTGATATTTTTAACCTCAATTCGAATCTTTTGGCAATTTCAGTTTATCTGTTCAGGTCATTGTCTTACATTTATGTATGTTTTACTGGTAGCTGAGTCAAACCCCAGCTTTTGTCTAAGACATGCGACAATCCTGAGTTAGAGCAATCTTGGAAATTTCCAATAATGTGTCATACTATAGGAAGCGGCGGCTTAGATTTTATGGTTATTTGCAGTTCAACTTCGCTTGTTTGTAGCCATTTCTCATAGTGGTCATCGCTATGCTTCGGGTGAGCTGGACCAGACCATTGGCCGATGATAGCAACCTGGAGAAGATGATAAGATGTGGGGAATCGAAGGTTATGACGACATAGATAAATTTAAGAGGTTTGGAGATTTCTAAGAGCATTTTTTCGGAGTTGCAAGTGGAATTTCATGATATTCAGCCACCACCCAAGAACATCGGCATTGTTCACTGAAATTTGCTATTTTTTCAGGCCAGCCAAATTATTGATTTGATTGTTGATGGCTACAAACCAAAGATCACTAATGTAGGGGTAGTAGAGGTTACCGATGCCGAAGTATCCTTTCCATGACAGCCGAGTATTGTAAAAGGAACGTAAATTGCTCAAGTAGAAACCGAATTCTAAAAATCAAGGTGACTATAAAGATCTCCCAATTATTTTCATCTCAATTGTTCGCGTGGTGGCTTCAGTAGCAATCAACGCAGGTACCTGTGAAGTCCATTCATTTAGGTAGTGAGATCTCATTCGATATTGATTATATTTCTACAAAAATGCAGAATAGCATTATTTACATAACTCTTGATCATAATAAGTTTTATATTTTGGCTAAATGTGTGATTTTCAAGTCATGATTTTGAGGCTTATATTGATGCTAGTTGATAAGCACGAGGACCCTTGAACTCAGATCTAAAAGGTTCGAATTGAGAAGAATTCCCATGATTTACTCATAATATCTTCAAAAGAACCATTAAAGTCGAATTGCAAATTCAAATCTCTACTCATTCTTCGGATTTCTGTCAACGCATCTTATACCACAAGATGATCCAACATAACCTAGAAACCACCCTACGATTAAGACCACCAACAACCAAGAAATCAACACCTTCACTCCACTCGATCTACACTTCATCCTACATTCATCACTTCTTCGACATTATCGTTCATTTTGGTCCTCTATAGATCTGACTACCTTTTTCCGCAACACCATCATAGTTCTAATCAGCCACATCAATATCCGCATAGTTAAGACAGACGTGACTCGAGCCAATCCCAAGTAATTAATCTCCACTGTCTTGTCCCGTATTGGCCCCGCATTTGCATCAATGCCCCACTCTATTGACAAAATCTTTGTCAAATCGTATGGCTTCTCCACAGTGTATTTCCGCAATGCGACAGTGGAGACCGGGGTATTTCCGGACCTATCTTTAGCACACAAGGCAACGGAATTGTTGAGTAAAGCGGCACTTATCGTCACAGACTATTATCAGAAGGCATAGGTGAGGATATTAGAGGCCATTGTTTGTATCTTATGGCATTCTTTTCCCCTCATTTATCCTAACTAAAGAACTTGGCCATGGCCTTCTTTTGCTTCTCCTTTCTAACTCTAGCAATCTCCTTAACGTCCTTCAAACCCTTCAAGATGGCACCATCGTTAGGAGACAACTTCAAAGCAGTCTCAAACGAGCTTTGTGCATTGTCCTCATCCTTAGCAAGGAGGTATCCAGAACCCTTTCTGTACCAAGCCTTAGCCTCGGTCTTAGCGTCCAAATCGCCAAAGGAAAGAGCTTGGTCGGCAGCAGAAACGGCCTTCTTTCCGTCCTTCAACTTCAATGCAACCAAAGAAGCGTTCAAGAACAAAGAAACGTTCAAAGTGGTCTTTTCCTTAATATCTTCCTCAGACAAGTCCTCAGGGAAGAAGTCCAGCAAGAACTCCGTACCCTTGATGTACTTTTCGTAGGATTTCTCAAAGTTACCCTCCTTCAAGAGCTTGGTACCCAAGTCCTTCAAGAACTTCACAGCTTCGAAAACTGTCTCTGGCTTGTTCACGTCGATCTTATCGTCGTCGAAGAGAACTTGCTCGTAAATGTCACCAGTTCCATCGTCAGCAACGGTAGCAGACTCTGGCTCATAGTCAGCTGGAAGCTCTCCACAGTCGTCAATGATCCAATCTTCAGCAGGCTTGTCGTTGGCGCCCTTTTCGCATCTTTCCAATTGGCGGACAAGAGACTTACCTTGGATAACCTCACCAAAAACAACGTGCTTACCGTTCAAATGCGGCGTTGGAACAGTTGTGATAAAGAATTGAGATCCGTTGGTGTTTGGGCCAGCGTTGGCCATGGATAACAAGAAAGGCTTGTCGTGGATCAAGTCGAAGTTCTCATCCTCGAATTTCTCGCCGTAAATGGACTCGCCACCGATTCCAGTGCCGTGGGTGAAGTCTCCACCTTGACACATGAAGCTCTTGATGACACGGTGGAAGATACTGCCCTTATAGTGGAGAGGCTTGCCAGACTTTGGAGATTGACCTTTCTCTCCAGTACATAAGGCTCTGAAGTTTTCTGCGGTCTTAGGAACGACATCGTTGTACAATTTAAACACGACTCTGCCCTTTGGCTTTCCGCCGGCGGAGATATCGAAAAATACTTTGGACATTTTTACTTGGCAACACTGTCAATTTGTGGAGAAGGTGCGATATTTATATAGCCAAGTGCACCGTGGAGAGTATGTGCGCGACGTGCACGTAGAACTTCATAGAACCTTGATTATGTCCATATTGAGCGAGAGCTCGATCTGGGACGTTTCGAGAAGTGGACGAAAGTGGACAGAAATGGACAGAATTTGGACTCTGGTGATTTGCAGCATCACGTCAGTCGTAATCTCAACTCTAAAACAACTCAATTGGCCCCAACTCGGCGTACTCGGCGTGCAACTTGACGTATTATTTATGTGCACATTCGTAGCTTGAAATCAACTTAGTTATCTATCAAAACTCTGATGATTTCAGTCATGCGGCGTCAACCTGATCGGATCTGGTCTGTGGAGGATAATCGTCTTCTGATTGACCAGAAGAAGCTCAATTTGGTTGTTTAAAGGCCCATTCTGGCTATCAAAAGGCTCAATTTGGTAATCAAGAAATCTTCATCCGATCTATAAGCTCGTGGATGGTAGTTTCTTAAAAATGAGCCCTAAATCAACCCTTGGCCAACTCCCAACCCCCAATCTTCATTGCCTCTCGTAATGTAAAAAAATTTATTGTTCATTCGCTCTCGTTGTAAAGATTCCCACGCTTATTGGGATCTAATAGGATTGAAGTATGGATGGTCCATGGCCTCCTTGGCAGTGAGTCTCTCTTGATGGTCGTATCTCAAGAGATGGTCAATAAAATCAAGAAGCTCGTCACTGACAAGATGCTGGTTGTTTTCATTGACAAATCTCTTCCATGGGCGACGGTTGTAGTAGCCCAAATCCTCATACTCCTCGCTGAGAGTCAAGTTGTACTTTTGGAGGTAGTTGTGGAGGTCGTCAGAGCCCAAAACACGCACAATTTGCACCAATTGGTCGGTGTTGGACTTACCATGGAAGAAAGGCTCCTTCTTGAACACAATCGACGCTAACATACAGCCAAACGACCACAAGTCAAGCGAATAGTCATATAACCTGAAGTCTACAAGCAATTCTGGACCTTTGAAGTATCTGGAGGCAACACGAACGTTATACTCGGTTCCTGGATGGTAATACTCCGCCAAACCCCAATCGATGAGTCGTAAAAGCTTACGGTTGTGGTCGATCATGACATTATGTGGTTTCACGTCTCGATGCATGATTCCCATCGAATGTGAATAGTCTAGAGCCTTTAAGAGCTCGTACATGTAAAAACGGATGTCATAATCCGTGAATGTAGGGTACAATGTCCGGAAATCGATATTGTCGATGTGTTCAAAGATCAACGCCGGCGTCTTCAGCAGCGGCTCTCTAACAACGTCCAACAACCCGACAATGTTGGGCCCACCCACCAAATTCTTCAATATCAGGATTTCTCTCTTGATCTTCTTCCTCTTCACTGGCTTCAACACCTTGATGACACACTTGTTGCCATTCACCAAATCCATCCCCAAAAACACCTCAGAATACTTTCCTCGACCAACCTTCTTGATCACTTCGTATTTGTCTTGGGCATTCCACTTGATGTTGATGTTTTCGTAGTCCCAGTAAGCCTGGGGTTTAGACGCCAATACGTCGGTGTACACTTTGGAAACAGACGACACAGCCATTCTCTTTTTGGGCGGATTAACGGAAAAAAGACCAACGGTTAAGAATACGAGAATTAGGCAAAGTGCAACTCGCTTATAGGGGAAGAATGCGGGCACAATTTTGGTCTATAGTGATGGGGTATCCTAGTCCAGTGAGTGTTTGTCCTTTTCCTATGGGGGCGACACGACCACGGCATGGAGGTGAGGCCGGGGTGGGGTGGTGATGGACCATGCGGGACAGATGTAGAATTGGAATTTTTTGAAAATTAGAATTTTATATAAAATTACAGGATTTGTTCAATTCCCTTTTTTTTCTCTAATTTTTCCCCGTTTTCAGGGTGTTTCGGCGCCTCCTCGTGGTGTCGGGCCTGCCTATTTGGTCTCACGGGTCTTGGTTACGAAGGTGAGGCTCAACAGGCGAAAATCAGGAAAATTCCGTAGAGATGGGTTTCGGAAGTCCGAGAGCCACGAAATCAGTTTGGAATGATGGCCTGTTTTGCCACAGTGGCGAAGCATAAAGGAGGGGATGGTAAAGATGTTGAAGAGGTGTAGAGCTTGGACGAGTGAGACAGAGGGAGACCAGGTGGGGAAGGGTAGAGACAATTGTGGAAATGAGAAAGTAGATTAAAATAGAGGCTAAATTAGGTTCTGTCAAATTTTGTTTTACATGCTGTATCAATTGCTTTTGCTGTGCTTGCTTCAGTTTCCTGTTCTGGAGGCGCTATAAGGGCACGTCTATTATTGGCATTATATTGACTCATAATAAGTCTAAAAGGGTCCAAAAAGTGATGACTGAACTAATTTTTTTGGAGATTAATTTGGAGAGAACCATAAGGAGCAGTAATCTGTGAATCTTATCCCCATTTGTGCTTTGTCAACACCCCTTCTTTGCAAATGTAAGTCATGTTTAGGTTTAGAACCATGCATATTCAAGCATAAATATGCATACCAGAACAATTTCAGGATTTGATGAAGGAAAGGAGACAAACTGAAGAATCTGTTTCATTTGATGAATTTGGATTGGAAAAAGAGGATAGTTTCACAACCTTGGATCCACGAACTCATTACCTTATCAGCTTATAGCCATACGTTCCGAGAATTCTCTCAAAATGGATGGTTAGTGATACCATGAAAAGGAAGCCAAATATTTTGAAAGTTTAAATTCCTGGAAAACTCCGATGAACTGGAATTCCAAAATCAATTTTTTTTTTTGACAGTTTTCCAGCTCTTTTTGATAGCGATTTAGCTTCAATAATGGCCATTCTCTTTAATACAAGACCTGGCTTCTGGAAATCCACTAACATCCAACGAAAGTGGAAGAATACGAAACTTACCACCTTCAACAGCCATTCCAACCATACAACTGAGCCAAGATTCTACACTTATCCCATCGAACCCTCCACTACATCCACCTCTTCAAACTACCACCCTACAACTCGTTCAAAAAATGCATGCCTTTGCTCCATCATCCAATCTATAAACTGAGCTTTCCAAAACTGCTTCCGAGTCCTCCCATCGACTGCTTCTTTCTCTTTGCTGCCAACTTACCCTTAGAGACACTATCAGCAGCTTTCTGGATGGCTGCAAGCTCGCTGTCCTTCTTTACAAGCTTTCTTCCACCTCTCTCAAGCTCATAGTTGTCCAAAAAGTCATCAAGCATACCCTCAAGGTCTGGTCTCTCGTCCTTCATGTCGAAAGTCTGTTCAGGCTCCTCTTCCTCGTCCTCCTCGAACTTCTTAGCAAGCTGCTCGTATCTGTCGTCCAAAAGCGTCAATCCCTCGGATCTGAAGTTGGCTGAAGATGTCATGGAGAAAGAGGTGGTGTCGGTCATAGCACCCATCTTCTTTCTGATCTTGTTCTTGGACTTCTTCTTTCCACCTCCGACAACTGGAAGGTCTGGAACCACGTCTGCTTCTTCATCCTCGAAGTCATCATCGGAATCCCATTCATTTGGCTCGTTTTTGCTGAAGTTTTTGAACTTCTTGAAATCCTTCTCCCATGCATTGTTCATCATTTGAGATCCGTCCATCTCTTCTGGTGCTTCTCCTTCATTATATGGGTTGATCACCTCAACATGCTCTGGCTCATTGCCCAGATCATATTGGTCATATTCATCGTCGTAGTTATCCAAGTCCCACTCATCGTACTCGGCCTCTGAGCCATAGTAGAACTCGTCTTCGTCCTCAACCTCTCCAGATTGCAACAAATCGGCGAAAATGTCGTTTCCTTCACCTTCAGCTTCACCCTCAACGTAAGCTTCATCTTCAAGAGCCTCCAAAACCTCTCTCAATCTTGGATCCATGTCTGGGTTGAAACCTTGGAGTTCCAGTGGGATGTTCTCGAACATATCGTGGGTAACCTTTCTGGTTTTCTCTGAGGGTAGCGCATCCTTGATCAAATCTTCGATATTCTTCTTCTCCTTAGGCTCTTCATCCTTTTTGGCCTCAATAAAGACGGCATCTGCAGCTTTACCAATAGGTCTCAAATGTTGCATGTAATCGTACTTGGAATCGTCGAAAAAGATACCGTATTGGGCCGCAAGACCCTCGTTATCTCTGATACTGGCAATTTCGTCCTCATTCAAGGTCTGAGCCAACTCATCAGTGGTGTAAATCTTTGGTTTTTGCTTGCTTCCGCTTGGTGCATCTCCTCTTTGTCTAGCTGGCACCAAAACGTGCTTGGAGGCGTCGTTGTCGAAATATAGAGAGTCCTCGTGGGATCTGTGGACGACGTTAAACGTCTGGGCCGTTTTCTTATCGAATCTCCTTCCTTTGGCCATGTTTAGGGTGTAGGTTCTTTACTATGGAGAGACCATCTCATCTCATAAATTTGATTATGTAGTGTGCAGACCCAGGCCTGAGACCCATACGTAGTGGTCATGGAGTGGAGGTTATGAATATTTCACCAATAATTGGGGAAATTAAAAAATTTGAAAAAGAGAGATATTTCTCTAGATCGATGTCATTTCTTAATAATAAATAGTTTTCACCTTCGACGTTTCCTCCCTTCAATGAACGTACCTCTTCTCAGGTTCCTATTGAGCTCTTGATCTCCACATAAATGATACTCGTTTTTCATAATTTTTTCATAATTTTTTTAAAGATTTTCGTTTTTTTCTTCTCCATGGTCATCTCTTTCTCAATGATCGTGTCTTTTGGCGGAGTCAACCACAATGGCTTGCCAATTGCTCTTGAGAATGCAAACAAACTCAGACAGTGCTAGGAACAACACTCCAGTGATCAAACCAACCCATAAACCCACCAATTCGAGTTTGGCATTGAATGCTAGAAGGTATCCCACCGGTAACGCAATGAAATAGTACGAAACCACGTTAAGATAGGACCCAATCTTTTGTCTTCCTTGACCTCTAAGAATACCTGCTTCCATGACATTAAAACCGTCAGCAAGTTGGTTCACAGCGACCAAAATCAAGATTTTCTTTGCGACCTTCATTACATCTTTATCTTTTGTGAATACGGAAGCCAAAAAGGACTTACCAAAGAAGACAAATGAGAAGTTCACTAGTGAAATTCCACATGCAAACAAGAAACTCACCGTTGTGGTGATTCTGGCAGCATGAATGTCCTTCATACCAACAAAATGGCCGATTCTGGTGCTCACAGCAACTGCTACAGCGAACGGAAGCTGGAACATCAAACTTCCGATGTTAGAACCAATAGATTGGGCCGCCAATGCTTCCGTACCGAACGATGCAGCAAGAATGGTAAGCATTTCAAATGCCAAGTACTCTGCCTCGACCATAACGACACCAGGCAACGCCAATTTGAGCATCAGGCCCCAATTGACTGATGCTTTCTTCAAATCGAGTCCACCCCAGCATTTCTTACCATCAATGAACAAAACATACAAAAGCATCAAAATAGAAATGAGCCAGTACCCAATAGAAGTTGCAATTGGTGCACCAATGAAGCCCAAACCGTATTTTGGGTGCCAAACCAAGAGCCAATTGGCAATATAGATGATAGGAACAGCAATGGCCAAAGCGTAGGTTCCAGCATTGAAAATGTGCTGAGCTTGAAGGAAACGCTTGCCTGTCTCGAATAGGAGAAGTCCTGGAGCACCAGCAAGGGTAATTCTCAAGTATGTTTGACTCATCATGGCGAGTTCCTCATCTGGCACCAAATGCTTCAAAATGGAGCCAGACCACCAAAGTAACGGCGTCAAAATGAACACGGTTATGGCCATAACCATAAGAGAACATCTCTGGAAGTAAACACCCACCAAATGGAGTTTATTGGCACCATAAGCCTGTGAACAGAACGAGTCTAGAGATGTAGCCATACCCTGGTAAAGAGCAAGTCCTGTGATGTTAAATGAGCACAAAGCCAACGAAGAAGCGGCCAACTCTTTGGGTCCAAGCTTTCCGGCAGCATAGATCGAGATCACAGACAATAAATACTGGAGAAAGAACGTCACGATAAGCGGACCAGACGATCCAGCGACAAACTTGACTTCTGACCTGAAATCGGTCGTTGGCTCCTTATCTATGGCGATAGAGTCATAGGTGGCGTGATCGTAGGCGCCAGTAAGCAATCCTTCTTCGGAATTCATGGATATCTGGTGGATTCAGAAGGATGGAGGGTGGTTTTAGTACGAAAACGTTAACTATGGAGATAGCGCACTTTATCGCGGAACGGAATCTCGGAATTGCCGACGGAATTTTCGTCTGAGACAGACAACGACGTTAGAGGCGGTTAGATCTGGAAAATAACAAGAACCGCGTTATCGCTGGCGGCAAGGTGCCATTTCTTTGCCACTCCACCCTTTGGATTTGGAAATTCCACGCGGTTGTTCTGTCCTAGGCTTCTCGATGGGTCTAGATTCTCAATAGTGAAGTAGTCATCGTGAAAAGTGACATTAATTTGGGGAGTTAGTTGTGGGGAGTGGAATTTGATGATGATTTCGTTTTCGGTCTTCTCGCTGGAGAGGGAAAACGTATATGGAACCACCAAATTTGAATATTTTTGTGTGAAAGTGGTCGTTTTAGCCTTATTGAGAGTAATCAGACCAGTTGCTCTAATTCCCAGGTTATTTTCGTCAATTTCGTCAATTTTCATATCATTCTCTTTTCCTTGAGTCTGTTTCACTTCCTCGATCTTTTTTCTCTCCTCTCCAACCTCCTCAATCATCGGTTTTGGCTTCTCTCCATGAATATTCATGATATCTGGTAATTCCTCATTGTCACTCTCCATTTCCAACTCCTGAAGAAGCCACAAAGTCTCGTTCTGCTTCAATTCGTCAAGTCTCTTTTGTAGCCCATTATTAAGATCCTGCGATGTGATCTCTGTGCTTGAAAGCTCACCTTTTTGGAGCATTTTAGGCACCGAATACTCCCTTTCTAGAACCAATTCATGCATGAGCTCTACAGCTTCCATACACCATTCCACCAAGATGAGTTTCAAGTCCTTGTTGACGAGAATCCACTGAAAACACTCGTTATTGATGCAACAATCGTATACGAAAGAAGGAACACCTTTCTTGTCCGTATCGGTCTTTTCCAACGAAACAACGACTGGAATTTCCCACTCATTGGCCACAATTAGCGGAAAAACCGTCTCTGCATCGAAATCACGGCTTGGTTTGGGCACCTGGGGGTCATGGCAGATGTTAAGGAAGACCTTGGTCGAGTAGAGATGATGGCCCTTTCCATCGACGATTTTCGACTTCACCACGAACCCTGGAGTCGGATGCAACGTGACAGTGTCTTCTTTTTCGTATATAGCTGCCATTGGTGAAAATGCCGATATTTTTTTTGAGTCTTTGCAGAAGAGTCACGAGTCAATGGCTGATTCATAGTCATTTCGCAAGTGTACAGTATCGGAGGTGGACCCAACAACGGCTTTTCCCCAAATTTCCGGTTAAAAGCTCGTTTTTTTTCTTTTCTGGCCGTTTTGCTTCGTCGTCTTTCTAAAATGAACGTTCTTGTCTATTCGGGAGCAGGCACAACGGCGGATTCCGTCAAACACACCATCGAGTCTTTAAGGCTCCATCTTTCGCCATACTATGCGGTTGTTCCAGTCTCTGAGTCGGCAATTTTGAACGATCCATGGATGTACAAAACTTCCATGTTGGTTATCCCCGGTGGAGCCGATTTGCCTTACTGTAAAGTGTTGAACGGGCGTGGAAATGAACGCATTACTCAGTTTGTCAAGAAAGGTGGAAAATACATTGGAATCTGCGCTGGAGGGTACTACGCGTCTAAGAGATGTGAATTTGAGGTTGGTGATCCAAAGATGGAGGTCAGTGGACCAAGAGAATTGGGTTTTTTCCCAGGAACTTGCAAGGGTTGCGTCCATAAAGGGTTCATCTATGAGTCTCATGCTGGAGCCAAGGCTGTCACTCTTCAAGTAAACCAGGAGGCCTTTACTGAGGCCGTGCCACCTGAAACTACCAACTACTACAACGGAGGAGGCATGTACATGGATGCATCGAAGTATCCAGGCGTAGAGGTGCTTGCACGTTTCAGTGGAGAGACTGATGTTGCAGATGGTGGAGATATGGCTGCAGTCATCTATAGAAAGGTTGGAAAGGGTGATGTTTTGCTAGCAGGAACGCATCCTGAGTTCACTACGACACTTATGAAGCCTAACAATGAGGATGAACACTTCAAAAAGGTCGTTGCAGAGCTTGAAGGTGCCGAAGTTGGCAGAAGAAGCTTTTTCAGAGGCTGTTTGGCCAAATTGGGACTCAAAGTCAACGACGAAGACAATTTCGGTGTTCCTCAATTGAGTCCAATCTACATGACGTCTCCTTTGAACCCGGAAATCGCCCAAAAGGTCGTTGACGACTTGAAAACCAACATGGACTTTGTTAGTCACAACACTTTCGAAGATATCAACGATACCTTCGTCTTGCACGACGAAAATGAAGGCGACGACCAACTCTTGACCTCCCATCAAGACGCTCCAGAGTCTTTTGAGGAGATTATTGCCTCTCCAAAGCACATCAAGGTGTACACCTCCAATAGAGTGCCAGACAGCACAGTTACTCCATATTTCTCCATGGGAGACTACTATGAACACTTACGTGAGCTCTACGACGATAACAACGTTGATCCTGAGAAGCGTGACTTTGGTTCTTTGCTCTGTTATGGTGAAGTTGTCACTTCTACTAATACGCTCATGGATGCCAACCCTAACTGGTTAAGATACTTGCCTTCTGGAATGACATTCACTGCAACAGCTCAAATTGCCGGAAGAGGAAGAGGCGGAAACGTTTGGGTCAATCCTAAGGGTGTTTTGGCCACTTCCATCTTGTTCAAGGTGCCAAGTGGTGCACAACAGAGCTCCTCCATTGTAACGTTGCAATACTTGTGTTCTTTGGCGTTGATTGAGTCAATTTTGGGCTATGGATCAACTGTTCAGGGTCAAGGCTCTGGATACGAAGATATGCCTGTTAGACTCAAGTGGCCAAACGACATGTATGCGCTTAAGCCCGAATTCTACAAGGATATCAAGAATAAGGACGAAACAAGCTCTACAGTCGAGGGAGACGATGAAAAATGGGCCAAGATCTCTGGCGCGCTTATCAACTCACAATTTTTGAACGGACAATTCTACTTAGTTTGGGGAGGAGGTGTTAATGTGTCGAATCTGGCACCAACTACGTCTCTTAACTTGGTCTTGGAGAAACTCAATGAACTTAGAGCACAAAAGGGTTTACCAGCTCTACCACCATACCAACCAGAAGCTCTTTTGGCCAAGATCGTCTACACTATGGGCCAATTCTATAGTGTGTTCCAACACTCGGGCTTGAAGCCTTTCTTGGGTCTCTACTATAAGAGATGGTTCCATCTGTCGCAAAGAGTGAAGCTTGATGCCTCTGGAGACGGAAGAACGAGAGATTGTATTATTAAGGGAATTTCCAGTGATTATGGACTTCTTCTAGCTGAGGATATTTCTACAAGAGAGATGTTGGAGTTGCAACCGGATGGAAATTCGTTTGATATTTTCAAAGGGTTGGTTTATAAGAAGCAGACGTGATGTATAGAGAAAGCAGTATAATAATAGACTAATTTAGATGATGTGGAGTTTTGTAAGTTGATTTAGGTTTTTGTTTGACGTGATTGTAGTTGGTTTGAGTGGGTGTTTTGGAGGGATGAGTGGAATTGAAGGTTGTAGTAGTTTAGGCTTTTTGGTGATTCTCGCAGTGGTGTGAAAATAATGAGAATTGGAATGGTGAGGGTAGAGAAGGGTTATGAAAGTGAAGCAAATTCTTGAAATTATAAACTAAATCTTGAGATTTATCCAGAAAGTGGTGATCATATTCCCGAAAAAGAAATTACTTGTTTGAAATATCCAATCAATTGGTGTAAAAGTAGGACTCTATCACATTTTCCAGTGTTAAATATTTAGGTCCGCGCATTGTAATCTAGGACCAAACAAAAGGACTCATACCACTGGAAGTCGCACTTTCATGCTGAATGACTTGCACATTTAGGTCCATTATTCGCACTGGGCCTACCATCTAAAGACCTTCTCAAATGACAATACCTCCAGTCATTTATGCTTTGAACCCAACAAATTAATATTTAAAAAGCACGAATATATATAAAATGTCATCAATAAAATGGAAAACACATTCACTCCCCTAAAAATAGGAAAATTGTGTCGTCTTTATCTCTCCCTCTTCTAATGCCTCAACCTCAGTGGCCCTCACTTGTCCCTCAGTGGCCCTCACTTGTCCCTCACTTTTCCTCCCCCAGGGCCACATCGCGCCTACCAGACCCCACCAAAACAATCTCGAACTACACCTCCATCTACCAAAACACCACCAAACACCACCACAAAAACACCACTACATCTATGAAAGTCAAGATCCGTGAATGGCATGGCGTTGCTACATGGCACTGGAACATCCCTCAAAGTCAAGGCGACGAACTTTGTGGTATTTGTCGTGTTTCCTTCGATGGAACATGCCCTAACTGTAAATACCCTGGTGCCTCATGTCCTTTGATCTTGGGTAAAGGATGTACACACAATTTTCACCTCCATTGCATTCTGAAGTGGCTAGAACAAGAGAATTCCAAAGGATTATGTCCGATGTGCCGTCAAACGTTCACTGCTCAAGTAATTGAAGGTGTTGGCAGTGAGGAAGAGTTGGCGGAGTTGGAAGCATGTATTGATGGACATCGGGCGAGAAGAGAGCGTGGAGAGGAGGAGTTTGAAGCGTTTGAGGGTTAATTGAGTGACTGTGAGATTCTAAAGGGAGAATGTCGTTGTTTTGGTATGTTTTGGACTCGAATTGAGAGAGTTACGTTGGGATTGTTGTTGTTACCATGGTGAGATCAACAAGACATTAGAAGAGACTGATTTGGGGGAATTAAGTCGGGAAAAAGGGGTCTACTAACAAGTATTTGGTCATTATGAAGTCCCAAGGGTGTAAAATCAGGAATAAACCTGGTATACATCGCAATTGGTGTCTATTTATGGCCATCTAAGGTCATCTGGCCTTAGTCGCGGAAGGTATTCCTATGGGTCTATCAAGGTGTAGTTATCTCAGCTAGGGCCTTTCGCGGTGGAATCTCAATTGGGGCCTTTCGCGGTGGAATCTCACTTAGGGCCTTTCGCGCCGGAATTTCATTTAGGCCCTAGTCGCGGTGATAACATTCATAGAGCCGTTTCACCCCAACCACCACAAAAACACCTTGAAACTGCTAAAAATTGTGATTAACGATTTTATTCGTTGATACCTCGTCCTATATAATGATCTCCCTCCCATTGGTACGTTCGTTTATGCTTCCGAAAGTGAAAATGACTCCCCTCAAATTCGACTTACCTCGCCAATTGCTCCATTCCTCCATGGCTCCATTCCTCCATTTATCCATTTCGCACCCACGCCCAAAACGATCCAACATCTAATCCACTCTTTCTTGGCTATCCTCCATGTTCCGCCTTCTCCTTGCCCCTAAATCATTCAGGGTGGCAAACCCAATCAGGATATCCCAACTAGGCCGCTCTTTTGTGTCTGTGCCTCGTTTACGGTCAACTTTCCTAGAACAGCCAATCCTCGATGGCCCAAACAGAGGCTCCAACTCCAATGGCCCAAACAATGAAAACGACAAAAAACCAGAAACTGTCAACAAACACAAGTTTCGTCCTGAGGAACTAGAAGCCGCCAGACTCGCCAGATTGGCCGCTCTTGAGCCATACCTACTGAAATTGCCTGAGAAATGGATCCCATACGCTGAGCTTATGAGATTGGAAAAACCAGTTGGAACACTCTTATTGTTGCTCCCATCGTTCTGGGGTATCACCATGGCCGCCCACTCAATTGCAGCACCCATCACCACCACTCTCTCTGCAATTGCCTTGTTTAGTATCGGTGCTGTCGTCATGAGAGGTGCTGGATGTACCATCAACGATATCTGGGACAGAGACTTGGATAACCAAGTTGCTAGAACCATGGAGAGACCAATTACCAGTGGTAGAGTTTCTGTGCCTCAAGCTGTCACTTGGTTGGCTGCACAATGCTTTGTAGGATTAGGTGTTTTGTTGTCGCTTCCATTTGAGTGTTTCTACTTGGGTGCCTTGTCATTGCCATTTGTGGCTGCCTACCCCTTGTTTAAGAGATTCACTTACTACCCACAAGTTGTGCTTTCCATTTGTTTCAGTTGGGGATGTCTTTTGGGCTTCCCAGCTGTGGGTGCTCCACTCAACTTGTGGATCGCTGCTCCGCTCTTTGTATCCAACTTTTTGTGGTGTATGATCTACGACACTGTCTATGCTCATCAAGATAAGAAGTACGACATCAAGGCTGGTATCAAATCGACTGCTTTGGCATGGGGAGAGAAGACTGAGCCTATTATGTATGGTATGGGTGCAGTTCAAGTTGGTACTTACTTGGGCGCTGGATTGATGGCTTCAATGGGTCCATTCTTCTACTTATCGGCAGCCTGGGGCTTCCTGAGGTTGTTTACCCAATTGAAGAACGTTGATCTTGATGATCCAAAGTCTTGCTGGGCAACATTCACTGGAAATATCAGAACTGGAGAGATCATGTGGATCGGTATGTTTTTGGACTATTTGTTGAAGATGTTTGGTTGGTGGTAATGTACATGAGTCATCAGACGTTGTTTTCTGGAAGCACATCTTTGTGAGTTTCTTGGAAATCAACGTATGCTCTCTCGACGAATTTAGAGTCGAGTTTCGCCAACATTTTCTTCATAATTCCATCGGTTTTTTCCCCATCGATCTCCATAACGATCGACATCAAGTATTCCTGAATGTACAAAATTGGGAAATCTGTTGGTAGCCTCTCAAGGAGCTCTAGCATCGGGTAGTGTTTTCTTCCAAGGCCATTAATGAGATGACGAACCGAGGAAAACCTTGATTTGTCGTCTTCAAGAGCAAGATAGAAATCGAGAATTTTTTTTGTATTTTGCTCGATTTCTTCTGATGGTAAAGGCTCGTATTCTTCAGAAAATGACTCCTTAATCGGCTCAAGGTAAATGGTTTTCCGTGGAAGTGGCATTTTCCCATAAATTGCTACCCATTCGGCAGTAGAATAGTCATGTTTTTCCAACAAAAACGGGATCAAATTTGAGGCAGATTTCATGGAAAAACACTCGTTTAAATACTCCAAACTTTCCATCTCAAATTGTCCCTTTTCTGTGGTTTCTCCTTGAACATTCTTCACCACCAATAGCTCATAAATCTTAAGGTAAAGCTCAACCAACTCTTTACATTCACCATTGCGTCCATGCAAGTAAAGGAACTCAATCCATGTAAGTTTTGGCCAATTAGAGTCAGCCAAATCGTTCTCAATCTTATAAGTCTCAATAAGAATGATCAAATTCATATACTCTGCCTCAAATTTGCCATCATTATTGTTAATGTATCGAACCAACTCCTGTAATAACTCGTCCAAGAGTTTATGGTCGATAGAATGCTTTTCTGCCAAATGTTCTGTAAATGACTGCTCGAGGTATTCGATTTTTAGCGATGCAAACCTCGAGTCTATGCTATGTGTGGAAGAGAGCTCTTCCAAAATGAATCTATGGGTCGATTTGTGCTTTCCGCCTTTGTTGGCATGCAAAAGCTCAAGTCCTCGGTCTGGATGCAACTTAAGAAGCTCCAAGAGATTCTTTGTGTAGTAGTCTTCGTCGTTTATGTGGTTTCTTAGTTGGAAGAAGACGAGAGGGACTAAATCTGTGGATATGTCTTCAGATTTGAGGGTACCATCTTCAAGAATATACCCCTTTTGGAGTTCTTGTCTTCCAGCAAGTGTATCAAGGGCCAAAGTAATGATTTTTTTAGCCAAATCTTCTGTTTCAAGTTCATTTTTAGCCTCATTGGGGTCGTTTTTGCCCTGTTTCGTGTCGTTTCTTGCCTGTTTGAGCTCATAAATGTGTAATTGAACAAGCCACTCCTTCTGCTCTTCAAACATCGAGAATAAGGTGTCGTTCATCGGGTTTTGGTCCTGCCAAAGTGAGATTTCCGAGTCAACAAGCTTGAAAAGAGCCTCTGTCGATTTAGCGGTGTCATAATCGAGTTTCCGGAAATGAGACCATGGCTCTTCATCGAATTCGTCCTTATGTTCATGAACATAATGAGTTAACCACGTTTTAAAGTCATTCTCTTCATCATTTACCTTATCTGATGCCTTTTTTATGCACTGGTAAAGAGCATTCTCGATTCTGAACGTCGACCAGGACTCATCCTCTTCGATTCCAGAGAATAGAAGGAAAACTCGTGGATCAAGCTTATATAACTTGTAATTTTCTGAGGAAATGACACTTTTGAGCTCTTCAAAGTCACCAGAAACGTATAAAGTGATCAATTTCGCTCTGGAAAAGAAATTATCCTCGTTTCCATTGGCCATACGATCAAAAAGTTCACCCATTTCCTTCAATTTGTCCTTTTCACACTCGTCAAACGCCAAAAGCAACTGCTCCGTGGCACTAAGAACTTCATTTTTCTGAAATAAACAGAAAAGCGAGTCTTTACTGTAAAATAACACCGACAGCTTAGCGAATTGGTTAGAACTACCCTCTTGGAGCTGTCCAGAGACCAGCACCGGCGCAAGAAGCTTCAGTAGCTCTTTATCTGCCACTGTGATGCCTTCATCGACTTCCAACAATCGGAAATCCTGGTAATTTTCAAGATCCAAGTGCGATTTGCAGTAGTCCTTGAAATCAACGGAATCTTCAATTTGAAGCGACTCTAATGAACTGAACGAGAGCTTAATTTGGTCTGTATCGCTTCCCTGGAAGAGTCCAATCACATAGGGCCATTGCACGGCAATTCCGTGGGTTGGGTAGCCCTCGTCGAGCCATGCAAGTGTTCCTCTGGTGACATCACCTGAAGCATTGATGAACATCGCTAAAGAGTTCGAAGAGTCAGAACAAATCGTAAGTAAGTACTCCTCTTCACTCTCAGACTTGTCCTTTGCTTCAAAAGGCACCAAATGTGGCATTATCCCTTCGATTTTCTCGGGATTATACTGAAATAGCGAAAACAGTCTTGTCTGTTGTAAATCGACAACATCATAGTTCTCCAGGTTCGCCACCAAGCAGATATTACTATAGTTTGCCAGCGTTTTCGTTGCTGATGAGCATCCTGTTGTTGCTCCGTCGTAATTGATGTCTCTGAGGAGCTTTAGCGTGTCTGGAAGCAACTGGACCACTCTGATCTTTGATGACGTATAAACGATGACTTTATCGTGCTTATTTTTCGAGTTTTTCTTTCCTGTTTGCGTCAATGGCGATATATGATTGACGTCTTTAATTTTTCCAATGTGACAAGGCGATAGTTCTGGTAAAGTGTAGACATATACGACCTTATTGCATAGCACCAAGCACATCTCGGAATCAGGCACCACCAACAATTTTTTGATAGGATGATTTTCATTGCTTGATATTCGAAGCTGTAGAATCAACATGTACTCCACAGCATCTTCAAAAATGTAAAAATGGAGCAAATTTCCATGACTTGTACCGATATAGAGATTGGCCTTATATGTGGAAATACACGACACTGATTCATCGCCAACTAATGGGATTTCGACGGGAAGTTTTCGTAGGAAGTAATTGTTCGGTAGGAGAACCTGATTTTGGCCCGATCCAGGCGATTCGAGGTCTGGATCCATGGTTTTGTGGAGTTGGTTAAGAAGATCTGGTGGTAGGTGTACGGGTTCCAGAGGCTGATAACGAGGGGAGGTGTAGATGTGGAGGAATGAAGGAAGATATAAGGAATTGAAAAATAAAAAAGGTGTGAAAATTAAGGAGGGGAAGAGAAATTGATGAA
This sequence comes from [Candida] citri, assembly GCA_030571295.1. Taxonomy (NCBI): domain Eukaryota; kingdom Fungi; phylum Ascomycota; class Pichiomycetes; order Serinales; family Metschnikowiaceae; species [Candida] citri. Next base: position 72,478 of record JAJLXN010000012.1, read on the forward strand.
ATTGGAATTTTAGTTGAAAACGGTGGATTTTGGGTGTTTTTCCTTGTAGTGGTTGTTTCAGAGTGGTGCACTGACGAGTGTGGAGGTGCTCAGTGGAGGTCTAGTGGAGGCACAACGACCCAAAGAGCATAAGCAAATGTCCATAAATCTTGGGAAATTGGTAAGAACTCAACTTTCTAGTTTTTTTCTGATTTTGTTTGTCGTTCTTTATTACGTTTGAATTCATGGAGTGTTCTTTTTTGGCCTTTTTGTGCCTTATTTCAGACCTTCTTCATTGATTACCCATACTCATTAATAGGAGTACCAAGGACCATGAATCTCCTTCGACAACTCTACATTTTTTCCGAATTATTTTATTATTCGGTTTTTTCTTCTTTATTCCTTTGATTTCTTCTCCTCTCACGCTTCCATTATCTTCTTCCCTCAACAAATGCTTCGTATCTATTCGTTCATCGTATTCCTCGTTAGAATACCGATAAGAATGTCTGAATTAACTCAAAAATGCCACTAAATTCTCCTTAATTGAAGCAAATGCAACTTCTATGTACCACACTTCGTCTCCCCTCCTAATTAAACTCCTTAACCAACCAAAGACTCAGTCGATGGTGGAAGACTTGGTGGGAAGGCCAAATTGTCTCTGTGAGCAATATATTCCGAGTCAGCAAAACCCAAAATCGTCTCAATATCACTACTTTGCGTTCCCTTGATCAAGTCAATCTCAACAGAAGAGTAATTGACTCTACAATGGCCAACTTCAACTGCCTTATCGAGAGAACACTCTCTGGTTGGAAGCACCTTAATAGAGACACATTCACCGTCGTGGAAGGCTCCCTCAACGGCGACAACTCCAGCAGGTAGAAGACCAGCTCTGTTTTTCCTCGTCAAAGCAGAGAAACAGCCCAGATCAATGTAAATTGTACCCTTGGTTTTGAGTCCATGCAAAAGCCAGAATCTCTTGTCTGACTTGATCTGAGTGCTTCTTGGGAGACCCAAGAATCTTGTATGGAGCGGGATTTTACCAGCAGCGATCTCCTGCTCGATAAAAGCCTGTTGTTCAGCGAGTGTCCAGGCTTCATTGGTCTGTAAGATGTTTTCGACGATATTCAAGATCGATTGAGGTTGAGCAGACAAAGTGATGATCGTAGTGACACCCACGTTGGTGGCCAACTCGGCGGCAATCAATTTCGTCGTCATTCCACCGGTTCCAACCTTACTACCCGCACTTCCATTTGGTGTTTCGGTATTAACTGCCAAATCCTCGATATTATCCACTAAAAGGATTGGCTTGGCCTCTGGATTGGCTCTAGGGTTGTCTGTGTAAAGACATTCGACGTCAGTCATCAAAAATAAGTAGTCAGCATGGATCATACCCGATGTAATGGCAGATAATGTGTCATTATCACCAAACTTGATTTCAGCCACCGACAACGTATCATTTTCGTTGACAATAGGAATAACGCCCATCTCCAAAAGCTCATTAAGCGTATTGGTAGCATTTTTGTACTGGGTGAAGTCCATAATGTCGTTTCTAGTGATAAGAATCTGAGCAACTGCCTGGTTCATTTGTCTGAACAAATCATCGAAAAGTCCGATCAAACGGCCTTGTCCAATGGATGCCAAAGCCTGAACGGCCGCTAGGCTCTTTGGTTTAGTCTTTGTTCCGGTTCTTTTCATACCAAAAGCGATGGCTCCCGATGACACAACGACGATCTTGTGGCCTGCCCTACGGAGTCGAACAACGGTCTCTACGATGTTGGACATGTTGGCAATGCGAGGCTCTAGGGTGACCTCATCGACCAAGGACGAAGTGCCCAATTTGATGACGATGGTGTATGACTTTGTGGATGCCATTTCAAGAAGAAGGTGCTTAGTGTAGAGTCATAGTTGGAAATTGCGCGGGTGGTTTAGTATGGAGAGGAAAGGTGCCAAGAGTGGGGTGAGCGAGCTGAAAATTTTGGATTGCGGGGTGGATTTAGTTAAGTGAAGAAGAGGTTAGTTTGGGATTTTGGCTTTTTCTTTGATTTTATTGGGTTATGGTGGATTTTGGTGGGGTTGATGGCCTCAGATGATGGTGGTATATGAGGTGCGAATCGGAGCAAGAGACGGTACGACGAAGGTGGGCAATTGCTGATGATTTGGGGATGATGAGAGGTTGAAGAGTTTATTTTGGGTTTTAAAGAATGTTTGATGATATAGTGAGTATGTATTTTCACTGGAATACTGGTGGTTTTTGGGGGTCTGTAGGGTGTTCTTGGGCATCTCTCGTTAACTATGGGAGATGCGAGGTGTGATGGAGGTGGTGATCAAACCAGGAAAGAGAGTTTAATTGGGAAATTGACAAGATTTACTTATATTCATAAGCACTTCAAATCCAACGAGACTATTCTTTTGGGGGATTTCAACTCAATTGACTTGGACTCGTACCCTCTTCGCTGCCTCTCATCACTGATGACATCATAGAAGCAAAGGCACTGAAATATTGATGAAAAACATGGGAACTACTGAATTTTAAATTTTTGATTGATTTATCGAAAAGAATTCTATTCACTAGAGTTTCGGATCAGTCAAGTTGAGTGGTAAATTTTGGAACTGACTGGGTTCATTTGCTCATCTCTCGTTAACTATGGAGATCTCACTAACTATACGATGTTCAAGAGTATCGCTGAAAAATAATGAATCCACACATTTTGAAGACCAGAAAAGACAAAATATTGTATTTTTTACGGCTTCAAAATGAATATGTGTCTTCTGTATGTGAAATTTTATTCTTATCTTTTCAATTACGGCCCTCTTTAGGACCCTCTCTCATCATGTATGGCACCATGAATGGTTCAGATAGTCGAGACATTCTCACTTAAAATTCAAAAATTTTGAAAATATATCGACACTTTAAAAAGGAAACATGATGCTCAATAAGGTAATTTTCTAAGATCTCGTGAGAATCCGGAGATTTTTAGGCCTTTGACGTTCTGTCTTGACTATGAGGGAAGCGTTAACTATGCCACAACCAAAAGGTACCAAAAAGCATTAAGAGAAAGAAAAAGCAAAAGGAAATCAACTCCAAAACTAAACCAATCAAGTATAAAGTTCATCGAATTCTGGCAGCTTTTTACCTATTTTGCAACCATTATCTTCCCCTCTCTTGTGGTACCTCTCTCAATCTAAGACATCAATGTAAAGACAGACAATAGGACTAAAATTGGGCTGCTTTGGGAGAAAGTGGGTCTCGAAGAATTTATTGAAAGAGGACCATTCCACTCTCAGTATTTTATTAGAAATTCTCACACTATCTTGAAGATATCGCAGTTATTGACCGTCTTCTTTTAACTATAGAATAGCCTTTAACTATGAGAGCACGCATAGATACGGAGATAAGAAAGGCCACCAGTAGCATCTGAAAACCATCACAAACACTTAACTATCGAATAAAAATATCAATAACTCACTTAGTATAAGCACCTAGAATAATAATCTATCAAGTGTCTTCCATGCGGTAACTGCTTTAATCGTCCCTCTCGGCCTCTTCCACAATCTATGACATCATAGCCACTTTCCACATCATACCCCATCGAATTCCCACTTCCACCCACTAAAACACAAAAAAAAATTCAAATTCAAAATATCCACCACCAATTCCCCCCATTCCCCCTTTTTTCCGCTTCAAACCCCCCAACCCCACCAAAATTCACCCACCCCCATACTCCATATATAATCCATTCTCGCACTCACTTAACAAATCACATCCCACCATGCCTTTTCTTCCTAAATTCGTCCTTTTTGGCGACTCCATCACTCAATTTTCCAATGACCAATCAGGTTTCGCCCTAGCACCCGCTTTACAAAATCTTTACTCGAGAAAATTGGACATTGTCACCCGTGGTTTCTCTGGTTATAACACTATCTGGGGAACCACCGTCTTGAACGAGGTCCTTAAGGGTGACAATGCCGAAAATGGAGACATTAAGCTTATGTACTTGTTCCTCGGCACAAATGATGCCGCTACAACCTTCCAGCATGTTCCAATTGACCAATATAAGAAGAATTTGGAGGGTATGGTGACTAAAATTACAAGCTACGGTATCAAGCTTATCATCATCGGTCCCGGCTTGCACGACCAAGCATTGAGTACTATTGCTTTAGAGGATAAGAATTTGAAAGAGCCATTTTCGAGCTCTAAGCGTACGAGAGAATATGCCGATGTCGCTGGTCAAGTAGCACATGAGCATAACTTGCCATTTGTTGATCTTTGGAGCGTTTTCCAGGCTTATGGTGGCTGGTCCACCGAAGACCTCTTCGAAAATAAGGCCGATTTGAGTAAACTTCTAGCTGATGGTATCCATTATACGCCAAAAGCATATGAGCTCTTCTATGAGGAGTTGGTGGAGACAATTGTGGGATCTTACCCTGAGTTTGCGCCAGATAACATTCAATTGAAGTTTCCTTACTATGGAGACATTGATTTGGATGATTATGAGGCGAGTATCTTGAAGTTCAACAAGTAGAGTTGATGAGTCGCTGTGGGTGAACTACAGCAAGAGCTAGACCTGATTTTGGACAAAAACCAATGAAAGTTGACTTTTTCGAGTAAAAGTCATCAATTGATAGATAAATGAAAGTTTTCGTTTCCTTCGATCCGTGGTAGCTTTTCTCACAACAGAATCTATCTTCCAATTCGAAGACTACTCTCAATTAACGTCTCTGGACCACCAAATCGGAAAAGCAAAATTATTTTCGAGATAATTGCCACCTTTTTAGACCAACACGTTATTCCCGAGACTTTTACCTACCCAATCGGTCAATTTCTGAGATAACGATTCATTTACGATGACTCGTGATAATATGCGCCATAGGATCCACAACCACAGTTTTGAACATCCACAAGATCACTGTGGACTCGGTCCAGAGGCTTATAAAAGGAAAGGTATGTTACTTTAAATGATTTTCAACTATTAAAAATTCAACTAATCAACCAAAATGTCTAAACCTTCTGTTGCTGTTTTCGGCCTCACTGGAGCCTTGGGAAAGTCCACTTTAGACGCCTTGACGAGCTCTACCTTCTCTGAGAAGTTGCAATTGCCTATTTTGGCAGTTACCAGAGACCCGTCAAAGTTTACATCGACGGAAAAAGTGAAATATGTGGCTGGTGACTACATCAATGGCCAAAGAGAGCTTATTCAAGAATTGAATGGTGTAGACGTCATCATTGAGCTTCTTGCCGTGAACCCAGCCTTATTTGAAGCTGTTGAGGCCATTGTTGCTGAAGTCAAGCCAAAATTGTTCATTCCTTCTCAATTTGGTGTTGAAATAAAAGCTGCTAATAAGGTCTTCCCTGGTTTCTTGAGTATCAAGGCCAACCACTCTGAAAACGTTCGGAAATTGGGAATTAAGACTGTTGACATCTCAAATTCGCTTTTTGCTCAAGGTCCGTGGTCTTACGAGCGTATCGCCCACACTGGTGCTGACGTTGAAGCCAAGAAGGTGAACTACTTTGGATCTTCAGAGACAAAAGTTGCCGTGACCAGTTTGGACGATGTTGGAAGGTCGATTGCCTCAATTGTAACGCTCCCAGTCTCGAAACTTCCAGATTCGGTTAGAATTCAATCAGATTCGGTCACATTAGGTGACATAGTCAAGAGATATGAAGAAACTCACAAGGTCAAGTTTGATGTGACTACTACGCCACAAGAAACAGTTGATAAAGAGGCAGCAGAGGTCTGGAAAGAAGGATTTATCCCTTCAAAGTTTGGCTACTACCTTCAAGTCATCATATCTCGCGGACTTGACCATGGAGCCTCATTCAGTGAGAATGAGAGAGAATTGGTGAATCCTCACGAGTCTTTATGGACATGGAGTAAGTATTAGACGATCCATTGATGTGTCTTTCAATGGGCCTACTCAACTGTATTCGAACTTAACTCACCAGGTCTCTGGAGTTCACTGCCTATTGAGACCAATTGAGGCATCGACCATGCTGAAGAGAAAGGTCAATAAATTAAAACCACAAAATATTTCAATTCTCGATATTCGACTAAGCTCGTCATTTTTCAATACAAATCTTCGTTACTTGCTTCAATTTTTTAGTATATCAGTCCTGCTCTTGAGTCCCATTCCAGACACTAAGCCTCGAACAGCCTTCATTCACGTGACACTATAAATAATGAGCCCGGACAGATTTTTCAATTTGCATCAAATCACAATGTAAAAATAAATCAATTTAAGTCACATCGACATCACCGTATCTTGTCTGCTTTCACGGGGTTCCATCTGTGCATCAGTACATCACAAATTGGTCCCTTGGCCCAGTTGGTTAAGGCGTGGTGCTAATAACGCCAAGATCAGCAGTTCGATCCTGCTAGGGACCATTCTTTTTTGTATTTTTTCAACTCTTCCTTGACTTTTCTCCACCGATTCCGACAGCTACATGTCAGTTAATTTCCCAATCCGGTCCCTTGGCCCAGTTGGTTAAGGCGTGGTGCTAATAACGCCAAGATCAGCAGTTCGATCCTGCTAGGGACCACTTCTTTTTTTGGCTTTTTCGACTCTTTTACCTTTATTCTGAGCGTCATCTTTTGATTATATCGGTTAGCATCTCAATTCGGTCCCTTGGCCCAGTTGGTTAAGGCGTGGTGCTAATAACGCCAAGATCAGCAGTTCGATCCTGCTAGGGACCACTTCTTTTTTGACCTTTTTTTCTCTCTCCAAAGTATCTACACGAGACACCCTGCGTTATCTATGCTACATTGCAGTTGACATCCCAATCCGGTCCCTTGGCCCAGTTGGTTAAGGCGTGGTGCTAATAACGCCAAGATCAGCAGTTCGATCCTGCTAGGGACCATTTCTTTTTTGACTTTTTTTGCTTCGACTTGGACGTTCTTGCCCAAAATCATGAATTTTTCCTTCAACTAAATTCATGTAAATAGTTGCAAAATGTAGTCTGCTGCCTCATGTATCATTATATGCAGTAAACTTCCCAATCCGGTCCCTTGGCCCAGTTGGTTAAGGCGTGGTGCTAATAACGCCAAGATCAGCAGTTCGATCCTGCTAGGGACCATTCTTTTTTTCGAATTTTTAGCTTCCATTATGAGAATCTGGTGAATAATTATCAATCTTTTGCCCAACTAAACACATCTTAATCCTGGTCTAAACTGCTCTAGTTTGTTATATGCAAGCATCATCACAATCCGGTCCCTTGGCCCAGTTGGTTAAGGCGTGGTGCTAATAACGCCAAGATCAGCAGTTCGATCCTGCTAGGGACCACTTTCTTTTTGAATTTTTTTTTTTTTCATTACGAGGATTTGGTGACCAATCATCAATTTTTTTTTGATTAAACACATTTTGATCCAAGTCCTGAATGTTATATATTCTTATATGCATGCAACATCACAACCCGGTCCCTTGGCCCAGTTGGTTAAGGCGTGGTGCTAATAACGCCAAGATCAGCAGTTCGATCCTGCTAGGGACCACTTCTTTTTTGAATTTTTGCAAAGCTATGAATTTTAAATAATTCTTACCTAATTCACCCTATTTTTTTGTACTACATCAACTTCAATGTATAATGTTTATTAAGACCCGCATACCTAAAATACAAAGACGAATAAAGTGTGAAGTGTGCTGAGTAATATGCGAAGAATTGCTTAAAGCACAACAGACTCGGCCAACTTTTTCTTGTAATCCAAGATAGAACCGTCCCATCTGACAGCGGTCTTGTTCTCAATGACGAAAATGTCCTTGGCAATCTTGTCCAACAATCTGAAATCGTGCGAAACGACGACAACACCACCGTTGAAAGCGTTGATAGCATCAGCAAGAGAGTCAATGGTAGCCAAGTCCAAACCGTTAGTAGGCTCATCCAACAAGATCAAGTTTGGAGCCTCAATGGCCAACAAGGCAAAGACAACTCTGGATCTTTGACCCTCAGACAAAGTAGCCATTTGGGAAGTTTGACCTTCACCGGTCAAACCGTAACGACCCAATTGTTGTCTCCAGTATTGGAAGTCTTGAGAAACCTCAGGGAATCTGTCTCTGACGAACTCCAATGGGGTCTTGGTCAAGTCCAATTGGTCAGCAGAGTGTTGCGAGTAGACACCCAACTTGATGTGTGTGTGTTGAATGACTCTACCCTTTTGTGGGATCAACTTACCTTGGAACAAGTTCAACAAGGTGGACTTACCAATACCGTTAGGACCAACAAGGGCAACTCTGGAGTCCATATCGATACCAATGTCCAAGTGCTCGTACAAGTTGTCCTCCTCGTTACCACTGTAGGAGAAACTCATGTCGTCGAAAGCCAAAACTGGAGGTGGCAACTTCTCAACCTCTGGGAATCTGAAAGAGAACACCTTGTCTGGAACAACCGGTTGGATCAAACCATCGGCCTCCATCTTGTCCAAGATCTTTTGTCTGGACTTGGCTTGCTTGACCAAGTTAGCATAAGTACCAGCAGATGCAATAAACTTCTTGATGTGAGCAATTTCTTCTTGTTGCTTGTGGTACTGCTTCATTTGGTTGGTCTCCAATTCAGCTCTGGTCTTGACGTAAGAGTCGTAGTTACCACCGTATTGCATGAGCAACTTCATTCTCATATCGATCATGTTGGTACAGACACCGTTCAAGAAATCCTGGGAGTGGGAAACCAAAACCAAGGTTCTGTCCCATCTCTTCAAGTACTCTTCCAACCACACACAGGCGGCCAAATCCAAGTGAGCAGTTGGGTCATCCAAAAGCAACAAAGTTGGCTTGACGAACAATGCCTTGGCCAAAGCCACACGCATCTTCCATCCACCAGACATGTCCTTGGTCTTCTTGTTGATGGTGACACCGTTGAAACCCAAACCGTGCAAGATAACAGCGGCTCTGGACTCGAAGGTGGATGGGTCCAAACTGTCAATTCTCTCGTACAAGTCCTCCAAGGCTGGATCTTCTGGACCGTTGGCAACGATGATGTCCTCAACGAGCTTCTCCAAGTTCTTCAAGGTGGCCTCAGCCTCTCTGACAACGTACTCCAAGGCAGAGAACTCAGATGGAGCAGCTGGCTCGTTCAACAAGTAAACGTCGATTTGCTCTGGAACTGGGTACTCTCTGGCGGCAAGAGACTTCAAGAAAGTGGACTTACCACATCCGTTCTCACCCAACAAACCGTATCTTCTACCGAAGTTCAATTCCAAGGTGGAGTCTTGGATCAACACCTTACCGTGGAAAAGCAAAGACAAAGAGGAAATCTTGATATCCTTGGAGGTCTCAAGGGAGGCCAAAACACCGGTGGTGACACGGTCAGACAATCCGTGCTCGTCGGTTTGCAATTTCAACTTTTCGATCTGAGTAGCGGCATCATCTTCCTCTTTCTCTTCGGCGTCTTTAGCGGCTTGCTTCTTGGTCTTTCTGGTGGTTTTACCGGCAGCGGCTTTGGCGGCCTCTTTCTCTGCACGCTTTTGTTCTCTCTTAGCTTTAGAAGCGGAAATGGACATTTTTGCAGAAGAAGAATGAAATGGAAGCTTGCTAAGGGACATCGAGAATTTTTTTGATAGCGATGCAGGGTACACGTGATGGAGGGTCACGTGGTAGGGAAGAGACCCTAGGAGTTTTCAAGGAGGGAGGTGAGTGATGGGGAGGTTGGGTGGGTTTATGGTGGATTTGATGGTATTTGAGCTGTTTGACCCTTTTTATTTATCGAGATTGATAGTGGTGGACGTGTTTGATGGGGTCGTTGGAGGTGGTGATTGTCTTAGCTTAACTGCAGTACAGTGGTTATTAAGGAGGATTTAGACTGGAATCTGGACACTTTTGGTCGGGAAAAAGAATTCGAATTTTTGTATGTTATTCAAATGCAGTAAATTAAGTATGGATGATTTTTCCCGACGAAGTATTCATCTTGTATGGCATTTTTCACTTCCGATGTGCTATTTTTGGTGCATGACGTGAGAAGCCAATGGAAGGCACGTAATTAGCCATCAAAGGGCCGAAGATTTTTGGTGGTTTTGGTGGAAATTTCGAAGGGTATTATTTTTTAAAGGAGTATCGATCGTTTAAATGTGATTTCCCGAAGTTTCTGATTTTTAAGCATCTTTTTTGTGTTTCTTCAATTTGGGTCTAAGGCTCATTATTTATGTATGGAAGTTGCATTTAGTGAGAATTACGACAAAATTAGAGAAGACTGTGAAGAGAAAAATTGGAGAATTTTTCTGTTTCTTTTTGAGATTTTCCTAAATGTTTATTTTTTTATTGTTAATTTCAGGAACTATTTTTTTCTTGTCTTTTTTCCTCTGTTCACTTCCCTTGAATTTTGTCCTTGGCTTCCCTCAGCCGGACCATACTGAGCCTCCATAGTTAAGAAATGGTTGCGAAAAAGACCGCGAGTGGTTGAGTTGATGCTTCAGTTGGTGCTTTCTTTTTCTATGGACTAAGGAAATTTTGATCAAAATGACTTAAAATAGAGATTTATGGAAGTTTCTGATTATCAGTTTAAATCTTCAGTTCTATTGACCTCATATTCTGTTCTCGAGAATGTAAGTACATTGATACTTTGAGGTGATGTGGTGGGAAGGCTCCCAGTGAATCTTAACAACTTACAATTCTTTTATGTTCCTATCAAACTTGAGCTTACAATGCTTTCGAATGACCATAAATCGAGTTTTTAGTTGTTCTTTAAGTACTTTGATTCATGATTGTTGGCCATTTAGTGACCTACTCTGCGTGACTTGTACACTTATTGAGACAACTGCTTATTAACTATTTCGACAAGAAATCTAAATATCTTAGAAGGACCACCAAGGCCTATTTAAGTTGCTCTTGTTCTTTTCTATTATTCTAAGATCTCGATGAATTGCCTCTTTGGGTTTTCACTCTACCTCAGTCTCACTTAGTCTACTACCTGGTTAATATGGCCTATGAACCCCAATGGACTAAAATTCCCATTGATCAAGTCGAAACATTTGCTTTTAAAACCAAAAACACAATCAAATACTCCCTGTTGATTCACAACCAACCTCCTTTTACCGCTCATGGTCATCGCTGCCCCCAATCCCTCGACTTCCCTCCCTCCCTTGGTCCACCCCACCCATACTGCGCACTCAACAACACCACCATTAACCGCCGACTTTGCCACAAAAAATTACAGCAAAAAGTCCTTCAAAATTATTTTCGATTTTATCTTCTCCTCCTCCTCCAAATACCCCCAAAAAATTAAAAATCTCCCACGGTCTTCACCACTCGTCCTCCTCCAGTGTGCACACAATTTCCCACTCATCGCGAGAATATTTTTCATAGTCAAGACCTACTCATCTCTTCCATCTCCATCACAATGTCCGGAGCTTATAGCCAGGTCGATGCCAGTGGTTCCTACTTGGCCAATGTCATTCTGAAATCCGGAAGAAACGAGGTCCAGATCTACCCCCTCTCCAACACCCCGGGGGCCATCATAGACGAAAGCCTGATCAAGAGATACGAGCTAGAACTGGAGCAAGGAATCGTTTGTGTTTCTTGGTTCAACGATAACTCAACGCTAGAGCTGCCTAAGAAGAAGGGCAAGAGAAAGGCCGACTCCGAGGCTCCAATCAATGGAAACGGCAACGGTCACTACTCTCCAAACAGTTTATTAGCTGTGTGCCTAGAGAACGGGCAGGTGTTGATTTTCTCTCCACATAAAGATGAGCCAACCTCCGTTGTCTCTTGCACCGAAAAGGCCTTCGCTTTGACCAGATCCTCTAAGGAGTACTGCTTCTGGTTGCTCTCTGAGTCTGCTACCTTGTCTGAAGTGAATGCCATCGACAACTCCGTGGTTAAGAAGATCAAGTTCGCCAAGACAGACGCAGAAGTCTCCTTCGCTCACAAGTCAGACTACAAGGGTAAGAATAACTCGCCAGACGTGTTGCTTCTAGCATCCACCAGCTTGTATGCTGTCGATGGTGCCAAGTCCAAGAAACAGCTCATGGCAGAGTTCGCCCAAGACGACGAACTGCTTAATTCTATTGCATTTGCTCTGCTGGTTCCATCTAGCGAGTCCCAAATCCTTGTGGCCAGAGAAAACTCAAACACTGTCTCCTTATACGACATTGCTACCCCACAAGAGGAGCCATTACATTTCAAATGCGGAGGTTCTCAGGTCAGATCTTTGCAACCACTCGCAGACAAGGCTGTAGTTGCCTTCACAGACAAGGGATGCGAAGTTCTCCTGATCAACGACAAGATCTCCTCCATTGCATCTATCCGCACAGACCTGCCTCAAGTTACATTTGAGAACATGTTCCATACTTCCAGCAATGGTGTGATTGGTGTTTGGTACGATGGTAACCAGCCAAGATTCACCAAGATCTCCGATGAGCCTCACTTTGAGGGTAAGTACGAGATCTCCATCGAATACCACAGAGGTAATGCCGAAGAGACCAACTCCAGATCGCAAGTCAACCTTGCATCTAGCGAGACCAACCACATCGACAACTTGGAGTCAAGCGAGCTTTTCTCCCAGTTATCCCAATTATTGACCAGCAAGAAGGTCTCCAGCAGAAACGTCCTCAAATTGTGCTTGAGCAACGACGACGAGGCTAATATCAAGGACACCATTCGTTACTTCTCTCTGTCTGGAGACTGCTCTACTCTCGTTGAGAAGCTCTTTCTGATTGTGAGCCATAAAGTCGCCAGTGACCCATCTCGCAAGACTTCATTGTCTGCTTGGCTCAAGTGGCTATTGTTGGCCCACGGAGGATATATTTCCAAGCAACCACAGCTTCTGGAGAGCTTGTTGGAATTGCAATCTAGCTTGAACGATGGTATGTCCATGATGGCTAGGCTTTTGGCCCTACAAGGACGTTTACAGTTGTTGAAGTCTCAAACTGAGCTTCGAGACAGAATCAACAACCAAGAGGAGGAGGAAGAAGAATCTGATAGGGAGATTGAGTTCGATACGTTTAACACAACCAACATCGAGGAGTCTGTTGTCTATGCCAATGGTGAGAACGACGATGACTTCGAAAGCATAGAACCTATGGTGGAGGAAAACGGAACTATTGAAGAGGATTAGCATATACGAAAAATACACTGCTCGCATTGGAAGAGCTGACTTGTGGAGTTGGAAAAGGAAAGACAATTACTCTAAAATGACAAAAGACGAATTCTTTTTGAATAAGATTAATTCTCTCTGAAAAAGATGATTTACTCTACGACTCAAAAAGTCAATTGACTCTAAGACTGAAGACTTAGCCTGAGAAGTCGATCTGGTCTACCACTACAAAAGATCTGATAAACTCAAGGTACGAGAAACATACCTCAAAATCACCTTGCGTCCCTCTAGAAAGCCTAACAGTTTAGCCATTTCTTTTCTGGAATTTCTTTTCCAATTCTGGCATGATTTAGCAATTTAAGGCTTGGGAACTTTTCCGATGCATGTCTCCGATGATCTCCAAAAATATCCATCGCTCTGCATAGTACCCAGGTCATCTCCAAACTGAAAAATCACTAAACTGACGATTTTGACTACTAAGACCCAATGACTGAAAAACTCTACATCTCCTACAACATCGTCCACAAGCTCTGTCAACAGGCAGCTGCTGAAATCAAGGCCAAGGGACAAACTGTCGACCTCATCATCGCTATTGGTGGTGGTGGATTCATCCCAGCACGTATTCTCCGTTCTTTCTTGAAGGATGGTAAGAAGAACATCCCAATCCAAGCCGTCGGTTTGTCTCTTTACGAGCAAATGGGTGACTCTGACGAAGACACCATCGGAAAGGAGGTCATTCGTACCCAATGGATCGACTTCGGTAACTTGAGCCAACACATGGACACTCTCATTGGAAAGAACGTCATCATCGTTGACGAGGTCGACGACACCAGAACCACCTTGCATTACGCCGTCAGCGAGTTGCAACGTGATGTTGCTGAGGTTGAGAAGAAGCTCGGCAGAGATGAGCAAACCAACTTCTCTGTCTTTGTTCTCCACAACAAGTTGAAGGAGAAGAAGGCTCAATTGCCTCAAGACATGTTTGACTCCGGCAGATACATCGTTGGTCAAGAAGTCGAGGATGTCTGGATCGCATACCCATGGGATGCCCAAGACATTGATGAGCACACTGAAAACGCCAAGAAGCAAGGAAACTACTAAGTTGGCGAAGAAGATATGGTCTCCTAATCCAGTTTATAGAAGGAACCTATCAGTTTTACCCCACTTTCCCTGACTTTTCCACTTTCTTTGACTCTTTGCATCTCTGGCAACCTCCATGGTCGTGATGACCTTCTCAGTGAGCCTCGTAACCAGATAACGAAGCTATCACATGGAAATATTTGTTTTCACGTTCCAGGGAAGTTTTTTGCCACTATCTCACTAACGTGATTCTGTTCAACATAATACAGTTAATTTTTTGAAATTCCGTTCCGTCGTCCCGATGGATACGATGATTCCGTTTCTCATCGGTATGTCTCTGGAGGTGATCCCCCACACCACACCCTATTTTTGTGGATTTAGGCAACTTAAAATGGCTCCAATTGAAACTATACCCTGAACCTTCTATTTCTACGTTTTTTTCCACCCCAAAACCTTCCCTTTTCGGACTTCCTGGCCCTCTTCTTGTATGGTGCTCCTACATATACGGGCCCATCCGCCAGATCACAAAATTTTCTACTTAGTGACGCTTTTCTTTACCACTACGCCTTCCAATGGACGCCAATATCCTTCTCCAGTGCTTCTCGGGCACGCTAGAGGTGTCCCAATCTGTCAGGGAGCAGGCGGAGACCCAACTTCGTCGTTTTTCCCGGACTCCAGGCTTTCTTGGGGCCACTTTAGACATCATTGCCTCAACTACGGTTCTGGCGGGTGTTAGAAAGGCCGCTGCCGTCTACTTCAAGAACAGAGTCGTTCGTTACTGGAACCACCCTACTGAGGAAATCGATGCCGGCGAAAAACCCGTCATCAAGGACGGAATTGTCGGCGTTTTGACCTCAGTCGACCATGCCACCAAGCAGCAGCTTATCCCTGTCCTCAGAGTCCTTGTGAGCTTCGAGTACCCAGCCCAATGGCCAGGCTTGCTCCAGCAAACCGGAGAGCTCTTACAGAAGGATACACCTTCCGAAATGTACACTGGAGTGTTGTGTTTCTCTGAGATCGCTCGTTACTATAGATGGGTGTCCAACAACGAACGTGAGAAGGACTTGGACCCTATTATTTCACAGGTGTTCCCACATTTGCTCAATGTCGGTAATGCCATTCTTGCCTCGGAGATCACCGAGGTCACTGCTGAGATCTTGAAGCTCATATTGAAGTGTTACAAGTTCGTCACTTACTACGACCTTCCAAAGGTTTTGCAGACACAAGATGCCCTCGTTTCATGGGGTCAATTCCACTGTGCCGTGACCAACCTCCTGCCACCGGCATATGTGCTTTCTTCAGGTCTTTCTGACTCAGATAGATCCCAAATGCAGATCTCCAAATGCTACAAGTGGTCTGTGGCCAATGTCGAGAGATTGTTCCGTCGTTATGCATCCAGAGACTTGTCAGCCAAGTTCAAATACAACGACTTCCGTAAAGTGTTCATTACCGAGTTTGTGCCTCACTTGATGACGGTGTACTTGTCCTTGATTGAGGGCTGGTGTACTGGCACCAGATGGCTCAGTGGTCCTGCCTTGTACCACTTGTTGGAGTTCTTGAGTCATTGTGTCACACAAAAGGAGGTTTGGACGATCCTTCTTCCGTACTTTGAGAACATCATTTCGCATTTCATCTACCCATTGTTGGTGCCTTCTCATGAGACATTGGAGCTCTTTGAGGACGATCCAAACGACTATATCAACTCCAAATTGGACAATTTCGACGACCTGGAGCCTGATATCGCTGCTTTGGGTTTGCTTGTCACTTTGGTGAGCAAGAGAAAGAAGACCACTCTTGAGCCAATTGTCAACTTTGCTCTCTCTGAGTTGTCCTCTTTGCAACAGCAACCTGAGGATTTGGAGGTTGCACGTAAGAAGGATGGTGCCATGCGTTTGATTGGAGGAATTTCCCACGTTTTGACCTCTGCAAAGTCTCCATATTACTCTCAAATGGAGAAAGTTCTTGCTGAATTGATCTTGCCAAATCTCAACTCCAGATTCGAGTTCTTGCAAGCCAGAGCATTGGACGTGAGCTCCAGATTCGCTGAGTTGGAGCTCCAAAACCAGGAGACTATGTCTGTCCTTTTCCACGGCATCCTCAAGCCATTCAGTTCTGATACCCAAAATGTGAGTTTACCGGTTATGCTTCAAAGTGCATTGGCCATTCAAGCATACATGCACCATCCACTCTTCAAGGAGGTGCTTGCCAACATAATTTTACCTACCATGTCCAAACTTCTCGAGCTTTCGAACGAAATTGACAACGATGCCGTTTCTGTCGTCATGCAAGAGTGTGTTGAGAACTTCTCTGAGCAATTGCAGCCATTTGGTGTTGATTTGATGAAGAACCTTGTCGATCAATTCATGAGAGTTGCAACTGAGGTCAATGACGCTGCCAACGTCGACATTGACGAGTTTGAAGGTGATTACGTTGACCTGTCCGACAAGACAATGGCCGCCATTGGATTGCTCAATACCATGATCACCGTTCTCTTGTCTTTCGAGAACTCGAAGGAAATTTGCATGAAATTGGAGGAGACCTTCTCGCCAGCCATTGACTACGTCTTGACCAACGATTTGGACGACTTCTTGGCCGAAATCGGTGAGTTGATCGAGAATTCCATCTTCTTGTTGAGATCCGTGAGTCCATTGATGTGGAACCACTTCACTCAGCTTGCCAGATCCTTCAACCAAGGTGTTGCCTTGATGTTCACCGAAGAACTCTCTCAATGTTTGAGAAATTACATGGTTTTCGGTAACGAGGACTTGGCCAAGACCCCAGAATTGAACACAAAGTTCCTTGCCATCATCTCCTTGATCATTCAGGGCGAGGAAGGCATCGTGGACTACAATGACATTGTTCTCGCCTGCGAGCTCGGACTGACATTGATCCTCTCGTTGCAATTCAATGCTCCACCATACATTGCCGAGTTATCCAAGACGATATTGCCAGTTCTCTCATCCAACGAAAAAGATGCAGGCCACGTCAAGTACAATGCCTTGTCTGTTGCCATGGTCAACTATGTGGCTTCGTGTTTGGTTTACGACTGCTCTAATACCCTTACCATTTTACAACAACACCAGCATTTGACTCCATTCTTCGAGCAATGGTTCGCCTTGATTCCACACTTGAAGAGAGTCTTCGACATCAAGCTTTCCATTTTGGCATTGATCAGCTTGACAAACAACCCAGACGTTTTGCATGGCTTGCCTGATGTCGTCAAGGTGATTGGTCACAACTTGGCAGTTTTATTTAGGGAATTGCCTGGTGCCATCAGAAACTTTGAGAAGCTGAGATTGGACTTCAACGAGTCTGACTACTTGAACAGTCTCAACGACCAATTTGATGATGCTGACGCCAACTACGACTTGGAGAGTGATGGAGAGCCTGACCAAGAAGATACCGCCAACACCAGCGAGTATCTTGAGTTCCTCAAACAGGAAAACAGAAAATTGAGCAACTCCGGCTTTGTCGAGGAAGATGAGCAAGTTTTCGAGGATCCTTTGGCCACCACGCCATTGGACAGCGTCAACCCATTCCAGATCTTCAAGGACTTCAACTCCAACTTGCAAGCCAACAACAATGCCATGCATAGTGCCATTTTTGATAACCTTCAAGACTCTGAAAGACAGGTTTTTGTTGATATCTTTGAGACTAGCCAATAAGCGGTAATGCTACCCACTGACCATACTGGACACTGATCATACTGACCATACTGGCCACAGACCATACTGACAATAAGGGCCATACTGCCCATACTGACTATCATACTGACTACCCCTTTTTTCTTTAATTCTACTCACGGATTATTGCTACCTTGTATATTAGTTAACCAAGCAAGCCATGGGCTTACCATAAAGATTTTGTTTCCGTAGATTTTTAGATGAGTTTCTTCCTAAATGAAGTAACTCTTCCACAAGACACCCTCCAAATCTTGCATTTGGGACTCGTTAAACACCTTACTATCAACGTGCCAGGTGTCTTGACGTGTTTTCTTAAACTCTCCCAAGGTGGCCTTAGCAGATCTGCCCACAGCACCTGGAATACCTGAAGCCTTGTTTGACAAGATGGTCAAAATTTCTGGAATCCACTTTGGAGGTGGTGACAAGAATGAGAAAGCATGAACTAAAGCACCCAATCCAATTGTGGCACCGTGAAGTCTAATACTGTCAGGTCCATCGATGTTCTTGAATCCAGTCTTCTTGTACTTCTTTCTGATCTTATCCAATTCACCAGAGAACTTCTTGATGTAGGATTTGATTGCTGGTTCGATCTCACCAGGAGGAGTTGTATGAATAAGACCGGAGAATGTTGCAGCTTCAGATTCTCTGATTTCGAGATTCTTATGGTACAACATTGAGCTGGTCAAGCCCAAGATTCTCAGTCTTTGAGATGCGTTCAAGATGAACAAGTTCTTGAAGTAGATCGTCTCGGTAAACTCTCCAAGAATGAAGCCTTGAACAACGTTCAAGTTCTCCTTACTGTACTTTTCAAGCATGGTGATGACTCTCTCAAGACATGGACCATCAAATGGGATCTGAGAGACCCGCTTGAAGATCTTGACGGGATCGATATTACCCAATTGGCACACATCCTTCATACTCACCAAGTTAAGCAAGAATGGAACAATGTGAGTGTCAACAAGTTCTTGGTACTGAGACGAGATACTTGTGTTCAATGCCTGCTTCAACCAGCACAAGACTGTAGTTGCAGCATAGATGTATTTACTCTTCAAGATCTCTTGTGCCAGCAAATTCTCGACTTCTGCTCTCCAGACCTCCATCGACTCGAAAAGCTCAACAAGTCTCTGGATAAGGACATTGTTCATGCTTCTCTTGTACAATGAAAATCCTTGCGTTTGACAAGCCTCGACAAATTCTTCACTTGTACCGAAAGATTCACCATAGTAGGTGAATGAGATGACGGCAAGAAGTGATCCAATTTGCTCTCTGATAGCCTGGTAACGGTTTGCAATGTTCTGGAAACAAAGGTCGAGAACATACTCCGGATTAGGGAAAGCCCAAGTGACCGAAGCGACCAAGGAACGAATGTAACTCAATCTTGTTGCTTCGTTAAGTGCAGAGTCTGACTCGTCGTTGATATTGACGTTGAGCAACACATCGGTGATGGCAGGAATTCTTCTGTGGTCGATGTGAGCTGGAATCCACCAGGAGAAAATGTTCCAGACATTCTTTGTCTCTGGTGTTAAGTCGTGCTCCAAGATGTTTCTCAAGAACTTCGACAAGAACTCATCACGCTTTGGAACGAGCTCAGGATTACACAATCTGGCACCAATAAGAATACCAGCGATCAATTCACAAACGACGATGTGTGAACTCTTCTCGTTACGGTCGTAGACCTTATCGATAATGTCTAATAAGTCATCAAACAGCAAGTTAGGTGTAAGACCATTCGAGATCAATAGTATGAGACATGAGGTCATGAAAACGTCAGTTCCTTGGAATGCCGAGTTGGCCTCATTGTCTGTGATCCACAAATCAACGATATTGAGGAACCACTCCTTGGTGACACATGCACAGAAACCATTTATGACTGTTTGATCGTGCTCTCTTAAAGAAAGCTTATAACATGGTTCGTTAGTAACAGCGATCATCAGCTTGTCCCAGAAAAGCCAACCGCATTCGACCTTATTGTCGATGAAGTAGCTTGGGTGCTGACTAACAAGCTCCTTTCTCCATTGTTCATAGTACGATTTGCCGTCTTGTGGTTGGGTGTCGATAATCTTGTGATAATTGAGCACACGGTCGACCTTATAAGCCTGAGCAAAGTCGTAATTGAGCTCACTGAGGGTATAAACCTTATTGATAAGTTTAGTGATTCCCTTGAGCGCAATTCTTGACAAAACAGGATGATCAATCGAGGCTGTTTTCGTCAAAAGTTGCATCACATCGTTACTGATTGTGATTTCAGAATCGTTCAGTAAGTCAGACAAGAACACAATATTAAGTGAGCTTGTCTTCCAGTGACTATTGTGTTTTTCATTGACAACAACTTGGTCTTCCAATTTTCCGAGCTTTTCAAGATATAACTTTCTCTTCCTCTCCTTTGCGAGAGAAACAGCTCTGATTTCCAACTCAATGAATTCATCAGGTGGTCTGATTGAATCAACCAAGTCGTGATCAATGAAACACGTCTTGCTTGGTGGATTGATAGCACCAATCAACTTAGAGAAGAGTCTTTGGGCACTCTCGTTAACCTCATTGTTATCCACGGCAAGACACTTATGAAGGACTTCCACGTACTTTTGGAGATTGAAGTAGTCATTTTGCAATTTGTTACGGATTCTCTTCATGTCAAAAATACCCAATCCGCTCTCGATCACTTTATGATTATCTTCTTGCAATGCCTTTGAGATGTGGCGAAGGGACGAACGGACAATGATATTGTAAGATCCGTTGATTCTCTTCATGGCATCAGAAAGTGTCGATTGAGCTGGGTCAGCAATGGCAGTGTATGAAGAACAAGACAATTTGACCATATCTTCAATAAGAAGCTTGTCCAAATCAGTCATTGTTCTCGAAGTAGCATGAAGCCAAGTACGTAGAAGGTGATACGACTCAATACGGCACCCTAACAACATTCTTGTAAAAGGCTTTCTGATTCTGTTGATCAGTTGAAGACCCTTCAAGTATTTGCCAGAGATCTTTGCATGACTGTGATCCAAAACTCTTTCACGACCAACATCTGCGAACCAAATGTTGACAATGTAAAGCAAGTGCTTGAAAAGTTTCGTGTTATCGTTGAGATGCGAGTGCATGAACTTACAGATGATGTGTAAACTCTTACCAATCAAATGTCTTGTTCTGTGAATCTCAAGGTACTGTTCGTTTGCTCTTCTTGTCTCGATATCATCACCAAAGTAGTATCTGCAAGTGTAGAGCTTTCTCTCTCTGAAAGTGATGGCAGGGTTCATGGTGGACATGTCCACACCGGCCAATTGAGGACTAGCTCTGGCGGAATCGTCCATTTTTGGAGATTCTGATTTGCTTGGCGAGTTGAAATCGTTTCTACCAAAGTTTCCGTTTTTGCTGTCTAAACTGTCCTCGGAATTGTTGGTTCCATTATGAATGAAATCGAAAGCATCGCTGGCCTCAACTTTGTCAGTATCGACATTGAAGTCGATTGTATCGAAATTCTCGATATTGTCTGCGATTTGTTGAAGGTTTTCATGGATGTTTTCGATTCTCAGCTCATCCTTATCGCTAATCTTAGACGTCTTCAAGTCTCTGATTTGAGCAAGCAACAAAAGACGATGCTGGATGGATTCAGATTTGTGATCGTTCAATTTTGGAATATCCTCATCAAACGAAGGATCGAATAAGTAGGAAATACCACTCAATCCGTATGCCAAGTAAAGGAAGTTTGCTCTCAACTCGTCAGAAAGCTCCAACGAGATGTTTGCACTGTCTTTACTTGAGGAGATCTTCTTCATGACCGCCAGGATGTTGGAAAGAGCACGAGAAACGTGCAGACGGAAAGTAGACACTGCAAACTCAACTTCCTTTTCACCTGGAATGAACCATTCGAACGTGAGGTTTTCCTTGGAGAATCTGTAGTCGTCCAACGCGAAACCACCCCAGCACTTCTCGTCAACCTTGTTGTTCTTCTGGTATGCTGGACTGATGAGTCTAGCCTCCTTAAGCCTCACTTTCGTGACACCCTGAAGCATCTGGTTGAGTATGTATGTACTGGCAAAGACGGCGGGACCCTTGACGTTTTCCATCAAGAAGAATGAAAGACTTTCCAAGTCTTTTTGGAGTTCAAGGATGATTTCACCGGAATTACCCAAACATTCGTTAAGAACGATAAGATTCCAGAACAAACCTTGATCACGAGGAACGATATCGATACCAGTTCTTGCTTGACCAGCACCGTTTTCAGTGACGTCCTCTCTGATTCTGTCAATAAGGATAGGTGCAAGTTTCTTCATGTATGTTGGGTCTCTCTTGATGATACCACCACAAATCTCTGCAATAACATCAGTGATTGGGTAGATAGTATTGTCAAGAATGAATTTTACCACATCTTCACGGAAAGCCTTGAAAATGTCATCAGAGACAGCCTCAATAATCACATAAAGGAATTTTGGCAAGCAGTCACACACATCCTTCTCGATACCATCACTCTTAAGAGGGTCAGGAATGTTTTCTAAAAGTGTAAAGACTCTCTCAGCCAAAGACTTGATGAGCATCTTAAATGCACTTGTAGACGACTTTAAAGCCTGAAGTTCCAAGTCAGGATCTATAAGGAACTCCTCAGTATCTCCGGACGGACCAGCAAAGAGCTTGGATTGCAAGAATTCCAAATGCAGATTAGTGAATTCCATTGCAAGCCCAGCATCGCCTTCTCCGTCTGTTAAATCGTGAAATGGAACGAAATTGGCCACCGCAGCAAAGGAGTCCAATGTATGGGTTGTTTTGCTCAAATCATTGGAATCAATACCGGGTAGAGCCATAGTCAAGATCCTCACGAGATGAACTCTATAAACTGGAGTCGTGGCAAAGTAACGAGCCAATTCATCTATGCTTCGTAATGCTGTCACGACTCTGTGTGTTGAAATGACACCTTCCAAGGACTCGTATGTATCTAGCAAGATATATCCGAGGGTCATTTCGGAGTTAAGGTGGGCCAATTTGCCCAAACTGCTGAGATAATCATCCGTGGCACTTGCTTTCTTCGACTGAAGACCAGTTCTAACGATAGGAAGGAAAGCCTTCACAAATCTGTTGGTCAACTCATCGGAAAGCTTATGGTCGTCATGAAGCGAGTACAAGGAGCCATACTCCTTTCGCTCCATATTGTACCGCTTATGGTACTGGTAAATAATGCTTAGCACAAATTTAGAAATGGGTCTGGACCACTCTCCACTATTGGAAGGATGCACATAACTCTCAATGGCATTGAGCAAGGCCTCGATTTGGTCCATTATTCCACCCTTCTCTAGTGCCAGGGCTCCGTTCATGGAGAAGATGATGCAGCTGGAAAAACCATGGAAGAACTTTGTTCTCATGGATGCAAATTTGTCGATATTGATGCTGAGACTGTTCATGAGGGTGTTAAAGAGGTATAAGAGTTGTTCTTCGGAGAAAACACCGAATTTGCCGAAGCCATGACGTGCGTCGGGGTTCTTCATGATGTGGGTTAAAAATGCCATGGATATGGTTCCCAATCTGGAAGTGAGGTGAGACTCAATTCCATGACTTTTGCTTAACTTAGCCCACATATAAAACAACGACGGCACATAATGACGGATGTCAAGGGTATCGTCCAGTTTTCCCGTCCCATACTCGGGTGTGAAAGCCATGGGAAGCATTACCATGGAAGTGAGGACCAAAGTTGCATTTGGAATGGTGAAGCGAGACGCTAAATGGCGATATATTTCGGGCAAGTCTTCGCGAGGGAAGAAACTCGAGGCACGTTCTGCCAACCGGATTAAATGGCTCAAGTCCTTCTTCTCGGGAATCTCAAAGAATGTATCTGACAGGGGGAAATGGTCAATTAGCTCCCGGTATACGAGTTCCCAGGGCAACGAGAACTTCTGCTGGATTAGAAGCTCTGTGTTCTTAGTCAACATCTCGAATGTCTTGACGTATATCTTGAGGTTAAGGTGCTGTCCCCTGCAGCATGCAATGGCATAGTACACTCGGGAAAGGGCCATACGCAATGTAAGCGGCATGTCGTATTTCATTTTGAGCCAGACAAGAAGCTCGTGCGTCCAGATACGAACACTTACGACGGCTGCTGATTTCGGCAGTTTTTTATGTTGTACGGTCGATTCGCCGGCCTCGATATCGTCGTGGGCCTCATCATCGTCCAAATCTTCGTCCTCATCGTCATCGGCATCAGAGTCGTCTTCAAAGGCCTCGTCGCCTTCGTCTCCGATATCGTCTTGAGGAAAGAACAGCTGAGCTTCGTCGTCGTCGCCCGTGGTCTTGTCCTGGTTCGTGTTCATCTCGAAAAGGTTGGTCTCGAGCGCCATATCGATGTCCGAAAGACCCGCCACATCCTTCAAAGAAGCCAAGTCTTTGGCGGTAATTGAGAGCGATCCCTGGATGTCAAGACTCTTCACAGCAATGTATAAGTGCGCCACGATGTGGCTCAAGAATTTCGCCTGATCTTGGGGGTTTTCTGTCTCGTAGGGAAGAAGTCCAGGGAAGTCCAACGTTCTGGGCCGATCTCGAGCGTAGAACCGCGAGTTCGGGTCCAATTGCATCCGTGCAAGCTTCTCGGCATCACGCGGGTAGTCTAAGTTGTAATGGGCCTCTCTTCCGCTCTCAATTGTTCCGTAGGAGGGTCTTCTGCGCTGTTGGATGTTCATGGAGGTGGTTGGGGTAAATGACGTCAATGGCTTGTCGTGGGCCAACGGAGAGCTCACGCGGGCGGGAAAATGCGACACCCCCTTTTTCCTTATTGGCACAGGAGCCGCTACTCTGGCGTTATTTGGTGTTCCCATGTCGTGGTGTTCCATGGTGGGTAGTCGCCAGATCTAGGTGGGTCTCGTACTTTGGTGTGGGTTGCGCCTTTTGTGTGTGGTGTACGGGTGCGCGTATGTGCCTTTGAGGGCCACAAGTTGCGAAAAGTGACCAGAATCGAGGCTGAAGTTTGAGCTTTTTAAGCTCTAGAGTGTTTGCCACCGGTGGCGATGGGCCCTTGGATTTGGCGGATTTTTTTTTGTAGTTCAAGTTTTCTAGAATTGCCGCTTTGGGGGGAATGTTTCCCTGTTTGGGTTAATTTCGCTCCTCTCTTAATTAATAAGCTCGAAGGTACTCATTGTCAGTGATTGTTCAGTAGCAGAGTAAGAGGCCACTCCTTCTAGAACGTAGAAATGTTAGTTTTGCTGGGGGACTTCATTGAGAGAGCCTATTGTAATTTTGGTTTCTTTGCTTTTTCCGAGGATTTCTTGATTTTCTAGCGTCTTCCTTTCAATGTTCAGATTGTCGTATTACTTTCCTTAAGTTGTGATAACTCCACTTTGGGGATCCTTAAATGATCCGTTTTTGACCATTTTTATGATCCTAAAATGATTCATTTTTGGTTGTTTTCCATTTTCAGCAGATATATTTTTACTTGCCGGCCATTTCTATCATCTGTTGTACTTGTTGGCGGCAGAGATCCTTCAAATCGTCAACATCAGCCTCGAGCTCCGCTACACGCTCCGATTTTTCTCCAATGAGCTGCAACAACGTCTCTTCAGTCTTTCCCTTTTCGGAGATTTCTCCCTTGAGCTTCTCGAGCGACTCCTGAAGTGCTCCGACCTGTTTCTCCAAGTCCAGCTTACCCATAATCTCCTGCTGGACCGATTCCTTCTCGTTAGCAAGCGACTCGTTCTCCTCCTTCAAATTGGCAAGCTCCATCTCCAATCTTCTGATGTTGGAGCTCATTTTGCTGATGAGCTGAATATTTTTCGTGGCTCCAGTGCTTGGAATTGTTGGTGTTTCTGATTTATGGTTAAAACTCAAGTCTGGAGTCATCATATCGGAAGCTTCCAAAGGCCCATCATCAGGCTCGACCTCTTCAGCAAGAGAAGCCGAGGAGAAATTATTATAATGATGTCCCAAAGGCGTAAATGCTCCTCCTGGAGTGTATGCTCCACCAGGAGTGAAAGCTCCCGTAAATGAGTTGTTGGACTCATCCCAAGGTGGAATCATTGGCGTATTGGCAGAGGTCATCGAGTTGTACGAGTAAACCCTTTGTCTCAGGTCCAAATTGATGTGAAGTCCACTGTCACGAAGTCTTCTGGCTTGGATAGTGGAGACGTTGTCTGACGACATAGATGCATGGTATAATTGGTGAGGATCGTCGTATTTTTGCTCCTCATATTTTTGGATTGTTTCCGAGAGTGTTTTGATCTTCATGTCGTAGTTACGACGGTCGGAATTGAACACAACCTTGAGCTCGGCCATCTTCTCTTCAATGTCGGCGATTTCGTTCGCCTTGACTTGAATTTGGAACTGGAGGTCTTTTTTCTCTTCTGTGAGCTTGGCAATTTCGCCTTGCAAGCTTTGTATTTGCTCACCCATTGTAGTGACTTGGTTACTGAGCTTTCTGACCTCGTTTGAGCTCTTAAGCTTGGCCTTTTTGAGCGAATCCAAAGATGAGGTCAAGTTATCGACTTTACTAAGCAAATTGGACTCAATGAGCTTCCAGTTCTCCTGTGAAGACACATATTGGGCCTGCAAATTTCGGTGTGTATCGGAAAGTTTGGCAAATTCCAGGTAGTCGATTTGCTTGTGGACCTCGTCATCCGATGGAGACGAATCTGCGCCATTCTGTGACATTTTGAGGAAACTCTCATTCTCTAAACGAAGAACCTCAATCTTCGACTCCAAACGAGCAATTTCAGACCCATTCTCTTCCTGAAGAGACATGATCTCACGATTGAGATGTGCCACCAAATCTTCCTTGGACTCAATGTCAAGTGCCGATTGACTCTTGAGCATTTGGAGCTCAATTGTGCTCTCGTTGAGTTGACGAATGTACGATTTCTTTTCGTTCAATTCGTTCTCATAGAGACGCTGCAGTTCCTTGTATTTTCCTTCCCAATTCAAGCCCTTTTCCCTCTCGAGATCTAGCTGGGCCTCTTGGAGCTTTGTATGTGACTCGTTCAACAAGTCTATAAGCTGATCCACCGATTTGAGCTTGTGTACTTTCATGATATCTTCGATCTCACCCAACTTGAGCTGGATCTCTTCGTTCTTCTCAGAATAGCTCAATAGAGACGCCTCAAGCTTAGAGTTGCTTTGTGCCAATGTTTTGATTTTGTCATTGAGCTTCAATTCCTTTCTGGAGAGCGCCTCTCCCTCCTCCATGAGTTGCTTGATCGTTTCGTCTTTTTCGGCGATTTTCTTCTCTAAATCTGGCGATTCAGCTGGAACTGCTGGAGCATTCTTGAGTGCTTTGTTTTCTTCAGCCAAAGACGCCATTTTCGTCTTCAAAACGCTCAATTCCGCATGGAGCTTATCGACTTCATTGATTTCAGGAACCTCCTCGGGAACAGGCGATGGCTCAGGCTGTCTGTCCTCAAATCTCTCTACGTCTGCCGATACGATTGGCGACGAAATTGGCGTGGTTGTCGCCGAAGTCAGAGTCTTTTTCTTACCCTTAGCGGCTAATGCCAACCGCTCCTGGAGAGTCAATCTTTTAGGCTTTTTTCCAGGGCTTTTTGGCGTTTCCGGCTCCGGTTTCGGCGACAGAGGCGTACTGGTGGATTTTTCGTCATCTCCAGCTGGAATTGGTTCGTTCTCCGACGCTGACATTGTAGGATTACGAGCTTCTAGCTAAGAATCACGTTGAGTATTGATGGTGGTGGAGCGTGGATTGTATGTAGGTACGATTTAAAAAAGATCTGGGACTAAAGAGAGAGGCAGATTCCAAAAAAAAAGAACAGGTAAATTTTCATGAGATAATTGAAAATTCTTGAATTTTCTTCTAAATTTCGAGATTCGTGGCCAACTCTGCAAATTCGCCAAAATTTCACTCATTTCGTCCTCCGTCGCAGTCGTCTGGTGAAGCACCTGGAACACCCACCGATGGACGCAAATTACCGAAATTCTTTGTGATTGAAATTTAAGGGATGGCAACAAAACCAAGAATCGGATGATTCTTGATTGCGAGAATTGTTATGTTTTAGCTTCGATCCCGCTCAATTGCTATTGTCGCTATTGTGACTATTGGCAAGGCCAACATGACACAAAGGCAATTGAAAGGTACTTCGCTTGCGTCAATGCAAAGTGACAATTCGAGTTAACCGAAAAGGTGAAACGGTCAATGGCGAAAAAGCTTTTTAGGGCACGATTTGGGGCAGGATAAAGTTGCAGGCGGATGTAAGACAAAGCACAAGGGCCTTCCGACGACAAGACGCAAAACAACGTCAACAATGCATTGTCAAGCAAGAGATCAATTATTTGGCCGATCGAGTTAAGAAATAAATTTCTTGGTAGGGGCGAGGTGCCGATTGTGATTAATTTGGATCAATAGAGGTTTGAAGGGTTTAGTTTTGGTAAAGTATGGCGAGGAGCCGTGTAAAGTTGAAATCAATGTTCTGCAGATGCGAAAGAAGAGAAGTTGGTGATACTGACAAGGGCAAGTATACGACAACTGTGGCAGCACGGCATCAATTTAGTCAGCAAGGCGAGGCTCTTGAATAGGCTCTCCCAGCGAAAAAAGTTCACACGCATTCCTAATGCAAAGGCACCTCGAGCATTGCATCACCAGACGCAGAAGTATTTCAAACGCACCTATGACGGCATGAATTTGTAAAACCACTACAGGGGGTCTGTTAGTTGTTGGTATCAAAATGAGACCACCTTGTCAATAATTAGAATATTGGATTATGGACACCTTCCATGTTTAGAACATAACAATCGTTCCAGAATTGATTGGCTGCCGTCCAGGCGACCGCACGCAGATGGTCAGATGAGATACATTGGTTATGGCATTCTCCCCTGCACGCGCATGCCGCCGTAAATAGTCGTGTCTCCACGTACATCCCCGAGATCCGAACTAAAAAATAGCCGCCCAACGGTGCACGCATGCAGAGAGACAAGTGCGGTTATGTGCAAGATGGCAAATAGTGCCGACGGCATCTCATGTGAAAACGCAAACGGCTCCAAAGGAACACACAGATGCATAGCTCATGTCACCTTTATTCTTCTCTCAGACGCAGGATTGCCCACGATGCGTCTTTTGCTTTGCTTAGGCCTTAGAGCCGCTTGGGGTTCCATTAGCCTCTTCGTGTGCTGGAGTCATGTTGGCTGCATCCGGTGAGTGTTACACTGCACCTGTAGCCGCTGGCTAAACTAGCAGGTGGGCATAGATGCTCCGCAAGTCCATCGAATGCAACCCGCAGTAGCACTGAGCCATTCATGCACGAGGCAAGCAAACCTGGAGGCTTTAATTTGCAAACTATCAAAGGTACCACAGAGCCCTACGGAATGAAATGCTTCGATGAAACATCCGATCGGTTGCTATTTTGATTGCTTAGTAAATACTACTAATGAAAAGGTCGAGAGTTCTACAAGGGTTTCTGGCACCTTGCGGCACATGGGGGTAAATACTTGATATGTCCATATTTTTGACATATTGGGCGGTTCCCAATTTTCTCATAGTTACGAGTCGACTGTAGTTCCCGAATTTTCACCACTATTTTTCGTCCCCAATGGCAATGTCTCAAATGTTAACCATTGACCTGGAATTCCGCCTTTTTGCATGAATCGATCTAATCATGTTGTGATACCCTGTGCTTTTCATGTATGGTCGTGGTTACGGTTCTTGTAAATGACGAATTTTCATCACCAAGAAGTGTCTCACTACATCAGCTCCAATTTCAAAACCTTTTTACGTGTTTTCGCTGTGAAAAACTCGCCGAGTCTTGTAAGCGAAATGCAAATTGGAGTGGTTGCTCCCGTGCAACCAAGCGGGGCTTTTTAGAGAGCCTCGCGGCTACATTGTTTCGGTAAAAGGGTCTTTTTTTCGTTTGATTCGAATCAGGGTAAAGTTGCAGCGATAGCGTCATGATCGGAAACTCGGTTTTCGGTTAGAACTGGGTGGTTGTGGTGCCCAATTGGTCTCGACTAGCCAGTGCAGGGTATCGCCAGCTAGATAGATGGAATGGAGAGAACAAGTATGTTTATTTTTGTTATTGTCGGTTGGGACTTCGTTAGGCTTTGTTTATTTCCGAATGGACCATTTTGAGACTTGTTCCGGCCATGGTCTAGGTCTTTAACACCTTACTTAAATCGCATACCGCTATCAAGCACGCCAGTCGAAGCACGCCAGGCGAATAATGTTCGTTACTGGAGGCGCATGCGTCTAGAGGACCGTGATCGATTGTGATGGTGTCATGCATTTATTTTGTGGGTTCGGTGGATTTTTCACTCTGCTAACGTATCCATCATGAGTAGTTATCAAAAAAGCAAGCAATGTGAAAAATACACCTTCAAAACTTCGTAAATTGACTTTCCTCGTAGTTCCCCCTCACCTTCCGCCCCAAAGGAACCCCTTTTCAGCGTCTGCTGGCTACGGTAGCTCGTCTATGTTATGTATTATGCTAGAAACGTAATTCCAATTATGGCAGTGGGTTGCACCGGCTCACAATAGCCGGTAGCGAGGGCAACTTGATCGGAGCGTTCCGATTAGTTGGGGACTTCGAAATCGAAGGAAGACTATACGAAGCTGGAGCCCACAGAGGTGTAGGAGGCACAGTGGACGATTTGCTCTCAAGCGTACTGGAGTTCCCGCTCACGGTCGCCGAGCCGCCGTCTTCTGAAGGTGGCTCTACGGAGCTTTCGGACACCGACAAATTCATGTTTTTTGACGAGTAATCCGGGTCTGTGCTGGACTCTGGAGGCAGCTGTTGCGTAGGGGCCATTTTCGATGGGTTTTCTGGCGAGTTGTGCTCAGATTCCTCAGTTTTGATGTCGTTTTTCTCTCCTTCTTTCTCCTTGAGGTTGAAATCAGCCTTGCTCTTACGTGGACCGTGTTTCTTGGTGACAATGTGAGTGTTCAAGTGGTTCAACAGGCCGTAGCTCTTGGTACAGCCAGCATAGGTACAGTTATACTTTCTGTGGATCTGGTAGTATCTGCGTCTGAAACGACGATGCTTATTTTGGAGCTGGGATGCTTGAGGAGGCAGAGTACCCCCTGTAGCAAGACCTGGAGGTCTGTAGGGGCTGTAGCCGTAATGAGGATTCTGTGGGATGGGGAAAGGAGGTGCCATAGCGGCAGATCCCATGGGGATGCCCATGTATGCTGGTTGTGCTCCAGGAACCACATGGTGAGGAGGGTGTTGGCGGAAAGCGTTGGCATCAGCACCCACATACTGACCAGAGTACGCCACATGGTGGGGAGGGTGTTGACCTTGAGGAGTGTGCTGCAAGTGAGGTTGTGGAGGCTGCTGCATCTGCAGATTTGGCAGCATCTGTTGCACGGGCTGCACTGGCATCTGCTGGATCTGCGGAGGATGCTGTAGATGCATCAGCAGAAGCATCGGTACATGGTGTGGTGCGCCGACGAAACGAGGCACCAGCAATTGTGGTGACATCTGGTGGGTATCGTTCCCGGCTCCCATGAGGTCGCCAGGTCGAGAGTGGAGCGTTAGTGGAGGGAGCTTGGGCGGCAGTGTTCTTGGGGCCGGCTCTGAATTGAGAATCAGCGTGATAGACACCTTGGGGCTCGAACCGCTAGAATCAGAGTCAGGAGAAGCCATGGTGTCCAAGTGGGGACGGGGGAAGATTCGGGAGACTGAAGAAAGCAACGTGAACGGATGGATAAGGTTGTGATGGGCCTGGAAAGACGTCAAACCGTGATATTTGATATTATAAGTGGGAACCACCGACGATTCAAAGCCAAATTCACAATGGAGAGGATCAATGGCCACTTAAAAGTCGACAAACAATAAAGGAAGAATGCTAATGGAGATATATAGTCGGAGGAGGAAGCCGTGGCGGGAGGACCGCTATATATATATAGATAGATATATTTGGATGCAAACCTTGCGGAGGGGGGATGCAAGATTAAGATGACCGGAATTAGGACAAATAAATGAACAGAAGGCTCACGTCAAGCCTGCAAGTGAGACGTAAAAATAACTTAGATATCGACATCTTCTGAAGATGCTGCAGCTACTTAAACAATGCAATGCAGCGAAGCGCCAAGTTCACCACCCAGGCTCCCGAAAAAATATGAAATTTTTGGCATCCACGCATGTGCAGGTGGCAGCGCGGAAGCATGTTAGATGCAAAACAAAGCACTTTGCTGCAAGACTTCGGCAGAGCCTGCGTCCCTAAACTGATCCGATGGAATGGGGATGACCAACACAGCCTGTTGCAACACTGTTTGCAATTTTTTTTCATTATTCCACCTCTTAAGACCTGACCTCCATCTTGTTCATGTCAATACGCTTTGTATCTGGAATGCAACACTTCAAATGATGTGAGGCTGTGGGAATCAGCTCAGTTGCTGTGTACAGTACACATCAGAAGCTCTGCAGTGGACAGAAGCAC
The DNA here is from genome assembly GCA_030571295.1 of [Candida] citri. Classification (NCBI taxonomy): domain Eukaryota; kingdom Fungi; phylum Ascomycota; class Pichiomycetes; order Serinales; family Metschnikowiaceae; species [Candida] citri. The sequence goes on from JAJLXN010000012.1 coordinate 104,572, forward strand.
CCTGTCCGTGATGCGCGCCGATGCACAAACGTGCGCAGAAGTTGCTGATCTCGAAATTCTCAAACCTCCACGTTATACAAAACATGTCGCCAGATAGGCTTGTATGGCCGATCCTCTTCCGATCGACACATTATTAGATACGAGATGAGCTGCGGGATAGGGTGGTTATCTTTTATGTACCTATGACGTCTTGGCCAATTATCACCCAATCACCTACAGAGTGGGATCACTCATATTGACGTTGAAAGCTCCTTGAACGTTACGGCCATGCAGAAATAAGCCTGCTTGGAGAGGAGATGAAGAGTTATGCATCAGGTGGAGAAGCGACCAAAGAAGCACCCTTTACGTTGGAGGCTAGCCCCATTCTGTATGTAGCCAAAGAACCTTATGCACTGCAAATGAATCCGGGTTTTAATGCATGGCTTAGAATTGCGCTTGCACTATGCGGCGCGATGTTATCTACACACTTAAAAGTCACATGCGCGCTAGCATTCTCCAGCACGAAAGATGCTTCCACTTTCATGCAATTGCACCCTTACAGCCACGTAGAGAGCCACGATTGTTTAGTTCACGTCGTGCTTTGCAACAAAAGCACAGCATTGCCATGTAATCGTCCATGCAATGCCAGAAAGCGCCGTTGGACGATGGTTGCGTTTTGCTCGCAGCGCAAACTGGTGTGAGCGGTAAGAAATGCACCCAGTAGTTTAGCTAATCAAAACATGTCCTACTTCTAGACGCCGTTTTGGAACAGCTATGATGGTCCCCCAATTTCTTTGTAGATAGGCACCCCCATTCCATGCGTTTCAGATGCGATGATACGAAGTTAAACCTACTAATAATGGCATTGCATCAACTTACCGATCACACCGATGCAGCGGTAACTCTAAGTGCGTTTCGCATGGCATGCGCCAATCGCTCTATCTACACAAGTTAAGTAATGTAGAATCCTTATGCTTAACGTTCACAGGACATGGATCACCAAACTTATACCTCCGTCTCTTGCATGAGATGCACGCCCCTCCTAGCTACGGGGAAGGGACGGCTTACCATTTGCAATTGATACGATCAGTGAAGGTTGCCCGTGGCATTGAGCGGCAATGGCCCAATGGCCCAATGTCCCCTGGACCCCCAAAGATCTTCACTTGCGCAGTTTAGACCCAGGTAAGTGGGGGCACAGGGTATCGAGGTCACTCCCTGCACCTCGTAGGGAAAGTGTTCGATGCATTAACAAAACGCTAAATTAAACGGGCTGCGCTAGTTCTCACACTCGGGTCGCCGAGCATGCGCAGGATTCCGCTGATCATGTTCGGCCCGCGCCACATAGTAAAAATTAATGACCTCAAGTAAGTTGCAGCTCTACACCGCAGTGGGCGCAATCCTCTAAAGCAAGCGAAGAAGTCTAAAATGTGACATTCGTGATTTCTAGAAACTGCGTTTTACAACCGGCCGATTTATCGAACCTTGCTTAACGGCCACCGTCTCTGTCTCTGCCCCTGTCTTGTCAATCTGTGCGACTTGTTTACTGACGCACATGCCCTCCTACGCCTCGGCAGTGTTCCGCGGGTGCTCAGGGGCCGCTTCCCACCTCGTCTCGAAGACGACTTTGGAAGTTTATCTGCAACGCCTTAAACTGTTGTCCTGCGAAATTCGGGTATTTTAGCTTCGAAATTCCCAATCTCTAATTCCTCGGAGGCTGTATCCGGAAATGCCTAAAACTTCTCGAAGGGGCCTCACAAAATAATGAAAAAACCCTGGAGAGGCATGGGCCCACTGGCATTGTTCGCCCGTTTTGGGGTAAAAAGTCCATCTGGAGAATCTCACGAGGGTTTCAAACCAGTTTTCTTAATTTAGCCGGTTAGCGATTGCTCGTTTGGGTGCCGTTTCCGTGGGGGAGCGGCGTCACTATCTAAGTGGCTCTGGAAAGTAAGTTTTACGTAGGTGATGAAATTTCGGTTGCTGGTGGTTGGAGATGCCGAAGCGGGTGATCTTTCCGAGATTCTTTCCTTGATTTTCGTTCTAGCGTGGCGCCATGCGTCGTTATTGTGGAGCTGCAGATGCATGCCTGCGATAGTTTAGTAAGGGCATGGAGGGCAAGAAAGAGCGGAAAATTTCTGGGTTTTGGGTGGTCTAAACGATAATCAGAGGGATAGAGCGCCTCTGATTTTGATAGCTGGGCGATTAGGTGGGGGTTAGACGGAGGGACTAAACGGAGAATTGTTATTAGTTTTTTGAAGAGAATCGTAAACAAATGAGTATTTTTCTTCGTTTTTTCTCTGCGTTTCAGGGGACTTTCCATGCCTTGACCCCATTCTAGTGGCCTGGAACCTGAAACTGTCAAGTTCTACTTTCTCTTCTTGAAATCGTCCGACGTCATTATGATTCAAAGGTCACGCTGGTCCACACTCAGCTGTGGCCGGTTGTTTCGTGAAAGTTGCGATTAAATTAGCACTCGGTGCTTCTAGCTATTGTTAGTAAACAGATCGACGTTTTCCAATAAAATTCGAGGCACATGCCAAAGCATTCTTCTCAAGCGTTTCTAATGCTCCGGTAGCGATCTGCGCATTTCTCAGCTTGGCCGATTTATCCATCGCAGGTAGTCTGTGCGGCGTCAAAATGAGAAATTCCGACGAGCATGACCACGATTGAGTCACTAGGGGGTCACATTTGAAGGCTGTGGGGGAATTTCACTATTTTGAGGAGGGTAGAAGCGGTGGTAGGACGCCTCCGTGAGGTTGTTGAAGATCATGCAAGTTTTGCGCCGTGGTGATAAGTTTAAGTGGGAGCTGTCGAAGAAGCTTCACTTAACGTTTCTTTTTACATAATATTCTTTTCCGCACACCAGTGGATTTAGCATTAGACGCATGCAGAAGTACGACAAATCGACTGTCTACACAACTGCATACGGCCCGCTAAGTCCACAGCCACTCATCTCAAAATCACTGCGGAGATCTGACCCCGACCTGTTGTGGAATTCATGCATATCCTCCTGGATGTCACTGAATGTCTAATGTGCTGCGGAGGCAAATCAATGCATCACCGTATCCGTATTATGCAGCCGTCTCTCTGCTCCTCGGCTCAACAATAATGTTTTATTTTTTGCCCTGTTGTTTTCCACAACCTTATCAATCCTGATTTTAGAAAACATTGGTTGGATCTTAACCAAATGTGCTCATCACAAGCCTTCTTATCACGTGTGACCACTCCCAGGCACCTTTCGGCCACTTCTGACTGCCGAAGAGCGCAATATGCCAAGTACAGCAGGGTGGGCATTACGAGGGGCATTTAATATTCAAGCGATGTTACGTCGGAAGCGGGCCAAGTCGTATCCGGCGCGCGGCTGCTCAAGGATGATGTTCCATCAGGGCATAGCGGTTGTTGCCCCTAGTCACGTGGTATAAGGCTAGGGGTGGTTAATTTAAAAAAAAAGTAAAAAAAAAAATTAGTTGAAAAGTCGCGTGACCTGTGATCATGTGATATAAAGAGTCACAAGAAGTTCCGGATGCTATCGCACGACGTCTCTGACTCACGAGCGGACAGTTTTCCCGAGAGTTTTTCGCGTCACCGGAACATTTCCTCCATGCACTCCACACCCGCCCATCCGTAGCGCTTTCTTCCATTACTGGCTACAGGGTGTTTATGGCCGAGTCGGAATGAATCAGAAAAAAAATTAAGACTTCGCTGTTTAGAACTCAAGGTGGAGAACAGAGGGGTCATTGCTGTTTCAGCCGAAGTTCATCGGCGTTTGACACTTGACACTTGTCATCAGACTCCCCCGAAAATGCCCCACTTTCTCAATTGGGTAGTAACAACGGTGATATGGAAGTTTAGCTGAGAAAGTGCCGCCTTGACTGTGTGTAGTCCCGTTAGCGCGGGGGTAACTTTCCGGATAAAAAAGGTCTCGGACTTTCTCGCGCCATGGCCCATTAATCCGAAGCGGCGATGGCCAATAAATGAGTCTAGTGACTCAAGATATAAATATGGAGAAATTCCCTGCTGTTATCTTTCATTAACAACACATACAAACCCACTCATATATTCAAAATGGCCCCAATTAAGATGACTGCTCAAGAGAAGGAAGCCAGCATTATGGCTGAGATTAGATCGAACTCTATCAAGTTCGAGCCAAAGTTCGAGACCACTTTCTTCGGTAACTTCTTTGGTATTGGCTTCAAGAGCGCTTAATTTGTTTAAAATTTTAATTTGGTTTACGTGTGATGATTTATAGAATAATAATGCATAATATTGCGGGATATGAGTTGTAGCAATAGCGGAAGCTATTAATCCGAATTAAAGTTTGAAAAAGTGCAGAAAATTAGCCTGCAAATTACTTGAAAATTAGCTCAAAATTAGCTGAAAAACCGTTTTCATGGCTTAATCGACGCGAGTCAATTACCACGCGACCGCAGGCAGTCGTCCGCGTCCATCGTCGTCCGTTTGGTCCCAGCCAACTCTCACCTTTAAGTCAAACCACCAATCTATGCCATCTCTTGGATTGGTAGAGCCATTGTGGTATTCAAAAACGCATTTATTGATGCGTACATAGCGCAATCCGTTCTGGGCCCGCCAGTAAAGAAGCGCTACGTGCTGCACCTTGAACCATTCGTCGTAGACATTTGGGTGGATCATTCCAAGGCCCAAATTGGGTGCTCCACCTGCTTTAGCACCGAAAACATCAAGAAGCTTTAGCTCTGGAAGACTAGATAAAGATTTGAGTAGTGCTTCCACTGCCCTTGGTGTATCAGCAGAGTTGAGCCTTAAACTGGTCAATTTCGTGAGGTTTCGAAGGCTTTCAACTAGAACCAATGGAGTAGTAATGAGTGTATCACAGAAGGAGTTTTCTTCTCTGATTTCAATGCAAATCCTCTCGAGATTGGTCAAGTTTCCAATGGCTTCTCCGTAATCCAAGTACATGGAGTCCAAATCCACATGGGACCGTTTTACTTCATTGTTTCTGACGACTAAATCGAGTGATTGAAGCTCTTCCATGCGTGATAAGAACTCTCCAACTGTATCTCTTTGAGTTTCTCTATAATCAAGCCTTATTTCATGTAAATGGATCAATTGAGGTGCCAAAACAGCAAGGAATCCGGTCTCTAAGGACTCGTTATTAGTGAATTCAGACACATTCTTCAATTCGAGCTGATTAAGTAATGGTAGATTGATCAGTTTCAGGAGTAACGTTGCATCTTCCTCACAAACAAGCAAATTATTGAGTGAAAGTTGCTGAAGATTACTTAAATAGCCCAATTTACTCTTTTGGAAAACACATTCGATCGTATCAAGGTCAAATTCGTGTGTTTCCTCCTCCAACACTGAGCGATTGCATAGATCTCGAGCTGGAGGCACCAAAACAGTCGTATCGGCATTAAAACGAGCCAACTTAAAGCTTTTAAGATGCTCTCGAGATTTTTGACCCTCGGAGTCCACAAGGAACGTATCTAGGAGCTGTACAAGCCTTTTCAGGTTCAGAAATGGCCGTATATGGAAAGTCTCCACATTAGGGAACCCATACTCCCCAGTTTCTTCAAGTAACTCATTCAAGTAGTTCGAGTACTTGACATTAAGCTCTAATCTGGTTATTAGAGCATGATTCGGCAACTTCCGCAAGTATTCTAGCCGGAAATTCTCCAGTAACCACACTAGTTCACTCATATAGTGAAGACTTCCAAAGAAATCATGCAACAGTTGGCTCATTTCGGCATCGTAGATGTTTGTCAGGTCTGGGAGACTCACCACATGCAATTTCCGTAGAGGAAAGTCGCCTCTTTTCCGTATTAGCCTCTTGAAATTGTACAGTGAATTAATATAGGTACAATGCTGGTCATATTCCTTTGAAAACTGGGTATAACATGAATCCACAACGACTTTATCGTATATACGAGGCAAGCATGCCTTGGACATCGATTTGCTTGTGAAAGCCAAGTTCAAACAGTCGTTCTGATTTAGGAAACTGGCGATATGAACCCGAACCTCATGAGGGAGCTTATCTATTATGGAAACGGCTCCAGAAGTCGGTTGGCTCATCGGCCATAGACCGGGGAACATCTTTCTGGCTGAAAAGTGGGTTTTTGGAGTACCCTATGGGAGCATTCAAGGCCAGTCTATAATCAGATATAAGGGTCATGGGATTGGAGGCAATAACGGGAATTTAGCGGTGGAAATTAGTACATTCGAATGCTACAGCGAGCAAGAATCGAACCAGAGCTGAAAGAGCCTCAATTAAAGGGAAAAGTGTATTTTCTGGCGGCTTTGGTGAATATAAAGTGGAGTAAGTGAAGACACCGGATCATGCGCGTAGATAAGAGTTGCTAGATATGGTAAAAGGGTGGGGTTTTGGGAAATTTTGTATGGAAGATATTGGTGAAAATTGGTATATGGGATGAAATAAGATGTAGAATTATGAATATGTTGGTTTTGTTGAAGAATTCAGAAAATTCGATTTTTAGTGCATGTTTTAAGTGTTTCCAGTTATGTCTGTATAGTGAGATAAATATGAGAAATTGGAATGTTAAGTAGAGTGAGGGGAAAGTAGGACATTTCAAAATTTTTTTCTTAAAAGTAGATCAGAAAAACGTTTAAAACTCATCAATATGAATGAAACTGAACAAATTTGGAAAACTTCCCCCCTTCTTTGGCCTTTTACCGTCGTATAGTAACGATATGGATATGCCTATTTAGGTAATACTGAGGTGTCCATAGTTAATAGAGTGCCATGAAGAAAGCACCAGCAGTTTACATGAAAAAGACGTTTTATGAGTAAATTTTAACATAGATGATCTTCATACTGTCCATAACGTACCTAAATATTCACTTCTCTTTTTTTCTGCTCTTCTCTACCAAATCTACGGACCGCCTATATTAGTACCAGCGCACTGACTATGCCCTCACAAAGGGCACCACAATTCCACCACAACCCAAGAAAAAAATGACACTTCGAAAACACCAACAGAAAATCCAACTTAGCTAAACAACAACTCCAACTCTAAAAATCTCTACCCCCTCGTTTTCTGTCAAAAATGATCTCCATTCCCTTATGTTGGAACCACCCTGCATACAACCACAACACCACCCCATGTGCCGAACCTTTATCATCAAACCGACTACAAGCCCCTCCATTGATCTGGCCCTACAACCGGTAAATCTTCATAAATCAATCAATTTCCGAAAACGGCAACTCCGACATGGCCGACGACGATATTAACGCCCGTCTTGTCGATGAAGTGACGCAAATTTCCACAAAGTTGGTCACCGAGGTCGCCAAGCTGCTGCAATTGGAAGAAACCATCCTCCAATTGCGGAAAGAAAACGCCCAAATTCGTCTGCAAGTTGGTGTTTTGGCGCCAATCCAGGAAAAACACGAAAATCTACTAAAAAAACATGCAAATCTCGAGAAAGAGATGGAATCGCTTAAGAGCGACAAGCAAGTAGCCGAGGAGAAGAATAAGCAGCTAGAAGGTGAAGTTGAAGACTTGACGGCATCCCTTTTCAATGAAGCTAACCAAATGGTGTCAGATGCTAGTCGAGAGACGTATAATTTCAAGCTAAAGAACCGGAAATTGATCGAGGAACTTAGTGAAAAAGATGCTATAATTGAGAACCTCCAGGACCAGTTGAAGGATTTGAAGGTGATGTTTATAAAGATGGAAGACCAGCAACGTTCTTCCCGTGCCAATACGCCACGTATGGACCACCAATTCGCCTCTCAGGAGCCTGACTATGGCGAAGCAACCGAAGAGATTATCTTGTTGAATCTGGTGTTGTATGGGCCACGTACGCGTGCCATTCGTTTCGATTTGCCCGGGTATCAATTTGCCTTCAAGAGTTTCATATACCAGTTGATCAAGCCTGAGTTTTCCTTTGATTTGGCGTCATTAAAGACCCTCAAGTATTTCAGGAAAATCTGGCTGGAAGAGATCGAGCCTTGCGTGGCACACATCCCTACGATCAGCGGAAACTTCATGAATAGATGGACCAAAGGTAAAAGTTTCTGGGGACTCTTGGTGGAGGGCAGAGCCATCATTGAGCCAGTAAGTGGAGTAAATGAGACATTTAAGTTGTCATATAAGGGCATAAAGACCGGCGACGAGGTCCCTGTTGCTGTGAGAGACCCATGTTCGTTCTGTGGCGAAAATAAGGACGATGTTTTGGAGCATGCCAGGTTATACTACTTGAAATTGTATGGGCCAGCTTCAGAGACCGGAGGACTGGGAAATATTCGTGATATCGGGGGTGAGGCCCATGAGGTGATTGCCACGCTTCCCCTCTGCAACTTCTGCTTGGTGAAATTGAGGGCCATCTGTGATTTTTTCGCCAAGTTGCGTATGATCCATGCCAACATCTACAAGTTGAAGCAAAACACTCTGTATGACGACTTCGCATTTGTTTCCAACTTCCAATTCAAGAGAACTGACGGCCTCAACACGCCTACGCCAACATTAGAAGATGAACCGGCCGTGTTGAAGTTATACTTGATGTTGCAGATGATCAGATCTAAGATATTCTGGAGTAAAATCGGAATTTGGGATACAGAGGACGATGTGGACTCAACAAGTCTAGATGAGATCAACATGGATGTGTTCCGCCAAGTGGTGCGTGACAACGTTGCATTTAAAAACTTACAACAGGACGTAAAGGAAGAGGAAGTTGCAGATGCCAAGACAGGAGACGACGACGTGGCAGATGTTGTGGATGTCAGTACCATGAGAACAGGAGAGGATGACGAAATTGCAGATGTCAGTGCCATTAAGATCGGAGAGGATGAGGCAGAGCAGGCTCTGGAGACACAAGTGGGTGCGGAGACCAAGTCGATCAAGTCGGTCAAGTCAGTTAAATCAGCCAAATCGACCAAATCGAACAAGTCGAACAAATCGACCAAATCGAATCAGTCCATTAAATCGACCCAGTCTACCAAATCAACTGAAAGTGACGTGATCCAAGAGGACAGTGGAGATGAAGAGTTCGCCGATACCTCCGACACACTCAGTGAGCATAAGCCTGAGTTGAACCGCAGAAAGTCCAAATCGAAACTGTTCAAAGACAAAATGGATAAGGACCTTGACTCCACCATAGAAATGCTAAAGGAAAGCATGGAAGAGTGATCCCAGCTTCGAGAACCTGCCTCCACGCGTGTGGAATGTCGCCTTGAGACGTTATTGTTAGAGAACAATGAAGCTACGGCAGGTCACAGCAGCAAATCAAGAACACAATCTTCATGCAAGGTGTAGTGTTGTTGCAGGTTGACTTGATTGGCGCAGTACTGGAACAAAGGGTCTACTGCAGATGAAATGGAGTGGGTGTGTTTGCTACCGTGATGTATCGGACAGGTACCAACTCGGACCGGTGTGTTGTTCGTTGTCCGTGGCTTCATACGGGGTTCCATTCTTGACTGTGGTCACGTCCATTATTGGCCGATGGGGCTGAGCGTAAGCACGCTTCTATTTCAAGAATCTACAACTGGTGGATCTCTTTTCAACATGCACAAGATACTAATATGCTCGCTTGACCGGAATAAATGATGAGATACCGATGAGGAGGGGAAGGGTCCAAGTGGGCTCGAACCAGGAAGAGGCGTTTTTTCTTTTGAATTTTACTGACAAATGTCTAATTTTTTCCCCGATTTTTTCCAGCTTTTTTCACGTTTTTTCACGTTTTTTCAACTTTTTTTTGTTTTTTGCACTCTTATCATGTTGCGGTTGCACCTTCTATTTTTACCTTCGCTGTCACACTAAAAAAAGGACAACAAGACGCGAGCCCAGGGCAACTTTTGGAGCATTGTGGGCGTGAAAGTTTGTTTACTTTGGCCATCCTCGGGAAACAACATCAACACCTCACGATGAGTTTTTTCCAACTCCCTTTTCAAGCCTTTACTCACCGTTTTCCTCACTAACCTTCACCATCTCACTAACTAAGGCGACTCGTCCTTCACTGCATACTCACCCTGGCTGGCTATCTGAACCCCCCCCCGCGCGCGCGACTGGTTGTTTAAATGCGCCTGCCACCAGTGCCACACCCGTACATCCTCACCAAATTCGGTTGTTGAGTCGCACACCGTGTAATGAACTCACTTCAAGTTTATTTTACCTCATATCTGTGTCATCAACTTTGGGTTACCACCAATTTATTTCCGATTGGGCTGCGCTCTTTTGGCCCTTTATTTTCCTTGTCCCATTTACTACATCTGCGGCCCCTTCGTTACCCTTTTCCCCTCCAACTATTGCCTAATTCTCCCACCCTTCCATGTCTCTAAGGAAGCGAATAGATCCATATCTTTCTGCCAGCCATCCTGACGACGACACCCCTACAGCGGGCCCTTACTATACTCCAATAGCGTCTCAGGCTTCTCCCAGGGGACACTCGCCGTCTCGGAAAAGCTCGTCCATGGCACAAAATCCAAATCGGGTATCGTCAACCTCGATCTTCTCCTTGCGTAAGGGTAAAGACAAGCAGACGCCTTTGCCGCCGAGTGATTTGCAGCAGGACCATCTGGACTCGGCGTCGGTGTTCAGTGGCGCCACCCACACCCTGAACGGTGGCAACGGGAACGGCATTTACGCCGGATCAACCTCTTCGTTGGGGAAACGTCATGCCAGCACGTTAAGCGTGGCGTCGAGCGGCTCTTCAAGCAGCAGAGACCCTGCGCTGTCTACAATTGTTCCCGGCCCACAGGTGGCAAACCTGACCCACTCTCGTCACGGATCTACATACTCGTTCCAGACGTCGATATCGAATCCTTATGACCACAAGACTTCTCGCTCAGGCGGCGACGTGACTCCTACAAGACAACCGGAAAAAGTGGCTCGCTCCGATAAATCGACTCGTTCGGTCTCTCACACGGCCTCATCTATAGCATTGTCCCGAAAGGGCACCTCCCTGTCCATAATATCCCGTCCTTCCTTGACCGCCGCCAACGTCGCCGACGACTCGCCTCCGACCTCCAGCGCTTCCGGACCACAATTATCGCTCCAACGGCCTTCAAACCCGCTCGAAATCGAACGTATGTTTCGTGAATTGATGGATAGACGGGACTTCCGTTCGCTTCCGCCTCCAGCAAGGCAGGAGATGCTTAACTACGGCGTCGACAAGAAGTGGATGCTCGTTTATCAAGACGCCCTCAGCGAGCACAATAAACAGAGCAAGAAATTACGTGCCACTCCGGAGTTTTATACCCGAAAGCTTATAGCCAAGTCCATTACTTCAGAGGAAATCGAGAACTTATGGGTGTCTTTAAGGACAGAACCTATTGACTGGGTACGTGAGTTTATTTTCGACTACCAAGGTGATGTGGCTTTATCGTCATACCTCATCAAAGTGCATGATCAGATGGGTGGACAGGATATCGATGATATTCTGGACGACATCTTCAATAAGGAGTTCAATACCCTCAAATGTTTGCGGAGTTTGATGAACCAAAAACTTGGTGCCGAACGCGCCAAAACTGACGATTCCTTGTACGTCAATGCCGTCACTGGGTCGTTGCTATCGCCACGAATTGCTACGCGAAAGATTGCCGGTGATACCTTGACGTTTTTGATCGCATACTACAACAACGAAAACCAAGCTAAATACCATAAGGTTCTACGAGCCTTGGATTCCTTATCCACAAAATCTTACTATGAGTTTGTTGCTCCTTCCACCCTGAGCAAGAAAACCTTGCAAAGGAAGCCACCAACACCCAACCAGTTCCGCAGATTCGAACTCTGGATCAGAACAGTTGAGAAGACCATCGATGGCAAAGGAATGTACAAGAACTCGCTTGTGGGTGCAAGCGACGAGTTCAAGAGTGCAATGCATGGCGTAGCAACATCTTCCGCAGGAGGATCCCAGTTGGAAAACTCGCTCATCGAGTATGCCTTGGGTACTATGCTTCTCATAAACAAGATCGTGGAGTATGGAATCGATTTTAGAGTCCGTATCCATCTTCGTTCTCAGCTCACAGCAGCAGGAATCGAAAGTCTTATGTCCAAGTTTGAAGAGTTAGGATACGACAACTTGAACAAGCAATGCATTATTTATAGGGAGATGGCCGAGTCTGACGAGATGGAGTTGAAGACAAAGGAGCAGATCGACGAAGGTCTCGACTTCAACAACCCAGTCGAGTTGGTCAAATCTCTCTGGCAAAACGTCCAGAACAGTGAGGCAAGGGGATACTTTGTCAGCACTATGCAACATATTTATCTCAACCAAGTTGATAAGAAAGATAATTCCGAAGATCTTTCTCGAAGCTTGAGGCTTCTTGATGGCATTGTTCAAAATGTCACCAATGCTCACACCACTAATGACGAGTCAGCGGTCGGCATCGCTGTGAATCGTTTATACTCCGGTTTGACTACCGATGATAATTACCGCCGAGCACTTAATGAGGTGAAGCTTCAAAAGAAGATTGCCGAGGAGGCTATAGCCGAAAGAGACGAAATGTCCCGCCAGTTGTCCATGGGCACTGAGGGCTTAATCACAAGCATGTCGAATGACATCAGAGAACAAGAAACCGTCTTGCTACGAACCAGACGTATGAATGAAGAGCTTCAAGAGGAGCTTGATGAGTTGAAGAGAAAGCATCTTATAGAAAAGCAAGAGCAAGAAGTTGAAATGAGAGAACTTCTTATCATGCTTAACAGTGCTGAAATCAAGGCCAAGAAGGATAATGGTAAGACCACAGTCCTGGTGCATACAAACAATGAGCAACTCATCAAGAAATTGCAAAAGCAAGTCCACAGAAAGAAAGCAGAGTATAAGCTTGAGAATAAGTCGCTTGGCACTCATATCGAGCCAAGCTCGAGACTTAGGGCTTTGAGAGAACAGATGAATGACATTGAAAACTTGGCTAGAGAGCTTGAAATGACTGATTTCGAGAACTATACTCTTCCAGAACCTGAACCAAAGGAAGTAAGCGAAGTACCTGAATTGGTCGAAGCTTCTGATGAGGTTGAGGAGGAAGAAGAGCCAGAAGAAGAGTTATTCCCACCTGTTCCTCCAGGACCTAAGCGTAGTTGCCGTGAAGACGATTTGGAGCAGCTTTCCAAGTTGAGAAAGAAGCTTGCCTCTTTGCAAAATGAGTCTAATGACATTATGAAGTTCAACAACAAGTCCATGTTCTCCAAGCAGAAGTTCTTGGCTATGGAGAGATTGAGAGAATTGGAATTGAATTTCAAGGATTTCAACATCGATTTCAACTCATCTGATGACAGAGATCTATTCAACAGCATGGTCGACGCCAACCTCAAGGAGAAGATCCAAGAGGAGCTCGACGAGGTGGCCAAGCTTAAGGCAGATTTGCATTCGCAATTGAAGGCTTTGAAAGCCGATGGCTCTCCAAAGAGACAAGACGGCGGTTCTCCAAGAAGGCATTCAAGAATTTCTCCTGCTGACACTTTGGCTAAAATCGAAAAGAAATATGCCCAAGGCAAGGTCATGGTGGATCATGCGGTGGAAGTCATTCCAAGTGCTCCTCCATCAAGAGCTTACAAGACCAACCGTGTTTCTACAATCAGTAGCATGGATCCTAAGTTCTTGAAGGAATTGAGTAACAAGGTTAAGAAGGCAGAAGCCATTCCAGAAGGTGACTCTGATGAGGAGGATGATGATGATAGCGACAAGTTTGAAGATTCTTCTGAGAAGGTCGACATCTCCAAGAAAGGTGCACCTTCGAAGATCCTGTCTCATTCTGCTACGAAGTCTCCATCTCAACCAACTGGTGGTGCTGCACCTCCACCGCCACCTCCGCCACCTCCACCACCTCCACCACCTCCGCCTCCTCCTCCTCCATCGTTGTTAGGATCATCCTCAACAGCTTTACCTCCACCACCACCACCGCCTCCACCTCCATTGCCCTCTTTCGCCGGAGGAGCTCCACCACCGCCACCACCTCCTTTACCTTCATTTTCAGGAGGTGCCCCACCTCCACCGCCACCGCCTCTTCCATTTGGCTCACTGGCACCACCAGCTCCTCCTCCACCACCATTCCCAATTGCCAGATCTTCCTCTGCCAGTCCTACGCCTATCATGTCGACTCCAGGAGCTTTTGACCTGTACCCACGTCCTAAGAAAAAGTTGAAGCAGTTGCACTGGGAGAAAGTTGATAGCACAGACAACAACTCCAGCTCTTTCTGGAACAACTCTCAACCTCATCATGTTGCTTCTGATTTGATGGACAAGGGTATTCTTGATGAAATTGAAGCGATATTCGCAGCAAAGGAAATCAAGAAGTTGGCCACAAAGAAGAAGGAAGATATTGACAAGGTTACTTTCTTGGCAAGAGACATTGCTCAGCAATTCGGAATCAATTTGCATTTTTTTAATTCTTTGACGGACGAGGAAGTTGTTAACAAGGTGTTGAGATGTGACAAGGACGTTCTTGAAAACCCAGCTGTTCTCGAGTTCCTTTCCAAGGACGAGATTGTTGAAGTTTCAAACAGTTTGGCTAGAAACCTTGAACCATACTCTACAGACTACAAGGGTGATGAGATCTCTAAGCCTGACAAGGATCCAAATGAGTTGCAGAGACCAGATAGAATCTATTTGGAGTTGATTTACAACTTGCAACACTACTGGAAATCGAGAATTCGTGCTTTGAGAACTATCGCCTACTATGAGAAGGACTACGATGACCTCGTGAAGAAGCTTAGATCTCTTGACGAGGCAGTCGACAGTATCAAACATTCGAAACATTTGAGAAGTGTCTTTGACATTATTTTGGCTGTTGGTAACTACATGAACGACTCATCGAAGCAAGCCAAGGGTTTCAAGTTGAGCTCTTTGCAAAGATTGAGTTTTGTCAAGGATGACAAGAACAGTATGTCGTTCCTCCACTACGTGGAAAAGACTATTAGAACCATGTACCCTGAGTTGCTTGAATTCTTGGATGAACTTGCCAAGTGTGTTGAAGTTTCCAAGTTTTCCATTGAGAACATTTCCAGTGATTGTAAAGAGTACGCTCAAGCAATTAAAAATGTTCAAAGCTCCATGGATATTGGTAACTTGAGTGATGTGTCTAAGTTCCATCCTAGAGATAGAGTGTTGAAGGTGGTGAGTCCACTTTTGCCTAAGGCAAAGAGAAAGGCCGAGTTGCTTATCGACCAATCCACCTACACATTCAAGGAATTTGACAAGTTGATGAAGTACTTCGGTGAGGATCCAACAGACAGTTTCGTCCGTAACTCCTTCATCAGCAAGTTCACAAACTTCATGGCAGATTTCAAGAAGGCTCAACGTGAGAACATGAAGCGTGAAGAGGAGTTGAGAGTCTACGAACAGAGAAAGAAGCTCCTTGAGAAGGCCACCAAGCAAGCTAAGGAAACTAAGGAAGAGCCAAGTGAAGAGGAGGCTGATGTCATGGACTCTCTTCTCGAGAAATTGAAGGCTGCCGGACCACAAAGAGGAGAAGCCTCATCGGCACGGAAGAGAGCTCTTATGAAGAAGCATATTTTGGAGAGCACCAAGAAAGCGACTACCCTGGACTCCCTGCCACAAACATTGTCACCTGTGCATAACGAATTCGGTACCAATGAAGCTGCTGGAGAAACAAATGATGCACCTGATGTCGGATTAAGAGCCAGAAGCTTGTTGCAAGAGTTGCGCAAGGCTGAAAGCACAGACGGCGATCGTCCTCTTAGTGCAGCTCAACAGTTCAGACAACAGCGACAAAGAAGGAAGCAGATGAGTTCCAGCATTGATATTAGTGAGGATTCGTCTAAAGCTCAGGCTGAAGTGGCAGAGAAACAAGAAGACCAAGAGTAGCTGTGATCACGGAAAATGATACCCAAGATGAATGAATGTATTTAATGAATCGAGCATTATCACTATATCATTATGCTAGATGCGTTGCCGATGGAGAAGTCGTCGATGTCGTAGTCTATCACTTTATCTTTGTTTTCCACGAAATCAAAGAAAGGCTTGTAAATGCTCTGGAAGCCCTTCCCTGTGACCTTATCAGTAAATGGACGGTCCAACTTCTCCACCAAAAATGACGAATTTTGTCCTGATGTGATTCTTTGACGTTTCTCCAAATCCTTAACAAGCTCACCAACCTCTTCGCTATCGTCGCTGGTGAGTTCAAATGCCAATAATTCTCCATTGACTCCAACACACAAGATGCGCTGATTATCGGTTTTTCTGCTCCATGGGGCGGCCAAAGAAGAAATGAAGATTCTTGGGATGATGGCCAATTTATATACAAACGGAACAGCCAGCGTGAGTGCTTGTGTGTCGACTATCACCAACGAAGAGTGCAACTTATCTCCAGCAACGAGTTTATCGCCGATTTTGGCATGGTTGACCAAACTTCGAGAAACAGGATCTTTATATGAAACCTTCAATTCCTCCTGGTTGTCTGCATCGTCTTGCATCATTGATCCTTCGATGTACTTAAACGCAATCAACGAATCCATTCGGGTATTGACAAGCAATGTATCGTCGCCATTTACCGACATCGAAATGACCTCACTGGAAAGACTTGCGAGGGTTCGAACTGGTCTGAGCTTCTTATCGTCGAAACTGTAGGAAGTAGAGTAGATTTTGCACCCACAAGAAAAGAACAAAGTCGACTCGACCTGGGCAATGCAAGTGACTGGTTCATCACGAGGAATAGAAATCAATTCCGTCACTTTCACTATAGGAACGTCCGACTCTTCAAGCATCATTTTGCTCACATCCAAGATCTTGACGGAGCCCTTACTGTTATCGATGTTAGTACCCACTATGAGCTTCTTAGACACTCTATCTTCACGCTGAATGTGCCAAACAAACCCACAGATCGGTAATTCGCCTTGCTCGAAGATTGAATCCTTACGCTGTGCTCCCAGTTTGGCATCAACTTCAACTGTAGGAAGCATTCTTGAAGATTTTCTATCAGCGAACTTGATTCTTGTTAAAACGTCTCGAGATTTGCACAAAATAGCAAAAAGATTCATGGTATCGAGGAAATTAACCTTTTTGGCATGATCTCCAACGCTAATTTGCTTGATGATGGGTCCTTTATGACAGAAAACGGACCCAATGACGAGTCCATCATCTCTTATGAATGCAAATTTAAGGTATTGATCTTTTAAAGAGGGGAGCTCTGCAATGCAATGAACAGGTCTTTCTGATTTCTCTTCAAAAATGACCTGCTGTGGGTATTTTGACTCGTAGAAGTTGAAGAGCCATAAGTTCCTCAAATGGACAAAAACGAGCTTGGAATCGCTCGAAGCAGGAAGAAGCAGAACGGGAGTAGTGCCGAGTTTAAGGAAGGATTGAAGTTTGAAACCTTCTGGACCGCCAGAAAAGGAAATCGTATGGCCTGTTTTGGTTCCAACGATCATCAGTTTCATCTCAGAAGAGTAGAAAATGTCATTGGCAAGAAGTCGTTTGTCTTCCACAGTCAAATTCTTGGTGTCTGGATTGAAATCAGCCAAGTAGAGTTCCTGTTTTCTGGAAAGACTTCCTTCTTTAAGGTCAACTTCCCAAATGTTAAGGAAGCCACTGAAGGAGCCCCAAAATACCAAAATCTTATCAGAATCCACAGCGAACATCTTCAAAACTGTTGGATCCTTATCTATAGGAATAGAAACAAGTCCGGAAACTTTAGGAACGGTCTCTTCCATGTCATCTTCACCATACCCAGTCACATTGAACAACTCAAAAGTGACCTTATCTTCATGCTGAAGAAACATGGCAAATGCATTCTCAAAAGAGCTGGCCATGAGAACGCGTCCTTGAGGTAAAGACAAACACGTCTGTTGCTCCAAATTCGTAACTGCTATGCTTGTAGGTGTGATCTGAACAATCGTATTGGAGTCACTGAGCAAGGCCACATGCAAAGTTGGCTCGTTTGTCTCAATTGGAGGAGTATCGATTTCGACCAAAGGGTCAGAATTCGATGGTGTACCCTCTTCAGAAGGCCCAGACTCATTCTGGTACTCCAAAAGCTTCGTATCCATAGCCAGTGATGCAAATAGGAAGTGACGACCCATGATGGTCAAATTAAACAACAGAACTGACTTCCTAAACGTGCCTGCTGGTCTTGCTTCCTTCTGAACTGGGTATCCTGCTCGAAGCTGAGTCAATTTTGTACGTTTTCCCACTCCAGTCAATGCCCACACCTCCTGAGAGGCCCCAGGGGCCAAATTTCTCGTTTTAAACGAGTCTATCACCTGTATATCTATAATAGGAGCCCAATTCTTGTTGTCAGACACCAATTGGGCTTCACTGTATGGCAATTTGGGACCCAGGGCAGAAACAACGTCTCTCTTGAGTAATGCAGAAAGAAGAAGCTCCTTGGAGCCGCCGGTATCACTAGCGTAATTGAGTTTGAAGCCAGAATCTTCCTTTTCAAGAGTAAATACAGAAATAGGGTCTGCAACTCGAATTATAGGCTCATAGCTCAAGTCCTTATTATCGGAAATAACCACCGAGTAAATAATACCCGAGTCTGATGCTAATAAAATTTCGTCAATCTTTTCATCTCCACCCTCTCTAGATCTCAAAATTGGCTCTTTTGGCAAGTAAAAAGACGTAGGAAACGACCCATCGTAAGCAAATCGAGAAAACGAATAATCCGCAGAAGTAATGTTGTGAACGGTCACAATGATGAACATATCGGCACATACGAATAAGAAACTATGATTGGCAGCAAGAGGAACAATCATAATAGGTACAGGGAACGAATTGTTCAACGGTAGTGAGCTTCTGGTTAAGTTATCCACTAGACTCTCAGAAACATACCAGCTGTATAAGGAAAGGTCTAGACGACGCAGATTTGAGAAGTTGAGGGTAAGAAACATGAGGTGGTCGTCTCCTGTGGTCTTATTTAGTGGTTCTGCAAAGCATGATTGCAAAATGACTCCATTTATGGGCACATTAAAGTGTGGCAGGAGTTGCATGCCTGTTTCTGTATGCTGGCACATGTGGATCCTAAAAACAGACGACGACGAAGTGGAAACAGCGGCCAAACCCAAAGAATGGGCACTTAATTGTGATCCTGAAGTTTCTAGAGCATTTTCAGCGGCTGTTTTCCACCATTGGACCACAAAAGGCTTGAAAATGTGTGAAGTTGTAGTTTCTGGACCTTCTACATCGATATTCTCGAAGCTGGCATCGCCATAAGTACGTGGAACTCGCCATATCCTTATTAGAAGGAGGAAACCGGATTTTAGCGAGATCAAGAGGGAATCTTCCGTTCCTGTCGATCCCAGAACGACCGTAGACGATCGTATTCCCGAATTGAGGGCAAATTCGACCCCATTGATCGAAATCGACGACATTTTAACTAAAACTTTCACAGTTGTAGCCTTGTCTTCTGTGACTTTCGAGGTAACGTTTTTCTCATCGACATTCCATAAAATATCGTCTTCTTCGCTCATATCGTCACCAAAATACGAATCTTGTTCGGGTGGATGGAGCGTCTGTTCATTTTCATCGTTGATGGAGCTGCTAGCAAGGCCAGTTCTGGGCTTGGAAAGCGATACCTTAAATGTGGGGAAAATGCCAGTTATCACGGGCGAATGGAGGAGCGTCTGTTTTGTATAAGTGTTTTTGACACTTTTCGACGCGTCTTTAAAGAAAAGACTGGCCAAATTGACCAGGTCGGGGTCCATTGGTGGGTATCTGGGGAAGAAGTAGTGGTTGGAGTTGATTCGAGGTCACGTGGAGGATCAAGTTGGATATGGTGATGGTGGAGGAAGTTGGGTAGAGGAAGGTGGGAATTGCAATTTGATGAAAATAGGAGGAATTTGTTGAATGAGATAAGTTGTTTTTGATGGAGGTTAGTTGAGTTTATAGGGTGTTTGTGGTGGTGGATGGTGTTGAATATGAGGCACTGAGTGGGTGGTAAGGAAGATGACGATGGGGGAGGTGAACAAAAGTTGTTTATTATCTACTTGAGAAAATTTTATGCAAAAATTCAACATTTCATTGGTTCTATTTTTGATGCATTTCATTATATTTTTATGATCATGAAATTATTTACAAGTAATCCACAGTTCTTTTAGTATTAGTAACTCAGTTCCAATAAGCTTAAGAACTTTTTCACATCATGGCATCGTCCTGAATATCCAAACAAAGAACAAATAAGTTAGCCTATATATACTTATGTCTGACCCTGCTTTCAATTTCAATTGGTAAAATCCCCGATACTATCCCCAGATCGCCTTCCCCCACCTCTCATAAATCCACGCGATCCATTTTGCACCCATTACTGACATGTCTCGGTTTCCCACATTCTTCGCCATTTTGGCCACTTCTGGGGTTCTCATTGGTCTGGAATTAATATCCTTAATCCCAGAATCCATATCTACCGAATTCCACGACGTCTCTCTGCAAGAATTGGCCTTACTTTGGAGCAGTTCCTCATTAGGAGCATCAGGTATGAAATCACAGAGAACTATTCAAACAAAAGAACCTTCAATCTAACTCATAGTCGGCTCACTTATTGCTGGAACTCTTTATCCCAAAAACTGCTTCCAAATGGCGGGTGTACTCTGGATTTGTGGATGCTTAGGCCTCTACATTCTGCCCCAAATCTACCACAACGTATTAGCACGAATGGTCAAGGGAATCGCCATGGGACTTGTTTTTGTAGCAAGCCCAGTCTACTTACTTAAAAGAAAATCTACAAGATCCAGATTCATATTTCCAACTCTTCATTTTTTGACTTCTCTAGGCAGTTTACTCGCTGTGATATATACTTACCTCATGAGAAAGCACTTCTCCGAGGAGATATCCCAATATCTACCAATTCTTGAAAGTTTATGGGGATTTGCATTAATTTTAACTTCTCTTTGTTTGTATGACTCCCCAAAAAGTTTGATAAAAAAGGGGAAATGGGTTCAGGCTGGTCATGCTTGGAACCATGTGGATGATGGGCATAACGAGACAGAATACACCGAGGAAACCACAATAAAGAGTGCTGGTTTTGGAGGAGTTTTTGATCATACACTAAAACGGAATATCATACACTCAATTCAGATTCAATTAGTGGCTTCTTTTACTTGTGTGGCTGGTCTTGTACCATTCTTTACTGTTCTAAGTAAAGGATGTGGAATGCCCCCGCCAATGACAGAACTTACAAGAATTGTTGAATATTCAACAATTGCAATATTTTCCTTGACCCCCTTTATATTCTTTGACTACTCTAGAAGAAAGGATACTTTGGTTCTAGGCATGCTAATTGCAGCTTTAGCCTACACCGGAATATGTGTGCTATATCTCCAATTTGGAGCTTTACCAAGGGGAGAGGTACGCATTAAAGGACTCAAGAGCCTGATTAAGATTAAAGGGCTCCCCATTCTTGATGAATATGCCGCTTCTGCTCAATTAGCGCTCTATATGTTCATCTTCTGCATTTACCACTCAATGGTCCTTCCAATTTCGTCAGTCTATTCCTTGGAACTTCTCTCTTCTCACTCGAAACAAATTGGAACTGCAATTTTAGGATTTGTCTTTTGGATTGCTCGATCTGTGGTTTTTTATGGTACTTTCCTCGCCATGAACCATTTCAATAGTTGGTTCTTTGGCGTACTCGCTGGAATATGCCTCATTGGAGCAATATCGGTCTTATTTATTCCAGAACCAAAAATAATCAAATTAATTTCTTCCTCTCGAGCTGATCTCAAGAGCTTTTCCTCCAAATTTACAGAAAAATCAGACCCAGACTCAAATGTTCATACTGCGGACTCTGACCCCGAAGGAATGTCATTCCAGAACTTTGTGAGGCTCCATAAAACTGACCAAATTAATTCTTCTGGATCAGATGAAACTCATTGTACTACAAAAGTGAACTCTCCGGTGTGTTTGGGCTTGCCTAGAGCAAGATCAGTGACAAGACTAGTGACCGCCAGAAGTCACTTTTCCAATGAAGCGGGGAATGAGATGGCTAGTCCAGGGGAATTCAATTCAATTGAGGATGATAAGAAAAATATAACGTCGAGGTATCCTTCGTTTTTTTCGGGTTTATGGTCGAGGAGTCCTGGTCTTCCATAATGAAGGTCCATTTTGAGCAGGAAAATAGGAAAATTCCTGGAAGAAAGAGCAATAAAAATATTCAAAATGATTCAAATAATTAAAGTATTGTAAGAATTGAGTATAAATATCAAAATATCGACCATATACCTCTGGACTCATACTTAATCAATCCTCGGTCAATGAGGTCAATGTATTTTCCACCACAAACAAGCTACAAAAATTCTAACACCACCACACAACTCCAACCGCCTTCAAAAACCTCACAAAATTCTCAAACACTCCAAATACCCATATTTATACCTTTTTGCCGACCGTATAAATACCCTGATATAAGCGTACTGCATACAAGCAACCACACAACTAACCGTATCACCATAGATCTACCTTAGTAGCACCCCCATACTTAAGAGATCAGCCATGTCTAACTACACAAAACTCGGCGATGACGTATGTTGAGCTTTACCAAATCATCAATTCCTTTTAACCGAACAATTAACTAACTTTTTAGGAGGTCGAACCGGACTTGATCCAACATGACGGTATGTTTTGTTCCTATATCATGACACCTTGACCAAATCCATACTAACCTCCAGAAATTCCCACTTTAAATACCCAACAAAGCTCTCACACCCAACAGGAGACCATAAAACCGCAAATAAAAGCAGGACATTTCCTCCAAGTCGGATATTACAGAGGATATTTCGATCTTAACACTGAAGACTTCTTTGGCAAGATCAGATTGGCTTTAAATCCGTTTAATAACGCTTCTGTTGTTGCTGGACAAGATGGAGACGACTCTCATGAATTGTATGGATTCATATGGATCACTGCCACGCTTATATTCTTGATGTTTGTCTCTTCAACAGGCTCAAACATCTTGGCCCACTGGCTCCATTCTGGTAAGGACGATACGAAGTACGAGTACAATTTTGACCTCCTTACGTTGTCAATGTCGCTTTTCTATGGTTACACGGTGATTGTGCCAGTTCTACTTTATGTTGTGACGACATGGGTCATGAAGTTCACTGAGCGTCTTTCATTGACCAGAATGATCTCAATTTATGGCTATGCCAACGTTTTATGGTTCCCAATTACTTTGGCCAACTTTGTTCTTGTTGTTTTTGTCAGCAGCACCAAGCATCACTTGTTGTTGAACCTTCTTGAATGGGCCATTGTCCTTTTAAGTGGAGTAGTTACAGGACTCAGTATTATCTTGAAAGTCCGCCCAATTCTCTTGAAAAACTCAATGGCTTTGGCTACAGATGTTGATCCTGAAGGATTGCAGAAATATAGAGTGTTGATGCTTGCGTTGTTGGGAGTTCATTTGGGATTCACTGTTTTAGTGAAGGTGTGTTTCTTTGGCATTAATTAGGGAGAGAGTGTGATATTTTGATGGTAGTAGGGAAGACAACGAATTGAGCAAGGATGAGGAGGCAATTGGAGAACTGAGAGAGGGCTGTGGGATTTGATTTTATGGCCTTGTCTGTTGATATAATGAGATCATAGAAAGGTGAGTTACTACGGACTCAATTGCAGTGAAAGTCACCAGGAACTTTGATTCAATTACAGAAGTGTCAGATCTTCTAGACTACAGAGAAATTCCACCATTCTAGTCCCATTTTTGCAGATTCAGTGGGTGCTCTTCATCAACTTCTTCTACATATTGACAATGGAAATGCAATTCCCTCCGAAAACACCCACAAAGTCAAGCCTATGAAATTATATAATAAAAAGGAATTAATATACCACATATGATCACATAAAATTATTTTCATAAATTACTCTACATAATAAAGTGGTTCTTCCCCACTAGTAGCCCTAATCTAATGGGTCGTGTCCCTACCATCACATCAGCATATATAAACGCGCGATTCCCTCATTAAAATTTTTCTACCCTTAGTGCCACTTCTACTTAACCGCGTGGGATTTAATGAAATGGTATGTTTCTACAAATGAGGGCGAAGATTATTTGCTTTTTACCAATTGTTCCAACTGAATTCTCCGGGTTGACAACAGCATTTTCGTTAAGTTTCAGCCTTGTATGAGCCCTTCAAGATCTTTCAAGAATCTTAACTAACAGCCAGGTATGTGTTTGTGAACCATCGTTCTAAATGAGGATACTTGTGACCGGGCGGACATATTCAACCTTCTTTCTCCCTCTCTGAGGAGTCGCATTTCTGTGTACATTTTTTGAAGTGTTGAGGAAGAAGAGGTGATGATAGGTCTTTAGCTGATTGGAGCGATTTACCCATCTTTGGGCAGCGGGACTAACAATGTAGAACATTTCATTGCTTTTCACTCGATTAAGGCAGCAGCGGCAATTCTTTCAATGATGATATTTTTATATTCACACTGTACTAGAAGTTTCTGCTTCGGTGACTACAACCACAAAAAACTGATTTAATGACTCTGATGGAAGAATTGCCCTGTTGATTTAAACGTGCTAGCTATGATGAACCTGCTATTTTTGAATATTTTGCAAACTTTGCTTACTTAGCTTACTTTGCTTACACTGCCTACTTTGCTTTAAAACTTTGCTCTCTGACACTCTTAGATTGGTAACTGCCTTCTTGGTGGATGCCAATGTGCTACTGTTATTGTACTTTAGCCACAACCTTTAAGGATTTCACCATCTAACGATACGAAGACTCATGTGGGAAGAGCGGTTGCTTGACTACGTTGATTTAACTTCACTTTACGAAGCGTTTCTCTCGTTTGATCTCGCTCTTAATGACTACTGGAGATTTTTACCATGAAATCTCAACTTTTCGTAATGGACCAATTCTGGCACTCTCTGGACTTCCGAAATCAAAACGTCGCGTGTTTCTTGATTTTTTTTCTCCCAAAATCTCGATGCTGTTGTCGTTCTAAAGAAGCCCACTAAGATGCTACATGATTTGACCCGACCTGCACACAACCCACACTAACTGAAAAACGTCTGATGGTTATAACTCCATTCGAACGATCTACTGAAACCACTAGTTCCGATTTTTCCGGGTTATTCCGTCTTCCATTATCATGCTACGCCTTTTGAATGGCAAAATCCCAAGGGTGCCTCTTCGAAGGCCTCAATTTCTCCGATTATACCCAATCACATCACTACGATGTCCAGCGATACTACCGATGCATCCAGCAGTGCACAAAATGGGCTATAGCACGGTGGCAAAGTCCCCGAGAACAGTCCCAATAGCAGAGGTCGAGAAAATCCTCTCAAACCCGGATACAGAAGACGTTTTCCTCCAAAACCTAAAGCTGGGTGTATCCAGCGATGCACAGGCCTCCATTCACCTGATATTTGTCAATGCTATAGACATGGCAACAGGAGAAAAGTCTCACGAGGCATACGAACTCATTCTTAAGTTATGGCTGGCTGTGTTCACCAAAGATTCCAAGAACGTTCAACTACAAAAACTTCTACTCGAAAGCAAAGACCGAGTCATCCACCTAATGATTAATAATGCCGACTACAAGGCCTACGAAACACTTATGAGGCCAATTTACACAATGTCTCACTTGAGAGCAAAATACTCTTGGGCTGATACACTAGCATCAACATTCAAACTATCAAAAGACTCAAATAACAATGTTAGAGCCAATGCTCTGGGTATCGTCAGTTACTTGAGGAACGAGAGCAAAAGCATGGAGAGTAAAAGACGCATGATCTCCATTTATATCAAAAAGAGAATGCTTCATGCTGAGCGTCAAAATTACACCTCCATTCTACTGGAATTCATTTCTTTCCTAGATATCGTTGGTGATGGTCATTTGTATTTAGTTTCAAAGGAGACCTTAGTGTATGAAAAAGCACTCAGGCTCCTTGCATCACCACCAAAGAATGTTCCAATTACGGATCACATCGAGACAATCAGAGATGTTGTCATGACAAACACATCTTACCAAAGTGCATACCTAGCGAGGTTCATGTCATCATTAATAGCATCAGTGGCCACTACAAACCCAGCAGTGGCTATTCAATTTTGGACTTTTAAGTCGGAAAAGTTGACAAACAACATGATCGAGTCGAGAGACGCAATTGATCTCCAAAACGTCATGAAGGCTTACTTTACGCTCAAAGCATACGACAAGGTCCTCAAAGTCTACTCAGAAAACCCAAGACTTCAGTCAGAGGACCAAATTGAGATCCTTCTTCGAATCAGTGAGAAGACAAAAGACTGGAAGCTTTTGCAGAGACAATTCGAAGATATGTACGGAAAGGGCCAATTGCCTTTTGTTGTCCACTATTCGATTGTCATGAATGCATTGGCCTCGCTTGGTGTTTCGAAAGAAGTGGAGCAATTGTACGAGCAGCTTCAGAACAGAAACCTTAAGCCTACAGCAACCATCTTCTCTGCTTTAATCAAGAGCAGACTTAATAATAACGATGCTGAGGGCGCAAAGAAGTGGTACAATGAGTTTTTGGAGAATGTTGAAAGTGGATCGATTGAATCGTCTAAGGTTGCACCACTTCAAGCCCAAGTTTTCGAGACAAATTTGTTCGAAGATGAGAACAAGGCCATGATGAAAGCATTTGATGATATTGTCGCTCAACAGAACGAGTCTGAGACCAGAATCATTGGTCCAGAGTTGATGTGTAAGCTTCTTAATTACTTGACTTCAACCTACCGCATTCAAGACTTCCAAAAGACATTCGATATGGCTCGGAAATTGGAAATCTTGGACGAATCTGTATACTACAGAGCCATCAGATCTCTCACACAATTCGGAGAGTATGAAAAAGCAGATTTGCTCGCTTATGAGGCCCATTCAGAGTCAGATGTTCCTTTCCAAAGCGCCAAAATTACAAGAGCACAGATGAAAAACTACAGAGTGTGGTTCAAAGTCACTTCTGATCGCCAACAAAGACAATTCATCGCAAGCAGAGTCACTACGATCATCAGACGTCTAGATGCTGGAAACATCAGTCCCAGAGATGTCAACTACTTGAAGGTTGAAGTGATCAAGCACTACGTTTCGTTGAACAAGCTCAAAGCGGCAACTTCATACTTTGAGCAAGTAAAAAGATCAAATGGGTTGACAGAAAGTCACTACTTGCCGTTCCTCCAGCATTACGCCAAACAAGGAACCTACGAAGGATACACACAGATTTTGGAGAAGTACAGAGAAATGGCCAAGCTCAAGATTCCTATCAGTGCAAAGACATACCTTTTCTTGATCAGAGCATTGCTTCACATCGATAAAGTCAACCATTCTGACTTCAGCAACTCATATAAGTTGCTAGAGTCGGTCTTTGAGCTTTATGGCTTCTCAGCTGTCCAGAACATCACCAGCAACAATGTGGCCATCTCAGACATTGCCAGAAACGCTGTCAGTTTATTGAGAATCGTCTCAGAGTATGCTGTGGCTACAACCTCACAATCCAACAACAGTATGGAGCTTGTGGTGCGTTGTTTATCGCAAATCAAGACAAAACTCGAGAACAGAATTCACTTTGATGTGAAAATGTCGATTTTGCTTGAAATGGCGAAGATCTACTTCGCTAGAGGTGACTTGAGAATGGCAGGTGGTCTTTTAGATAACGCTCTTGAAGAGCTCCACGAGATCATTGACCATAATTCAATGGACCTGGAAACTCTCTCGAAGATTCCAAAAGAGCTCCAATTGCAATACAGAAAGATCATCTCTTTGAAGCTCAATGTCTTGAGAAACCTGAAGTTGAACAAAGACAAGTACAGAGACATTCTTGACTCTACACTCAAAAGAAATATCAGACTTTCAGGCCCACAATACTCAGAAATCTGCCATGTCTTGTTGAAGCCACAAGACGCCACTCTGACGAAACCACAAGACATTTCTTCCTTGAATTCATCATTGGAGGTCTGTGAAAAGTTCTTGGTCAGTGGTAACTGGATCGAAGTCAAAATCAGACGTAAAATCCAATACATCTACAAGCTTTTCTTGGTCTATTTGGCTACTACATTGTCTCGGGAGACAATCGAAACCAGATACAAAATATTCAATGATTACTATAACACCAAGGACTTGGGCTTGTTGAAACAGGAATTCAGCCATATCAGACGCCCGCTTGAAGCTTTGTCTGCAGAGTTGGAGTCCTTCAACAAGCTCTCGCCGCAAGAAAAGTGGACCACGGCGTTGCTTCTTCAGAACTTGCCTCAGTACTTCGTTCCAGAAAGAAGAATCCCTTCAAGAAACATCATGTCCCCAGCATTAGCATCCGCCTTGACAAAGTCCATAGAAAAATGGTGTGACGGCGACCAACTCAAGGCATTCGAGCTCTACGACTCCTACCCGGAATCAATCGAGTATTTGTTGTACTACGCTGAAGAAAGAACCAGAATCATGCACTTCCGTCAAAGCATCGATAAGTTGCTTCCACCATCCAAGTCAGACGAAACAGAGGACTGGACATCAAAACGTATTCGTTCGCTCGAGGCGCTCGACCATTTGAGGATGTCTGCTGACGACATAGACACCTTCTAGCATAGCATTTGCATTAGCATTATTTATCCATGTATATAGCATCGAATGGACTAGCCAGACGACTTCTTGGTCTTCTTCTCAGATTTCTTCTTCTCTGATCTTTGTGCAAACTGGAACGTGGTCTCTGTGTCTGTTTCTCCGAACAACAATGGCCCAACCCATGGCTGGACGTTCCATTCCAACTTCAATGTGGCATTTCTACCTCTGAACGAATTCTCCACGTCCCACACCGAGTACTTGGCTCTCTCTTGTCTCAAATGCAAAACAGCATCCTCCGGACGCGTAATGATCTTGTCCCAGTACGTGATTTTGTTACCGGACTCCTCGGTCTTGCCTGGGTACTCAGCAGTCAAGTAGACAAACACCTGCTTGGTGTTCCAGTTGAAAAGAGGGGTCAAATCGGCATCTAAGTCGAAAATGATCTTGGAATTCTCCTTTGGTTTACCATTGCTGGCGCCAAAACCACGTGAATTCTTAAGCGAGGCGCTAGCCTTGACGTTGGAGATGCCAGTGGTGTTGATAGACCACGCGCCTCCAAAGTATAATTGAGCCACGGAAATCACCGCAACAAGAACACTGATGATTGTGGCTGCCGTAAGGGCCTGATTGGCAACCGCCTGTGCACGTGAAGAAAGACTATGCATGGTAGACGGGGATCAATTTGGAGTATGTCACTTCGTTAGTTGGTGAGGTGTTGATAATTGGAGGCATGCAGGACCACATATACCGAGGATTCGGATAGTATCAACGACAGAGGCATCAGAGATATTTGTTTTTTTTTCCACTTCGAATAAGGCAGAGAATGTTTAGAAATTCAGGGGAGCAAAATTTCTCTTCTTAGTTTTTTTTCCATGGGGTTCATGAGATCGCATACTCGATACGTCTTTTGGGTGTCTTTTGGGTGCAAATCATGGAGTTCAACAACTCCCAGTCCTATGACAGGGATCTGGGTTCTTCAATTTTCAGAGATCAAGGTTCTTCAATTTGAAAGTCCATTCTTCAATTTTTAGAGTTCAGTGTTCCTTTTCAAAGTATGGTGTTCCTTTTCAGAGTATAGTGCCTCTTTTCAGAGATCAGAGATCCTTGTCAAAATTCCTTCAAGCCGGGCCCTCCCCCACATCACAGTATCCACTTTGTATTGTTCCCTCTTCTAATTATTCTATTGCTTGCTCAAGTACTCATTGTAGAGCTTCTCCTGTTGCTGGTACTGCTTCATCAACTTCTTTCTCATACTCTTGGTCACTTCCTCTCCAGAGGCACTCTTGGTGGGAAGTCCCTGCTCGTCCCACTCAGAGTACAAAGACTTGTCTTGGAAGAGATCCTTAGGGTTGATCTTCATCTTGGCGAGTCTCTCCTGTTCCTTCTTCTCGGCAGCAGCAGCTTGTTCTTGCTTCTTACGAGCCTTCTCCAAAGCTTGTTGCTCCTTTGCCTTTTGCTGCTCAATGAACTCAGCCTTCTCTTGCTCGTTCAAAAACTTCACCAAGGCACCACCGTTTGGTCTGTCGTCCAAGGAGATACCCAAGTTGATCAAGTCAGAACGTAACGTGTCGGAAGCCTTCAAGAATGTAGTTGGCTCGGACTTGGCAATGGCAAGCTCACGAATGTGGTCTCTGAATTGAGACAAAGCCTTGACGTATGGCATAGCAACATCCTCCTTGGAGGCAGCACCAGAGGCTCCAGACTCGTTGGAGTCAACCCATCCGAGCTTATCGGCTCTGGTCTCGAAACCAAGAATGTCCAAGATCTTGACAATCCAAGTGGCAATGGCAATCAATGGCTCAAGACGCAACTCAGTTTGTCCAGTAACGGTAGATTGAATGTATGTGTTGGCCTTGGAGACCAAATCACTGATGGCTCTCAAAACGAGTGGAGATGACAAGTTGTCACAGAATGCAATGTGGGTCTCTGATTGAGCAGCAGTCAAAGCAGACATGAGTTCTCTCTCTGCCGTGGAGAATTTCTTGGATGTCTGGATGCCCTCAGAAACGGAATGTTTGTAGTCAGAATTCAAAGCTCTGATGGTGGTGAAGAACTTGGACAAGGTCGACTCGTAGGCCTTGACCTCACTGATCAAGGAATCCTTAAAGTCGATTGGCTTGTCCCAGAAACCGAAAGCAAACACCAAACGAAGTTGTCTGGCACTGTAAGTCTCCAAAGCCTCCTCAACGGTGATGAAGTTCTTCAAAGACTTGGACATCTTTTGGCCTTGGATGTGCAAGTGACCGTTGTGCATGAAGTAGTTGATCCATTGCTTGTTGTTGAAGTAGGCCTCAGATTGAGCCAACTCATTGTCGTGATGTGGGAAACACAAATCAACACCACCAGAGTGGATATCGATCACCTCACCCAAGATGTCAGAAGCCATGACAGAACACTCAATGTGCCATCCTGGTCTTCCAGCACCCCATGGAGAGTCCCAAGCTGGCTCACCAGGCTTGGAAGCCTTCCACAAAGCAAAGTCTGCAGGGCTCTTCTTGGTGTTGGTCTCAGAGTTAGAAAGAGATCCCTCACCATCATTGATAAGCTCCATAGAACCCTTGTTCCATGGCTGCAACTTGGCGTAGTCGTGGTTAGGGTCGTTCTCGAATCTCACGGTGTCGAAGTAAACAGATCCGTCGGAAGTAGAGTAGGCAAAACCGTTGGAAATGATCTTCTCTACGAACTCGACGATTTCTGGAACGTACTCAGAGACACGGGTAGTGACGGTAGGAGCAAGAACATTGAGTCTTTCCATATCTTCAGTGAACTTGTTTTCCCAGAAAGCTGGCAACTTTTTGAAGATGCTTGGGTCGGTAACTGTGGAACCAAACTTCTTATCGAGACTTGGCACGGAAACATCCTCCACAGCAGCCAAAAACTCAGGGAAAGAGACGGTTCCAAAGATCGCTTGGTGAGCAGTCTTTGCAGCCTTGGCGTACATTGGCAACTTAGGGTTAGCCACAGCAAGTGCAACGAGGTCCAAGCCATCAATCCAGCTGACCAAGTCTTTCTCGAGGTCACCTTGGAATTCAGGCAAGTTCTTAGCCACATAGTCACCCAAATAAGCCTTCACATCAGCCACAAGCTCAGGAGTCTTCTCGGTGTAAACCTTGGCGATTTTCTCCTCGAAAAGGTACTGGTGACGAGCAGCGATGATGATCTTATCGTCGATATCGGTGACGTTTTGCACGAAATTGATATTGTAGCCAAAGTAGTCCTGCAAGATACGACGACTGATATCGGAACAGACGTAGTTTCTGGCGTGTCCCATGTGGGCATGGTTATACACGGTTGGACCACAACAGTACCAGGTAATCTGGTTGTGAGTCAACGGCACAAACTCCTCCTTGTTTCTCGTTAACGAGTTGTAGATTTTCAAGGTAGGTCTCAGAGCCGAAGAAGGCACCGGCTTGTGCCACTGAGGCTGCAGAATTGGTTTTTTAGTACTCATGAAGCGAATAAACCGATTGTACATGGAGCGGTTTGAAGAGCTGAATGAATGATTTTTGTATGGAGGTGGGTCATGTGACTAGGGAAGAGACTGAGTCAGTGGACCAGGAGGGATAGAGGAGGTAAGTCCATTAGGTTAATTGAATGGAGACTAAAAGTGCTGTTATGGTCGATTTAGCTCATTTTGAGAATTTTAGGGTGTTTTGGTGAATTTGTGTGTTGAAGTGGTGTCCCTTTCAGTACGTTAGAGGTTAGTGAGGAAACGTGAGGGTCTCAGATCAGACAAGACGAACCATAGATCATATAAAACGGCACTCAGATCATCGAAGACGTGGTACAGAAGTCATCTCAATCAAAAGATCAACTCTACCAAACCAATTGAGTTGCCAAATGGTCAAAATTTAAATCTCTAGAGCAATTCCATAGACATCACCTCAACTACCAAGAGTATCACGAACGACAACTTACAAATAATTTACAAGACAAGAGACGCGCTTCATACGCGGTATAACGATCCGAAACACCGCCTAATCCACAATTGAACCCACAAAGTCATTAAAAAATCATGAAAAGTACACATTCAAACACCTAATTGTTAGTAACTTATGCTAAAGGGTATCAGAATAGAAATTGGTCGCATGGCATACAGCTCCTAATGAAACTAGGCGTGTTTCGGATACTGCACTCTAGAACGCAAATTAAATCATCATAAAAACCGCAAAAAACATACCATTTGCTGGGGAAAGTCTCAAGAAGAGAGGTAGTAGGTAATTGATCTGGTCGTCTCGTTGTAGCCTCGCACTTATGGTGAGACGAGGGAGTGTATGTAGGGTACAAGGTAACTATAGAGAGCACTACAAGAGGGTCGAGTATTTTGGTGAAGATACCATTAAATTGATTTTTTAAAAACATAAATCACATACTCATCATCTCAATAGAACACATCAATTTTCAGAATCTCAAAACCTTGAGTGTGTGTCTATATCACTAGTACCTCCCCTTCCCACAACCTCCACCTAGGGCTCAAGCCCTAAGCTCAAATGACCTCTTCTCATCCACTCCCGCACTACCCATCTCGTGTCTATACGCAGTACACAACTAACCAGTACCTCTCGCACTTGCTACCCACACCCGCACCTCCCTACATGCACACCATCAACCATTCGCACCCACTAACAAAAAAAATTTTTCTACCGCATACCTAAGGTTTCTTTATATCCATAATACATCAGCACAATGTCTACCACCGTTAGAGCTGCCAACTGGAGATCCGTTGAATTGGGCCGTATTGTCTTGATCGACAACTCGAAATTGGCTACCATCGTCGAGATCATCGACCAAAAGAGAGTATGTTTCACCGTTTCACTATGAGTGTTGGAGCGGCCACTTGGGGCATGTCCATGAATTCCACTATCCTTTCAAAACCACTATCCATTCCTTTCCCATGCCTTCCAAATACCATCAGCTTAGCCGCTGAGTTTGCCACCGAAATGCCTTCCCACTCGCCGTATCTTTTCATGTTCTTTTACTAACTTTTCAGGTCTTGATCGACGGTCCATCCATCGAGAGACAAGCTATTGCTTTGGGTAAGGTTACCTTGACCCCACTCGTCTTGGCTAAGTTGCCAAGAGGTTCCAGAACCGCCACCGTCAACAAGAAGTGGGCTGCTGCCGACATTGACGGTAAGTGGGCTGCTACTGCCTGGGCCAAGAAGTTGGCTGCCAGACAATCCAGAGCTAACTTGTCTGACTTCGAGAGATTCCAAGTTTTGGTCCTCAAGAAGCAAAGAAGATATGCTGTCAAGAACATCGCTGCTAAGGCTTAAATGTAGCACACCCTTACATACGACTAATACACTGTGTATCATACGGACAAAGACGATGTAGAACGATGTAGAGAAAAGAGTAGACAGGACGATTGGGACACTAAGAGTAGACCAATAGAGACAACTAGACCAATATTTCAACTTTGTCACTTATTCTTGACATGGTTCTCGAAGGACCCTCACTAACCTTGAATTTTCACTTTTTCACTATGATCACCTACCCCAACTCTCAAGCAAATCAATTTCTATTTACACTATTTACAGGTTTACTTTTTCTTCTTTTGCGCCTCCTCAATCAATTGTCTTTGCAATTGTGGAGAGGTTTGTGCATACTTCAAGAACTCCAACGAGAACTCTCCCTTACCTTGAGTACATGCTCTCAAAGAGGTGGAGAATCCAAACATAGAGTTCAACGAACACTCAGCAGTGACAGTGAATTCATCTTGACCGTTCACAGTCTCCATAATCATACCTCCAAGCTTGTTGACCAATCCAACAACTGGTCCTTGGAACTCATTTGGTGCACTGACCTCAACGGTCATGATTGGCTCCAAAATGACAGGGTTGGCATTCAAAAAGGCTTGCTTGAAGGCTCCGTGAGTGGCCAATCTGAAAGACAACTCAGAGGAATCAACCATATGCGATTGACCATCGTTGATGTGCATGTGAACACCCAAAACCTTGTGGCCAATCAATGGACCCTTCTCCAAAGAGTCCTCGAATCCCTTTTGACAGGCAAACAAGTACTTCTCGGAAATCTTACCACCAACAACGTGTTGAGTGAACTTGTTCTCTCCGTCAATAGGCTTGAACTCACCAATAACTCTACCGAACTGACCAGCACCTCCAGATTGCTTCTTGTGGGTGTAGTCGAACTCAGTGCCCAGGGTGATGGCCTCACGGTAGGCAACTTGTGGCTTACCGGTGACACAGTCAACACCGTACTCTCTCTTCATTCTCTCGACGTAAATTTCCAAGTGCAACTCACCCATACCGGAAATAACAGTCTCCTTGGACTCTGGGTCGAATCTCACTCTGAAAGTAGGATCCTCCTTTTGGAATCTGTTCATGGCCTTGGAGAAGTTGGCACTGTCCTTGGACTTTGGCTCGATCGACAAGGAAATGACGGCATCTGGAACAAACATCGAACTCATGGCAATGTTCTTCTCGGAGTTTTGACCAATGAAAGTGTCTCCAGAGGCACAGTCGATACCGAAAGTGGCACAGATCTCACCAGCACCAACCTCGTCAACGTCCTCCATCTCGTTGGAGTGCATTCTTACCAATCTGGACACCTTGACCTTCTTACCGGTCTTGACGTGGTTCATGTAGGCTCCCTTCTTCAACTTACCTTGGTACACTCTGATGTAGGTCAATTGTCCGTACTTTCCTTCTTCCAACTTGAAAGCCAAACCGACAAAAGTCTCGTTACTGGAAGGAATCAACTTCATTGGCTTCTCCTCGTTACCAACAAGCTCAAGACCGGTGTTCAAGATCTCGTTAGGTTGAGGCAAGTAGTCAACAACAGCGTCCAAAACTGGCTGGATACCCTTGTTGGCCAAAGCGGAACCCATCAACACTGGAGTGAACTTTCTGGCGATGGTGGCTCTTCTGATAGCGTTCTTAATTTGGTCAACGGTTGGTTCCTCACCTTCCAAGTAAATGTCGGCGATTTCCTCGTCAACATCGGCCAAAGTCTCGATCAAAACGTTTCTCTTCTCCTCAACCAAGTCAACCAACTCAGCAGGAATCTCCTCGGTGATTCTAAGGGTCTCACCTTGAGCACCTTCGTTGTAGATGGCCACTCTGTCGATGATGTTAACTACACCCTGCAAGTTCTCCTCGGCTCCAATAGGGACCTGGATGGCAGCAGCAGGGGTCTTCAACTTAAGGTTGATTTGCTCAATGGCACGGAAAGGATCAGCACCCATTCTGTCCATCTTGTTGATGAAGGTAACTCTAGGAACGTTGTAACGACGCATTTGTCTGTCCACAGTGACAGTTTGGGACTGAACACCACTGACAGCACAAACCACAAGCACAGCACCGTCCAAAACACGCAAGGCTCTCTCGACTTCGATGGTGAAGTCAATATGGCCCGGGGTATCGATCAAGTTGAAATGGTAGTCTTGGTTTTCCTTTTCCCAGGAACAGTAGGTGGCAGCAGATTGAATGGTGATACCTTTCTCTCTTTCCAAGTCCATGTGGTCCATTTTGGCACCAACGGAGTCTCTACCTCTCACTTCGTGGATGGCTTTGATTCTACCAGTGTAGAACAACACTCTCTCGGTGAAAGTGGTCTTACCGGAGTCAATATGGGCAGAAATACCGATATTTCTCAATCTCTGAGCACTCAAAAGGTCCTTCTCTGGCAAAGTGCTGTTGATCTCGTCAATATGGACCTTTTCTTCCTCATAAGTCTTTGGAATAGAGGCAAGATTGGATCTCAACGCTGTCGAGGTGGAAAAACCCCTCCAGACGGCGGATTTCGATGCAGTTTTCGGGAAAACGTCTCGAGCGGCCGAGACGGCTGCATTGGCAAACCCACGAAGCATCATGATGGGAAATGGAGAGTTTTGGGTACCAGATCTGACGAGTCTTGAACAAGATAAGCTGAAGAAAATTTTTGTACTGTGGTGTACGGGTTTATTGATAGATCTTGGATCATTATGTTGAAAGTGTAGTGAAAAAATGGCATTTTTCTTGAAAAAAACCCATTCTGGGCCATGGAAAACTTTCAAATTCGCCGAAAAATCACATACTTTCCCCCTTTTCCTGGATTTCCATCGGTATCGGTGGTAAGTCCCGGCTTAGAATGGTAGTCTAGTAGAGATCCACGTAAATTGAAGAATCCTACCGATTTTGGAAATTCTAGAAGTACCAGCGAATAGTGCCGCAAAAAGCTACCATTCCACCTGCTTCTACAAAATAATCGCTTCTTTGTTGTATTTACGCTATTGTCCTTATTCTTCAATATGTGCGCATTTTGCGTTTTCAGAATAAAGACGCAAAGGGCTAAAGTACTCGAGTGTGAATAAAGTATTCTGCAAAAAAAATAGAATTTTGTGTTTTGGCAGAGAACTTTAAAAATGGCATTGTTTTCTATTTCCAATTGTTGCGGTTTGGTTGCGTTTTGCTGGCCCTGGGCAGAATTGCGCATGTAGATACGAGAAATAGGAGGGGCGAGATGATTTGGGGGATATCCACGGAAAAAACGGGGAAAAAAAGGGCCCAGTCGCTAAAAAATCGTCAGTTTCTTCAGAAAATCTAGAAAAATCGAAAAAATTCCAACTAAAATCGTACAAAAACTCGCAAAAACAGCCAACGTCCACCTACATGAACAATGCCTTAACTATGGGGCTAGCTCAGGGCCACCCCACGATCCGAAAACCACTATTACACATCCGAGACCATTGTCCTGAAAATTTTCTCGCAAGCGCATACTCCGGGATTTGAAAAAAACGTACGCCCCTGTAAATAAATCTACGAACTTCTGCCTTGCGTGTGATTGTTATGCGTATATGGGCTACATAATCAAGCATTGCACCACAATAACCGTTAAGAGTCTCTTTGTGGGTGCCATTATGAATTGAGAGACATGTAAGCCACGTTGTAAGTAGAGAACTACCTTGAAAATCCAATAAAGACCATTGTGAGTTTGAAAAACTTGAGGTGTTGTTCTGAAGAGTAGTCCATTGAAATGAGCATGAGTATTGTCCTCGAAACAAGGGCTTGACGAAGCGAGAAGTTGTGATTTTTTTAAAAAAAGTTTGTTAAGAATAGAGGAGCCTAAACTCAAGAAGAAAGAGATTTTGAATGGCAGTGTTGCCGTATTTCGTGGTGTTTATGGAACTGGGCTTAGTGGTGGCACAATGATCTGGAAAAACGGTGAGATTTTGGATAAAAGTGGGTGGATTTTCTGGGAGAGTTCGGTGAACTTGCAAGAATGTTACTAAACTGTTAGTAATTGGAGGAATATTGCTAAAACTGTTGGGTTTTATTGTAGTTTTCAAGCTGGTTATGGATGTGGAATTAACAGCGTCTTAACTCCGTAGAATATCACAAGACCTTGAATGGTACTTTATTTTTTTATCAAGTTGAAAATAACGTATCAAGGTCAAAGATTGTTTATTAAAGATCCGAATAGAGCTGAGAGAATGAAGAAAATCAATAGAGATCACTTAAGAATACTTGATCTTGTTCCAATAAAGCCTCCAAAGTGAGGTATATCCACCAAATTTTGAATTGAAACAATTGATTTCTGAATCAATGGACGATTTTTGTTATTCAAAGCCAATTGAATTACGAAGTTTGATTTATCTGATCAATTAATCAAGAAAATTGAACGATTCTTCCAAGCAGGCCATTTATTGTTCGAGAGAGAGTTTATGATTCGATGAAAACCACGAGATTTTGGAGAAACAAGAGAAAATCTTCGAGGTAGTTACGAAAAGAATTAAGGAATCTACGAGGTGTTTGATTTTGGATCTCTGGAGGCGATTGAAATCGTAAAAGTTTGGTTGTACTTGGAGGTATCAAGCAACTTCTCCTAATTAAGCAAGGAATACGAAGCATTTCGAGAAAGAATCAAAGTTTGTGAGTAAATAGAGTTGATTTTCTTTAAGAGCTCGTAAATTTGATTATAATGATCAAGTTTTTGGCGACTCCGTGCTGAACTTACGAGAAATCAGGGGCTTGTCGAGTGTTTATTCGATCAATACAAAGGGTCCCTGTTGATCCCTTGACAACCACCGAATCTTCCGACCAAAAGACTTGATTTTTGAAGGAAATGAGACACGATTTAGTGAACGTACTGGAGATATTCTGGAATTTTTGAGGACTTTTATGTTT
The DNA here is from genome assembly GCA_030571295.1 of [Candida] citri. NCBI lineage: Eukaryota > Fungi > Ascomycota > Pichiomycetes > Serinales > Metschnikowiaceae > [Candida] citri. The sequence goes on from JAJLXN010000012.1 coordinate 143,069, forward strand.
TCATCAAGCTGTCCAGAATTACTACTTGATATTCAATATGAGAATTAAGGGTCCCACAAAACACATGAGTCAACGAAGACTTACCCGAAACTTAGAAGGAAATGCAAAGGAAGACACTCAAGATCAAAGGAAAATTACGAAAAGCTACATATCTCCTGAAAGTTGACATTGGCTATCAAGCAGAGTACTACCCTATCTGAAAGAGAGCATGGGGGTATGAGGGAGCCAGGATATCGCCAGAAAGACCTACTTAAATGACCCCAAAAAAATTGGAAAATCATCTATCTAATCATTGAAATCATTTCTGTCCCTCCCTTCTCGAAAATTTTGATACTTCGTTGTACATTCTTGAACCAATCAACTACCCACCAAACTACTCAGATAACCACCACCAGATCACACCCACCTCCAAGCCCCACCACCTGATCTCTACAAAAACAACTTCAAAAATATCTGAATCACTGGAATTTCTTAAACATGACCGAAAATTCCAAAAAATCCACTATTTCACCAAACTTTCCAAGCAATACTCAAATTTCATCTTGACACAATACCACTAGCATAAACCCCACCTATGATTCACAAGACCCACCGAAAGCGTCCAAATCGTCCAAACAAGGAAATTTCAAGTCAGAAAATTTTTCATCCTACTATTTCCTTTCTTGGGTTTTTGTTTGCTCTTTCACTTTTCCATTTTTCGTTCTTTTATTCGGTCACTTTTTGTTCACCTTTTTTCACTTTTTCACTTTTGATTAGTTCTTATCCCCCTGGCATTCTACAATCTTGCTCATATCATATTAGATTCTTTTTAAAAACAGGAAAAAGCCGTATAGGCAAAGATAGAAATAGAATTATAGAATTCGTAAGAAACTTGAACCACTCTCTTTCTTATGGGTATGCTGGATGCTGAATCTCCGCTCTAGACCCGAGCTAGAGCAAAGTTAAACGACAGTCTTAATAAAGTCTTCTCTTAACGAGAGTGGTAGCAGTGGAAGTGGAGGTGGAGGTAGTGGTGGTGGCAGCTGTGGTGGTGGTAGCGTCATCAACATCAGAGACAGTAGCCTCACCAGAGACAATCTTCTCACCAATGAAGGAAGCGATGGCAGAAGCGTAAGTACCACCGTTGGTCTCGATCCAGGTAAGAGCCTTGGACAAAAGACCAGAAGACTTGGACCAGGAGTAGATGTCCTCAGCAACAACCAAACCCTTCTTGAAGACAGTGGTCAAGAAAGTGATAGCGGCAGATGGGTCAGCCAAGACCTTCTTAACAAGAGACTGGACGATACCAGTGGACTTGATGGCAGAGACAACGGTCTCGGCAACAGAAAGCAAGTCTCTTTGCTCAATGTACTCGTCAGAGTTGAAGTCAATCTCTCTCTTAGCAGCGGCAGTGGTGGTAGTAGAGACAGCGGTGGTGGTGGTGGTAGAACTGGTCTTGTTGGCAATGAAGGTCTTCAACAAGTTCAAACCAGAGGAGAAAATGGCCTTGGCAGCAGAGAACAAGGCAGACTTCAAGTCAGAGTCGTTCCAAACGTCGGAGAAGATGGTTTGGAGCAAGTTGGAGTTCCACAAGGCAGCGAGCAAAGTTGGAGCCTCAGTGATAAGGCCAGAAATGGCACTCTTAACGAGAGAAACAATGACAGTCTTCAACTCAGAGTCAGAGGTAAGAATATCCCAAACATCACCAATGATACCAGAACTGGTCAAGGCAGAAATCAACTCAGCAAGCAAAGAGTCAGCTCTCTTGGAAAGCTCAGTGAGCTCGTTGTCGTTCTCAGCAACGTCTCTCTTTTGGTTCAATTGGCCCAACTCCTCGATGATGCTCAAGGCGTTGTTGATGTCGGACTTCTTGACCAAGCCAAACTCACCGGTGGTGGAGTCAGCAATGGCAGATGGTGCGGCGGTGACGACTGCGGAAGTGGCCAAGATAGCCAAGAGGGTTGGAGTGGAGAACTTCATTGTTGTGGATGTTGTTGAGGCGAGGGATGAAAAGAAACTGATGAGACAAGATGAAAGGGTGGGAAAATCCAGTAGTATTTATACTGGGCTCGGCACTGGGAATGGCCCTATTGTGGAGGTGCAAGTTACACGGGCCACTTCCATAATACTTCCTAATTGGGAAATTCTCACCAACGCATTTATTCTTTTTGGGATGTGCCTCGATATGGGTGTGGAGGAACCGATGCAAGAATTTCCTAAACGGGGTATATGCTCTCCTACTTTGTTACTTTAACCGGAAAACTCTACTGGTTTTCACAAAGGGCTGGAATGGCGGGAAATGGTAATTTGGCAGGATATGCAAAATTTTAACCTGCGTCAGGGTTTAAGGCAAGTGAATTTTTGGGCCCATTTTTTGAAATTGCCGTCGTTTAAGCCAACCAATCACCGTCGTATCCACCCATGTATCCGCATATTCGCATCGAAACACGTCTGGCCCCGCAAACTTTTTTCAGCCTTCTCCTTCTCGCTAATTAGGCTGACTCCTGCTAACTGGCTAATAATAACCATGCACTCTCATTTCTTTTCCCCGACTAGGTATACCCCTCATAACCCGGCAAAAGCCGTATGTAGAAAAGATTGTGATAATAGCAGGGGTGGTGGAGGGGCTTTGTTCCGTGAAATTGGCAGCCTCTTTTGAAATTGGTAAGAGGGGTCCAATGAGACATTACGGGCGTAGGTGACATATTGGTCCTTGTGGTCTTGCGAGGTTATGGCGGCATGCGAGCGAACATTGAGGGCGCACATTAATGCCGTACAATACATAGGGGTATGGTGACTAGAGCCACACGGTAGAGGTGCCATAGTTGCCTAGATGGAAAAATTGCTGGATTCGGTGGAGTCCCTAGATTACCACGGCTGGATCCATCCATCGGACCGTTTTTCGAAAAGTGCAATCTTGAAGCTTTTGCGCCCTTAGGGCCTTTGTACGTCCGAATTAGGAAATGAATAAAGCCGCCTAGCGCGGGAGACATTGACGGAACAGGTAAAATCTGCAAAGTACGAGAGATAAACTTAGCGGATGCGGGGCTCATAATGGTAGGAAAATGTTGACAGCTAATTGATTTGACCTGTTGTCGATGAATTAGTATAGTAAAAAGCAACGAGGCAAATCACAAAAATCACACAACACTTATTTTGACTTTATTTCCCCAGCGTAACCGACAAAAAGCCATATTTTCTACTGATCTTCGCTCGAACGGATTTTCCTCATTCCGGTGCGATCATCTCGAATATGCCTGAATTCATGCAATTTACGGACTCCGCAATTACCCCTTTGGGATAAGGCGGACGTGCCTTACAACTCATGAGATTTTAACGGGGTCTGGTCGACGAATCCCGTCAGCGAAGAATTTGGGTGGGGAAGCCGTTGTCATGTTGTCCGCAGATTTACGGAGAGATTGGCGTTTCGTATTCTCTCTCCATATTTTGGTGTAGCAAATAATTTCCTTTTTTCAGAGAACAAAATTTGCGTTTAAGCCACAATTTAGTGATAATTTTTGTTGCCTCATTGTGAATGAGGCTTGGGTAAATTTGATTTCCGAAAAAAGACAATTTGTCGACTTTTGGGATTAAGTGTTTGTTTTGGTGGATTTAGGAGTTATTTTGGTGTGAGCTTTGGTGGAGGGGAGAGATGGGAGAATTTGAAGTTTGGTGATTTTTTTGACTTTTTGTTCTTTCATCGATTTTCGAATTTCTGGAAAGACTACTTAAAATGGCTTAGGATTTGAGTTCGCCAAGTGTCCAGAGCTTAATTAGACGGTGTATGCTTAAAGAGCAAGGTTAGATATTTTGAGTTTATGAGTCAGTGATGGAGTTTGGATGATTATGAAGAGATTGAATGCTTGATTTGACCTTGCTTGAAGATGTTCATGAAGAAGTACGTTACTTTTGATGTCATTTTTGGGAGTTTGCGTTAAGAACTCATGATTATTGATATCATAAGAATGAGAGAGAGGTGAGATTTGGAAGGAAAAAGATACTGACGAATCTTATCACTTCTCAAAAGAAAACTTATGGATTCAAATTGTTTTCGAAACGATTTAAGTGACGATTTGAGTTGTCAGAATACTTAAGATGTTCACCTTTTGGTGGTTTTAATGCAATCTTTAAAGAGCCAAAATGTTGACTTGTCAGAACCAGAAGGAATTTTGGAATAGAAGGAAACATCAAAACACTCAATCAAAAATCTCAGAAATCCTCAAAATTTCCAGGAAAGGTGCCTTGCCATTTCTTTCCAAACACTTCCCTGCAACGAGGTGCTTGTGGCTTCTCAGTGGTTAATGCATGTCATAGGAACAATACGGGTACAGTTTCCAATATTCAGAAAAAAAAAACATCCACAAATAAAATAAGAGAATTCGTTGAAACGACGCCTTTGATGATTTTTGGGTTCTTCAAATTTAATTCTGAAAGTTGAGAAGTTTACGGCTCAAGAGGCTGAAGTCGACCACTCTCAGTGTGAACCAAAGATATTTCGCTCATGTGTTCCAATAAGACACGATTGCTAGTCAAGTGGAAAAAATGAATTCAATTAGTGAGCTTTGCTCATCGTCTTCCTCCCAGATTGCATGTTTTTTCGTTCATTCTTTTGTCGTTCTAAAGATAAACTGGTGTGGGGTAATGAAACAATAGTATGAGAGGATAATGAATTGATGAAGCAGCACAAAATGTGAGGATGAAAGAAGTGAGATGGATATTGGTGTATGAAGTCTCATGGTAGAGGAAGAGCGGTCTGTCTTGTAGGATATGATAGGTGGTCTCTCTTATAGAAGAGGAGAGGTAGTCTGATCTATTCCTGTCACTATTAATTGAATAATCAATGGCTCATATATAAGTTCGAAGCATCATCATGTCTACCCAAATTCTCCACTTCATCACCCTTAATGTATGACCTCGAGCTTTTGGAAGCACAAGGGGTGACAGGGTTCCTTTCGTTTGAGGTTGGTATGGTCTATGGACCTAAAGCTCACACATAGGTATACCAATATGGTAACCCAAAATGGAAATTTCTTTCCAGAAAAAGATCAGCATTCCAAGAAATGTAAAAGCGAAGCAGAATTCCATTTTGTTTCTTTTTCCATGTGCTTTTCCGGAATTTGTTCACAGGTTTCTCCTCACTGTGCATCAGGCTCGACCTAGGCACATTGAGTTTCTAGATTCTTGATGATGAAACCGAAAAAAGGGGAGAATACCCGATGTTGAAGTTTAAAATTACGAAAAGATCCAGAATATTATAAAAATTCAGAATTGAAGCATTTTATTTTCTGAATTTTTACACCCTATTACATATTAAATCTTACAGTGCTTGAACATCCAAGTGAAGACTCTAATGCCTGGTTATGAGTCACCAACGCTTCTATATCCTCAGAATTTTGACAGCTTGATTCAAAAAGAAAAGAGTATCGGGTGCTTTGATTGAGTAAGATTGAAAAAAATATGAAAAGTGAATTTGTAGCAGTTTTATGGCACAGCTGTCACATATAATGCATGAACTCCTACAGCTTTTGAGAATGGGCCATTTAAATGAGTTCAGCCAGCTTTCAATTCTTTTGATATTCTTGAATTTGGGGTAAATTTGGACTTCGGCTGGTAAGTGAGAAGGATTTCAACACTTACCGTGTCTCAATACTTACCGTGGAGCTTAAAGCATGTAATGCCTTGTGTCAATTGCATACAAAGTTCTATGAGAACACTGGACTTCAAGAACGCTCATCTGTATAATCAAATCAGTTGTCTCTAAAAATCAATTCTGGAGAATTAGTCTCTTGAAAGTAAAGTATCGATCACATGTTCTCTATTATATTGTCTTCGGATTAAGTGCCCTTCGTATTCTCAAAAGCAGTCTACAATTAATATTAATCTGAATGAGGGACGAAACGACTGATCGTTTCTTTTAAAGATCCAGTAAACCCCTACTGTTTTATTTACTGATCCATAGAAGGTGGGCTTCGTGTGACGTAAGACAGAGTATGACTTCAAACAACGAATCACCACAAATGACTAATTAAAGCCATCGATTGTGAAAGATCACGTTTTCTATTGTTCCCAAGATTTCCAGGGAATGTTGATTTTCACTAGACTCAGGTTCCCACTGGGTTTAATACCTATAGATATTTCCGTAGACGTTTTACACCCATTTACAGTAATACGTAGAATACCAAGAAAGGGACACCAAGTGATTTCAAAAGGATGCTTTGAGATCGAAGAAGGGAAATCATTGAATAACTGAGTATGGCCATCAAGAAAGTGCTCAAAGCCGGTATTAAGTTTCCCATGGGGAATACACCACTGGCGATAATACTCACGACCATTTGGACAATTAAAATTTCTGCACAACCTGAAGACCACTGCAAAAGAATTCCCGAATTCCTGGAAAGTTTTATGGTTCTTCAAACCGACAAGAAAGGGTATGTTTGTCATAAAGTGGCAGATTCAAAATGAGAATAATTAGCGGCATTCGGGGAGACTTTGCAATCCAGAAAAAAACCCAGAGGCTACTTACATGAAGTAAGTATTAATTCTGGCTCATTGATGATCAAACTGGAAGCCTTTCAATAAGACAAGTGAGGGTCCTCTGTTGTACCACAAAGCCTCCCCGAAAATAGCGTCTGTTGAACCCTTCAAAAAAGAAGACGGCTTCCCATTCAAGCCCCAGGAAAGTCCTCCGGATATCACTATGAACGTATTGCCTTTTTAATTTTTCTTTTTTTTTTATTAATTCTGGGATCTCATATCTATCAATTTTGAGATTTGTTCAAGTCCGCCACTTTTCCTCTTCATTCACCCCCAATTTCATCCGTTGAATCCACAAATTCATGAATATAATCTTTTTCAAAGGGAATTCGGGAACCAATGGAATAATTCCCCTCTATAATTTCAAAACTGCCTCAGTCACCTTACCTCTCATTACATTCCCAACATCCTCAAACTCACTGTGTCTCCTCAAACTCACTTCACCTCCCCAAATTCAAATTCCTTACTCTTAAAAAATACCTCCCTCTCGTCAATATAAGGTTCGTCTCTCTAATTGCTCCAAATCCTTGACCTATTGTTTTACTCCAGCCAATCATTGATTTTATCCGTAAAAAGCAACAATGCCTCGACTGTATTTTCGAGGCAGTTTCATTTATTTATCTTCACGCCTGTAGTCCACATTCGAGACCGAATTCCATGCCAAAGAATCATCCAACCGTCGTTACTTGATCATCGTCGTTAAAAGCCGTCTCCTTCAGCCACAGCCTTCTAGAAACCGGTCACTCCCCGATTCAACCGTCGTGCCTTCGGCTGTCCACAATTCCAGAACAAATTCGCCACTTTGCTATTTTTAGGCAAACAATAGCGCATCATATCTACCCAAAAATCCTAAAAACTACAATAACTTAGCGCTCGTCTCGAGGGCTAGTAGAGCCGGAATAACTTAATTGTTACCATCGTCCAATTTTGTAGATCTCTCTAGACGATTTAGCGATGGCATTGTAAAAATTTTAAGGTGTCACTATTGTTATTCATGAGGAGGTGTACTACTGCCTGGCCACAGCTGAGGAGGCCCATTACTTATGCCTAGCATCTATTATATCTGCACCAGAGAATCCCATTATCTGCACCGGTGCCAAGCATGCAAACGGACAAATGTCATATGAACGCTAGTTGGAAATCTCCCGATTTTCAACACGTCGATGTTAGAAGTTCACTTACATGACGGTGATTTACGACTCATGCAACCACCACTTAAGATGATCTGATCAGACGGAACTCCGACCATCTGGTTCGATCGATCCAAAGGTGGGTGGAATCGCGTTCATCTCCATTGGTCCGTCTCGTTCTGCATTGGGACAATAAATGTTTTTTCCGTTCCTCCATATATTGTGCTGGACCCAATAACGAGACCAACATATTTCGTTATGCACGTGCATGCGATGCCACTGGACAATGCACCACCCGTCAAAGAGTTGCAGGCTTCAAGCGTAAATAGGAGGTGGTATTAGGTAATGTCAGCTGCAACATACACGCGGCACCAGTTTTTTCCACTACTGGAAATGGCAGAATCACCTCCTAAACTGCACCAGCCGTACCTGATCCGATGCGCCGCGGGTTATGTGCCCCAACGCCGCCTTACGCCTTTAGATGCGACCCCAAAATAAGTGTTTTTTTTCACCACTCTTTGTCTATTCATCATGGCTTCCATCACTGTCACCGGGTGTGAAGGTGAAACCACCGCCGTCCACAGAAAGGGTAACGTTGCCGAGTTTGTCTCTGACACCAAAAAGCCAACCGCTGGCTTGAAGACTATCGACACCTTCGGTAAAACTTTCAACGTGCCAGATTACACTATCAAGGACATCTTATCAGCAATTCCAAAGAAATGCTACGAGAGATCTTTGGTTAGATCGCTTGGCTACGTCGCTCGTGACATCGTCTCCATGTTCACCATCGGTTACGTTGGCCACAAGGTGATCCCTATGGTGGAGATCGCTGGCCACGAGACCGTCTCCACCGTGATCCGCGGTGCTTTGTGGATGTTGGAGTCCTACTTGATCGGTTTGTTCGGTTTCGGTTTGTGGATCTTGGCCCACGAGTGTGGTCACGGTGCCTTCTCTGACTACCAAGGCATCAACGACTTTGTCGGCTGGGTGTTGCACTCCTACGTTGGAGTTCCATACTTTTCTTGGAAATTTTCTCATGCTAAGCACCACAAGGCCACTGGCCACATGACCAGAGACACTGTGTTCATTCCAAGCACCCAAAAGGAGTTTGTTGAGAAGCGTAATGCTATCAAGGTTTCTGAGCTCGTTGAGGACTCTCCAATCTGGTCCATGGCTTGTCTTCTCTTCCAACAATTGGGTGGTTTGCAATACTACTTGGCCACCAACGCTACCGGACAGCCAATCGACCTCCCATGGTACGCTAAGAGTCACTATGCTCCATCTTCTCCAGTCTTTGATCCTCACCAATACTGGTACATCATCTTGTCTGACATTGGTATCATTGGTTTGTGGACCATGGTCTACCAATGGGCCAAGCACTTTGGTACTTTCAACATGATGATCGACTGGTTTGTTCCTTGGTTGTGGGTCAACCACTGGTTGGTGATGGTTACTTTCTTGCAACACACCGACTCTTCTATGCCTCATTACTCCGCCAAGGAGTGGACTTTCGCTAGAGGTGCCGCTGCCACCATCGACAGAGACTTTGGTTTCGTTGGTCAACACATTTTCCACGATATCATCGAGACTCACGTCTTGCATCACTACGTCTCGAGAATCCCATTCTACAACGCTAGAGAGGCCTCCGCTGCCATCCAAAAGGTCATGGGCGAGCACTACCGTTACCAAGGTGAGAACATGTGGGTTTCCTTGTGGAAGACCATCCGTTCCTGTCAATTCGTCGCTGATGACGACAATAACGGAGTGTACATGTTCCGTAACATCAACGGAGTTGGTGTGCAGCCTAAGGATTAAGCCTTCCAGTAGGGTTAAGGAGTAGCCGATTTCATCTTTTTTGTAATAGCAAGAAACAATACAGTATAAGGTTTTAAAACAATAAAAGTGGAGACGAAGTTCTCGAACGAATTTCACCGTAAAGAACAAAGCGCAACAAAGATGGCTCGCTTATCAGCATCCTGCAAGAGCTGGCATAAGACAATAGACTGTGACTTAGGTGGTGCGCATGTTTACTTCCCTTTCCGTCGCGGGCTGTCGCGGCCCCTCACCAATTTTTTCTTCCGCGCACCAATGAGTGGAGGTCTCCTATGCATAAACCCTATTGTTAGCCGATGACAATCACCCACATACCCGCCATACGTCCGCACAATTGCGGCCGGTGACATAGTGGTGAGGGTGTCCCATGCACAGCCAATTACTTCGCGGCGACCCGCCGCGGTTGGTTTGAATTAAGTTTATCACTCGTAAAAAACCCTATTAATCGCACGAGCCACTTGGCATGGTGTAGCACGCTTATATCGCTAGCTCAGATCAGGTCATGGCCTGATTTTAATACTAGTAAACCAAACACCTTCCATGGTTGCTGGACCCCCCCTTAACAACGCATGTCTATGCAAAGCACACCCTGTGGTTTTCGTACATATCCTTCGCCTACATGGGCTTGCGTATAACCTCCTTTGTCGTACTTTTGCCAGTCGCCCATGAGATCAACAGTGAAACATCATGTCGAGTCCATGATGTTCTTGCAGTCTGACCGTTTGCAAAGTACGGGCTCTGCACATGTCAAACGTTATCTTCCCCCCATGTGGCGGTATCCGGGAGGAGCTATGCTCACGTACCTGCAACGGAGGGCCCTGCCTACTGCGAGTCATCGTTAAGCGCCGCATGTAATGCACATACGCAATGTAGAACAGGTCACTTGCAGCACCCTGCATGGAAACCACCGAAGCTTCATGATTGTGGTGTGGATCAGTATCGTGGAGACCGCCGCAATTTACTACAATTGAATGATTATGAGACTTTCTCAATATAAATATCTTGCAATTCCCTCAACTTCTACCGTGCCTTTACTTTCACTAGTCCCTTTGTTCCCATTATGTTATACGCTTTAGCTACTCCAGGTTCCGCTTTTAAACCTTCCATCAATAAGCCAAGCATGACTTGGAGATTGAAGAAGTTCAAGAACCACCACGAATCGTCGCGTTCCCCATCTTCAGCACTGTCTTACAACTCAGACACCTCCAACAATTACACTTTCCGCTAGCTGGGCTATCGGGAGTGATCCGCGAGTGACGGGCGGGCAGGCGCATATACCCAAGATGCACTAATAATAATCGGTTATATATATGGATATTTTTTAATGACACACCTTGAAGGAAATTGATGAGCTTACTGGTTTTTACGTAAGCCTGCAATGTAGTGATCACTGGTTATACTGCCAGCATAGTCACTTACTGTATCTAATTGATGACGCAATGAGGGCTAACTGGGTTTTAGACAGTAATGAAGCGGGTTACCAAATCAAGCTATTCTCGCTTAGCCTACTTGTCGTCTACTTAAAAGTTATCCTTATTTGTCGTTGTATGTTTTTCTATTTCTTTCTTTTTTAATTGACGGCGTATTCACCCTTGGGTATTGTTCCCGTCGGACTTGTGACCATTTTTGTATATTAATCACTTATGCACTGCGGCTCTGTACCGAAAAGCCTCTATCGAGATGCCGGGGATTCTTCCGAGTAGTCTAAATCTTTTTCGGCGTTGGATGGATCCCACGCGGCGCTTGGGATAGCCAAGCCTCCAGATTCATTGGCCCTCTTGTCTCTTTCCCACTCTCTCCATCTCTTCATCGTGATGCTGGATGAGTCGAAAATACCCTCGGTTTCTCCGTGCTCTCCCTTGTCTCCCAGAGCGACAGTTCTGGTTTCTCCCCAACTGAAATCATCGAATTTCCAGTACGCGTAGGTTGGCAAAACGAAGTTCCAAATAGGCAATGCGAAAAGGTAGATAATGAAGTAGACCAAGTATGACCATGAGGACACAGTAATCACGATCAACGCTCCAGGCAAACCGAAAATGATTGCCAAAAGAACCAACGACAAGACAGGGGTTGGTGTGGAAATGATGGCAACGACAATGACGTAGATGGTAAAGGAAATGGCGGCTGGCAACACAAGTGTACCGACCAACTCAATACCAATGACGAATTGCATAGAGAAACAGAAAGTACCACACAAATCCTTAACCAAAACCAACTCCATCAAGTTATGCACGGTGGAGTTGATCCAACGACGACGTTGCGACAACAACACCAGGAACTTGTCTGGAACGATCGTTTTACATGCGGCTTTAGGCACAAAAATTTGTTTTCTCTTTGGGAACGTCTTTAACATCAACGCGGAAAGATAACGATCCTCTCCCAACAACAACAAATTCTTCTTGTGCAAAGTTTCGGTGATATTCTCGGAATATCTCTCAACAATATCTGGGTTAGCCAAAATTGGCACCCAGTAGCCATTGTCGCCCTTTGGAGCCTTGATACGGTACATGCAGAAACATCCTGGCAAACATGTGACAGAACCAAACACCGATTCAAACGCCTTAGCCTGATGATGCGAAATGTAGTATTCAAACACCTGAATAGCCGTAACCCAACTCTGGGCTTTGTTCACAATTTTAGTTTCTCCACATAATCCCATAATCAGAGGGTCCTTAACCAATTCGGCACACATGTGAGTTAAACAGTCTGGGTACACCATGGTGTCCGCATCGACCATTAGCACAATCTCATAGAAATCACTCATAAGACCTGTCACACGCCAAACCGCCTCTAACATGGCGTATTCCAATTCAGTCATTCTCTCATCGAATGTGATTTTTTGGAAGAACGACATCAAGATGATCTGGGAGTCACGCTTACCTCTGTTACCTGGCTTAGCACCTCCACTCTCCTCAGGAGTACCACATTTGACGATGGTAAGAATTGGCACTCTTTGTTGCTTCTCTGGTGGCACAGTCTCATCGTTGTACTTGTAAAAACCCGCATAAACTTTAGCCATGTTGTGACGCTTGGAGCCCCGTGCCACCGCAACGTAGGAAAGCGCCTGAACATCTTCAGGTGGGACGCAAAAGTCTGTCATCAAATCCAAGGCAATTTCAGGAGTGGTCTTGTCATTTCCGGAACCTTTAACCAAACCATCACAGATGATAACCATCAACTTGTGCGAGTTAGGGTAGTCAGTTGTAGCGATAGAATCTAAGGTGGTACGCAAACCCTCCTCATCCTCGGAATAACAGGTAATTAAGGTGATAGTATGAGCCAATGGATAGCCGAAAGGTTGATATTCCACAGGGGGTTGAGGAACCACATCGGGATGAATAAGATCAGCAGCCAAGCCACTTACAGCGTACTCGTCAACAACGTCAAATGGGTTAACAGCAGAGACGGGTCTTGTAAGCAAATCCACGGAAGAATTTCTGCTTTGACTGAAAAGCGCCGAGCGTCTGTTGGCAGTTTTCATGTTCTTCTTCGAAGAACCTAAAGTGGCTGCTTGCGTCGACATGGTTGTGTACTCGAAGGACTTGGAAAGTTTTTCTTCACCTCCAGCGTAGTATTTCGAGATGTCGGCGTTTGGTGCCAAAGACAAGGCCTGCTCAGAAGACTTGAAGAAAACACTCTGTCTGTTGGTTTTTTGCATCTTATAGTTAGCTCTAGCTCTGACAGGGACAGTGTTAATTGGACCTTGAGCCGATGGATCATCGACCCAGTTTTCGATTTCACGATCACGAGCAGCCATCGATTTACTATCGATCTCAGCAGCACCTTGCTTTGGAGAAACGTACCATCTGAAGTACAAGGCAAGAACGAACTTGATCACAGTAACAGACAAGATGAAAACCAAAGACATGATCAAAACGATCTTCGAGGCAATACATCCAACGGTATCGGAGTCAATGACACCAACCTTGATGATCTCAGTCAAACACTTGGCAGCTCTTCTGTCCTCACTATCGGACAAAAGCAACGAGATGTCGTGTCCCTTGAAAGTCTCATCGTCTCTCAAGTTATCGAACAATTCTGGGTATGTGACATCGTCGGTCTCGATCCAGTCGATCAAGTCTAAGTCCAACACGACACCAGAGTAGACAACCAAGTTTCTGGTGGTGTTCTTGATGTCGTCCCAGGTGAAGTAAACATCACCATTCACTTCCAAATCATAGAAAGTGTCTCTGGCGTCAGAACTGGTGTGACAGGCCCATCCGTCATAATAGTAAAACGTGTCATTGACGGCAGATGAGCCATCCTGGTCAAATGTACGACATGGCATATACCAAGCCAAATCATTATCCTCGTATGGGATAGAGCAATTGTCTCTTGGAACAATGAGATTCTTACAATGTCCGTTAACGTTTTGGAACAAGAAAGATGCATCTTTACCCCCCGCGTTAACTGGTGGATACAAGATATTGGAACCGGCTGGCACACCTGCAGCCTTTGGATGTTTAGACGATGACAAGTCGTATGCCTTACCGCCGATGATCAAGTAGTTGGTGGCGATTGTGTTGTTTCTCATCTTGATTTTCGTGTTTCCACACACAGTTCTGGTGAATCCAAATGTGATAAAGGCCACAATTGCTCCAATATACAAAATACAACTAAGCAATCCGATTTTCTCTCTCCAAGCATATTGACGCAGGTGAGTTTTCAATCCGAAAAGCTTCAAAAGTGGTGCTGGAGCCCAAAACGTGATGATGTAACAGTAAACCTTCCAAAAGGATATATCACTCTCTTCGTCTTCTGCTTTGGCGGCTTTCAGCTTCCGGACCTTCTTGGCGGTGAGCGGAACTTCGTCATTCAATCCGAAAACCTCTCTTCCGCCCTTGGAGTCAGGCGAGTCCATGTCCATGAGTGGGATACCCTCTTCCTCTTCGGAGATGGTCCCATCTGGTCCGTGGTAGCTGGTTCTTGGTCTGTCGGTGACATTTCCCGGCTCTACACCGGTGGTAGACGGCTGGATCTTCAAATGGGAAGACTCTTGAGTCGAAACTTGCGTGTAGTGGAAGTTTGGATGGTTTGGGTCCATGCGCTGTCTCTCGGGCCTAACAAGCGATCTTTTCCGGTTGACCTCGCCGGATTCGGGATCAAACCCGTGGTATCTCGAGTTTGAGTTGAAATTCGACATTTTCTTCCTGGGGTGGTCTTTTTCAGCCTCGAATGGAAGGGATTTGGCAGCCTCGTTTGGGGCGGTAAATTACCAAATGATCCAGGCTCAGTTGAGGTAATTCGATCAGGAAAACTGGTGCGAATAGACGATTTGGGGTGGGGCACCAGTGGCTAAGGTGCTAAACAGCAAATTCCAAGAGAAAGCGTGAAAAAAAGTCAGGCAAGAGGAAGATAGGCGTCAAGTAGAGCGGTAAGATTCCAGAATTCTTCTTTTGGGCAGACGTTTCTCGTGAGGGTTGTTATGCAGGACAGATCGCTGAGCAAGAGGTCATAGACATTAATGTGTCTTGCAAGAGGCTGAGTCAAAATTGGCGAGAGGCTCAGGGGAGACGCGTCAACCGATCGATAATCGTGATTTAGATGGTTTGCTGGTGTTTTTTTGTTTCCATTTCCGTAGTAATTCCCATTCTTTTCATACTCCCCTAAAACAGGTAAACATCGCTCCTGCAGGAGATTGGCCAGGTTTTTTAATAGCTCGTTATTGTGCATGCTGAAGCACTTTCCCCACTAAATAGGAAATATTCTTGAGCCTCGTTACATAGGGCACCAGGTACGACAAAAGCTTGTAAATACCAACCATCTCTGAGGCTGATGCTTGGTGCTGCACATTGCAAAGGCCTTGGAGCACCACCACGAGCTCTTCCTGCTGAATTTTAGGGAGTGGTTTCTTCAGTAAGAGTCTCTCGTCGGCGGTGAACCTTCTCAATGTGAACGCCGAACGTGTGATCAAGTAACGCATGGCGACGGCGGCACTTTTGTTTGTAGACGATGCGAAAACGAAAAGTTCCGTGAGACATTTGAACCGCATTTCCCGATTTTCAAAGATTTGCGGTTGTTCGGTGGTGCCAAAGGTCTCGTCAAATTTAAATTGGCTCAATTTTTCGTAAGCAACGGCCATATCGGTGGAGCTAGCAGCAAGATCGCCCACAAGATCGATTTCGATGTCGTTCGAGTCGTAAAGGAACGACTGTTTGTAGATACTGTGGACAAGTCTGTCGATAAGGACAGTGTTATCCGTTGAAAAGAGCACTGGAAGGACAATTTCCGTCAATTTTTCATATTGTCTGACATTGTACTTCTCTTCGGCTTCCGTGGTTTGCTCAAAGCAAATCGTAATGCAATCAACGATCACCAACCAGACCTCCTCATCCGATTTGAACTCATTAATGTTCTCACGGACCAAGCGGTCAATTAGGTAGAAAATGATTTCGTTGCAACGCACCCAAAGCGGCTCACTTGACTTGTCTTCGCTGCCTTGTGCCTTGAAATGGACCAGGAAGAGCAAGGAACGGACCAATTTGGTGAAGTTGCGGTCTTGTAAAAGCACAGAAAAGTTGGAAAGTTCGTTCAACTTCACTTTGAGCAAATCAAGCGCCATTCCACTCACTGCAACGAACGAAGGGATCTTGAGCTTACCTTCGAACTTGCTCTTCAACTTGGCTTCGATACGACTCTTGGTCTCATATGGATAAGACGAAATGAGGCCCAATTGTTGGATCACTCCCGCAAGAATCCTCTCGTTATCGCCCTTTTTATCGATCAACTCAAGATTGTACAACACAGACTTTTGAAGTGCTGTAGGCTTGGAGTTATCGCTTTGGCTGATTTTCAAGATCGGATACCTTGCACACTTGTTCAAGTTGGCCAACACTCTAGACGCGTTTTCCACCGTAAGAGTCTCCTTCACGATCTTATACAATGGCTTGAATGAGTCGTTATAGACAGCCAAAGTATCTTGGTAATCTGGATTGACAAAATCGTACTCGATGTTGACATCGACCCAGAATTCGAAGAGCAAATCTACAAGCTCATTTGGAATGTTCTGGCGACGAGTCAACACGAGCAAAAGATCTTGGTAAGATTGGAAAATCTTCAAGTTCAAATCTTTCCAGTTCAATTTACCCAAATCGTTGAAATACTCAATCAATTTTCTCCAGAATTTGAGCTTTGTCTCGTCCGCGTTGTGGAAATCCATCATAAATTTGGTGAAAACAGAAACAAATCCAGACAAAACGAGGTTCAAACTCTCAACGGCATCTTTATGGTTTTCTGCTTGTCTGATTGAAGAGTAGCGAGACAAATCAGTCAATCCAGGCAAAACAATCGCATAAATCAGGTTCCATGATGGCAATTTCTTACCTTGAACATCGACAATTTGGAACAATGTCTGAATAGCGCCTTCTCTCACTCTTGCTCTTGGATCAGTGGACAAATTGGACAATTGAACAAGAAGGTAGATGTTTAAGGATTCGTTCAAGACTGGCGAAGAGGAGTCGGCATTTGCAATGATCAGTTGCAACTCTTCCAAGTTACTGACTTGGTCAATACTACCTACTCCAGTCACATCATTGACTTCCTCCTTCATTCTAAGACAGTCACTAATCAACCAGAAGTAACTGACAGAACTAAACGAGATGTTTAAGTCGCTTGTTTGAGAGCAGAAATTCAACAATGTGTCAATAAGCGATTTGAGCTGAGAAGACAGCATTGTGGTCAAAAACTCATCTAAAATGAGCTTCAATGTGCCGAAAGACGTGACAACTAGTGACAGAATCTTCTCATGGAGGTTAGAATCCGCAGAAGATTCAGCAGAATTGACAAATGCAGTGTTAAGGATCTTAAACACCAATTCCCATGAATTCTGGTAATACTCCACGTATTCATCAATGAGACCATGCAAAGTGGACAAAACCGTCAAGTGCATTTCAGTTTCACAGTTCAAAACCAAATATTCTTGAGCTTTGCCCAAATTGTTCAAGCCTTTAAGGAAATAAAGAAGTGCATCCAACGACTTTTCTGCAATAATCGATGGCTCAATCTTATCGCTAGCCTTGAACGCTTGACTGGTCACACTAACAACAACCTCCGTAAAGCTTTGAGTCAAAAAGTTACGGATTCCAGAAGGAATTGTTCTGTTGGTTGCCAAAGTCGAGAAATACTCAATAATGTGGTCCCAATTCTCGCTTTTCTCCAGCATAAACTTATCTGGATTGAGCTTGGCAATGATAACGAGCTGACTTACGAAATATGTTCGGTTAAATGGACAAACTTCAACAGGAATGACAGAATCACGCGTTGAAGTGGTACCATCATAAAGGCCAGTCAAAACAAGGAAAAGCTCCATAAACGACGTTTGCTGGTATTCTTTGATGCTCTCAATAAAGCGGTTTCTGGATGTTTCCAATGTGGTCAGATCCTGGCTGCTCAAACGGGGTTCTCCGAACTTTTTCACATCTTTAACATTGGAAAATCCACTGAACTTGTCTGGACCATTAATGAAGTAGTCGACCCATTGGAACGTCACCCAAACGATTCTCCATGATCCTTGTAATGTGGTGCCCAAAGATAAGGCCAAATTGGACAAAGCACGGAAGCAAATGACCTGTCTGGAGTTGAACAGTCTATAGTACGAGACCTGGTCTTCTGAGCGAGTTTTAGCAGTGCTAGACTTGTCACTTACTTGAGAGGTCAGATGCAGCGAAGGAGAAGCCAATGCTGCTGGTGCCTGAGCCTGGATACTCGAACTGAGCGACTCAACGATGGACTCTCCAATCGAAAGCAAATTGGATGCACCGTTCTTCTTTGACTCTTCTGGAGGCGTATTTTTGATGATGCAATCGGAAAGCATAAGGAGCAAACCGTCTCTTAAAGAAGACAAGCCCAAAAGACCAATTGCATGAGTATACTTCTGGAATGCTCTGATGCACGAATGGAAGTATTCAGAGTCCATAGGGCAATAGATGTACTTTTTAAAGAGCTGGAACACTTCGGAAAACACAGCCTCGTTCATAGAAGTGATGAACTCAACGTCATTTTCGAGCGTTTCAGCATTGGAGTTCATGGAAAGGTTAGTAACGTAATCAGAAACCCCCTCAGCGAAACTGACAAGAAGACCGAAAACAAGGTGTGCTGAATAAAGAGAAGGAATAGTTGATGGTGGATCGATCTTATCCAAGTGGTCTAACATGGAAACTTTCATGGTTGAGGACAGTTTTGATAAGATTTGCGAGTTTGTTCTCTCTGAAGGGACTTGAACAGTGTCGTGGGCGAAAAACAGCGAGAAATTATTGTTCAAGTAGCTGTTGATCACGGTGAAAATCTCAAGAAGCACATTTTTCTTCTTGGTATCGTTGTCGTAAGTATCGTAAATCTGCTTCACAGTGGAGAAGTTGGAAAAGAGCGACTTATACATCTCAATAACAAGCACTCTTTCCCAATACGGCACTGGTTCCAGTGTAGCAGTGCTTGCAGACTCTGAAGTTGGATTTTCAGCGGAAAGAATGATGTGGTTAGTGAAAGAGAGCATGATTTCACTCTCAATCTCCAAGTTCCCAATTTGGGTCGTAGTCAACAATTGAACATTTCTAATGGCACGTACAATCAAGAAAAAGTTATGCGAAGGCGAGTTCAACACTTTAAGCAATGCCGGCACTGTCTTAACGCGAAGCAAAGCGGATAAGTCCACATGAGTACTGAACACCTCTCCATTGAGCGACAAGATGTTTTCGATGATTTCCAACACAGATTGAGGCTTCAAATGGATATCGTCCGATTGGAAGTACTCTAAGGAGCCTCCATAGACCATAGAACTCAAGTCCAGGAACACATAGTGGCACTCCAATTCGAGTTCATCAACCTGGAAAGATTGCACCTTTTCGTTGCCAGCATCGACGTCAACGGCGACCGTGAACGTCCTCTCGGACTCCTCAGCCTTGTGAGTCTTTAACTTATCGAAAAGTGAGCTGAATAGCTGCTGCAACGTCGCAGACGCCGTGTTGGAAACTGCCACGTTGTTACTGGCTGCAAGACGAGAACAAACGGCCAAAATACGCAAGAAATGGGCCCTGTCCAACGAGTAGTTTTGCAGAACCGGCGGCAAAACCTGGAGGACCTTCAATTGAGTCTCTAATGCCTGATTTGACATATCTAAGCTATGCAAGTTGTCCACTATAAGCGACAGCTGGTGGGTAGCCAAACTCGACAGAGCGGCGAGCCGATGCAAAATGGGGAGTGCAGTGTTGACCACCTTGACATTGCCACTCGACAATGCCGAAATGAAGGGCAGACAGAGCGAGTCTTGGAGTTTTGGAGCCGAGGAGATCACCGTGGTTGGATCGACTTTTTTCGCCTCTGCAGTTGCAAGATCAATTGCCTGTCGAACATCGTGATTCTTGCGCCTTAGATCGGTTGACAAATGTGTCAAATCGACGAGAATTTGGGACACAGTAGCCATGGCTGGTAGTGGTGTTGTTGCCAGCGAGATTAGAGGCTTTAGTATGGGAGGTCATGTGCGGGGTCATGTGATGTGTGGTTAGCTGTGGTGGAGTTTGAGAAGTTTGGGAAGAAATGTGATTTTGATTTTTTGGTGGATTGATTTGTTAGATTTGGGACTGTGTGAGTTAATTGGTACTGGTTTTTGTTTATTGGGCTGTGTGGTGGTGGAGTTTAATGGGGTGGTTGAGAGGGTGTAGGTGAGTTAGGTGGGGAGGTGGGGTGGTCTCATTTATGAGGCTACATCGAGAAAAAATGATGGAGAAGAATATAAATGGAATATTTGAAGAAATTTTAGGTCTTCCGTATATTTAATCTTGACTTTGAAAGGTTGTGGTGGTGGAAGTGGTGGCTCACTTGGTGGCTCACTTGGTGGTGCAAGGCTTAAGTATGAGCATAGACAGTGGTTATGAAGGCTTCTACGAGAATTATCGATTGATATATTGAGATTCAAGTAGAAAGTCAATGATACTATTTCTTTTTGAGGGAGAAATATTTAAGTAGATCATTGACCTTATTTTTGGATTTTTGTGGATATTGGTGTACCTCGTTGACTACTATAATATGGGAATTAGAAGGAATAACAGGAAGCACAACACCATGAGTTGCAAGAGATTTTGAACTGGCTCATGTTTATTAAGACGTTTTTACCATCAAAAGAACAAAAAAAAAGAAGTGTTCTCAAGCTCTCCTCATATTATTGTCGAGTATGTGAGGCTACTTAGAGGCTCTTACATAGCTTTAGTGCTCTCATGTAGCCATATGAGTGTCTGACAATTGCCCAAATGTGAGCAAAAAATTGCAAATTAAAACAATTTCAGTAACTTAGACATACTTAAAAGCTAACATCAATACTTTGATTATCATCTCTCCAGTATAAACTGAACTTCTGTGTCCCCTGTAGTGTTCATACTTTAGCAATGAGCGACACTCAGATACCCTAATGATTTACACAATTGAGTCTCAAATTTGGATGGAAACTCGAGAATTAAAGTAATTGATCTTCATTTGGCTAAATTCTAATTTTTTTTTTCTTCTACAACTTATTTTGGTAGATATTCACCATCCCCCACTGATGCGAACTCATCGATGTAGACCTACATCATACCACCACCTTAAAACCCACCAAAAACGGCTAAAAAACCGGGAAAAAACGAAATCTAATAAACCCAACCCGCAGTATCTAATTCCCTCATTTAATTTTTTTCTTTTCCTCACTCCAAATCCTAAATACCTCACCCCATCCTCCCACACTAACTTCACAATACTCATGCGCGTTTCCTCTCATCTTACATAATAGATAAGAAACACCACCAACAGAAAAACATCTAAAAGAGGGGAAGAAAAACTATAAATACGGCCCGATTCCCACTTTCCAATCCCCCCGAAAATGAACCACTTTCTTCTTGTATCATCTCTCTATCATCTCTTTCCCTTACAAATTTATCGCCCTCACCCCGGGGTCTTATCGGTTATCTAAATCACCTGCTGAGCGCAATTCCCGTGCCTATTGTTCTTTACGATATTGTTATTGTTACATCCTGCTACCAGTGATCAAACCCGTGCACCACGCAACATTGCCCATAGTTAAGAACCCAATTTATAACCGATCTATTTCGTCGCCCGCAGTGTCCCACTTGATCTCACCCCGCCTAATCGGCTGCCACTCGATATGCACATCCTGCAGAAAACCCAGATCTCGAGCCATTTTCACATGCTAATCAAGTTTAAACCCATACCTTTGGGCCCAAATCCAAGTTTCGGCCCCAAACGGTAATATATAACGTGAACTTTTCCACCTGAAATTTTGCATCTGTCAATTTTTTCATTCCCTTTTCATCCTTCAATTGACGCGTCTTGCCAATTGCATTCCACTCAATTGTTGCTATTGATTCAATCAAATCATGACCCTGGCGACTGTGGCTCAAAGGAAAGGTGTCACTTTCCACGGTGAAACTTTCCCCGTACCCGAGACTCATGATATGGTCAAGACCCTCTTCGATCCCACCGTCCGGAAATCGATTTGTGAGACCGTTATCATTGTTCTTTTGGTGGCAAACTCCTTGGTGTTCTACTTTGTGGGGGACAATGCCGCACGCATCAGAATCTTCGTGGCAATGTACGTTTTCTGGAGACTCTGTTACAATTTCGGAATTGGTTACTTGTTGAATCAGCAATCGAACCGTTTCCGTCTTGTCGAGCTCAGTAAAAAGTTGAATTTGTTCTCTAAGGACTCGCATTCCGTATGGGCCAACTTTGCTCAGACTGAAGTCAAGTCCCAAATGGGTCCTAAGTACAATCTCTATAGTTATCCTGTGGAGTTCAACACCTGGTTGATCTTTAGAAAGGTTGTTGATTTGATCTTGATGCAAGATTTCACCACTTTTGTGTGTCTTTTCGTGGCTTGCTCCATTGACGATAATTTGCAATTCTTACATGGCCAGCCCAATTGGCTTACTGCTTTGCGTTTGGTCACTGGTGTCACGTTGATTGTGTTCAATTTCTGGGTCAAAGTTAATGCTCATAACACGATCAAGGACTACGCTTGGTACTGGGGTGATTTCTTCTTTAGACAGATCAACAACGAAGACTTGATCTTTGATGGTGTTTTCGAGATGTTCCCTCATCCAATGTACTCTGTTGGTTACATTGGTTACTATGGTTTTGCCTTAATTGCTAAATCTTATACGGTTCTTGTGGTTGCAATTTTCGGCCATTTCTTACAAATGGTTTTTTTGCATTTCATTGAAAATCCTCACATTGACAAGATCTATGGCCCTTCTACTAACGAGAGCAGTCTTCAAAAGCTTTTCAAGCTTAAAGATTTGTCCAACTTTGAGAATGCAAAGCCATTGGTTGGTTTCGTCAACTTCAATGTCTTGAGAGCCAGTGACGTGATGAATTTGATCAATTGCTTGACATACGCCATTGTCATTCCTGTTTTTGCATCGTTTTCAGTGTCCAACATTGCTGCTGTGGGCAGAGTCTTGTTTTACTTGACTGTTTGCATCAAATCTTTGGAATGTTTGTCCATTAACGCTGTTCTCATCTTGCAGAGCAACTACAAGACATTCACCAAATGGTACCTTGCCAATAACATGCCAGTGGAGAAGTCCTTGAACAACTTTGCTGTGTTATATAACTCTCTCATCAACTTGACTTACGCTGCTTTCATTGGTATGAACGTTTTCAAGATCACCACCTCGATGAAGTTCCAGGATTTGCTTGTTGTTGATTACCTTTACTTGCGTTTGTTTTTGGGTGTTGTTTTGATCATTACTCAAGTCTGGATCAACACTTCTATCGTCGATTCCATTGGTTACTTTGGTTGGTTTTATGGTGATTTCTTCATTCCAAAGTCTTCATTCATGCCTCAAAGAGCCCATTTGACCAAGGCTGGTGTTTACCGTTACTTGAACAATCCCGAACAAGTGTTTGGTGTTTGTGGTGTCATGGGTTTGACTTTGATGTTGCCAACTTTCGACAACCTTGTTATCTGCGTTATGTGGGTCTTGAACAACTTCTTCAGAATCAACTTCATCGAGAAGAACCACATGGTCAAGATTTATGGTGAGCAAGAGGTTATGCAAGACAGTGGAGTTGTTAAGACTGTTAAGAAGCACTTGTTGCCAGAGGGTATCCAAAAGAGATTCCAGTCTCCAGACTCTCCACGCAAGAGACGTACCAGCTCCATGTTTATGGACTCCTTCGATACTTTCGTTAGAGAATTGCGTCAAGGCAACAACTCTCCTCTGGGAGCCAACATTTCGAGAGAAAGTTTGCTCTCCATGTCCCAAAACAAGTTTTTCTCCAACTGTGACTACCACTTGGAAATCTCCGGATTACGCCAAGGTGAAGAGCCTATCTCGTTCTCTTATGTTGGTGAGCCTCTCGCTGTGACTTTTACTGCTCCACAAGGCCACTCTGCGAAGGATTGGATTGGTTTGTATAAGATCACTCATACTTCCTACTCTCGTTACAGAACGTTGATTTCATCAAACAACAGATGGGATTGGACTGGACCAAGCGACACTGGTGTCATTACATTCTCTAAGCAAAAGCTTTTCTGGGAAGAGGGTCTTTTTGAGTTCAGATACCATCTTGAAGGAAAGCACGATGTGACGTTCATTTCTGAACCATTTGAGATCAAGTTCCATCACATTGACGTGCCAATGGACGCTTCCGAGTCGCAAGACTTGGCTGACAGTTTGAGAGAGAATATCTTCGATCTCATTGTCGATGGAGTCGAGGACAATGACACTCCAATATATTCTGGAGTTTCAAAAACCGAAAACGTTGTTGACACTTACACTAGAATCGCCAGGCTTATCTCGAAGTCTACGGGCATTAACGTTAACAAGAGATTTTTGATCTATAACGACAACGAATCCGGTAACAAGTTTACTGTTCTGTCGTTGGCAAAGAAGTTGATCCACATCAAGAGTGCCTTGCACGAATTGGTCGAAGAGGAAGACTTACAAGCCAAAAAATCACAATGATGTACATAGGTCGAAAGACCAAAAAAATAGACTGACTCTTTTACTGATCCATTGCGTGACAGTCTAGAATTTACTTATTGAGGAACCTATCGCTCGAAAATGTCTAAGAATTACTTGATGAGGAACTTATTGCTCGATTATGTCTAAGAATCACTTGTTGAGGAACCTCTCGCTCGATAATGTTTAAAAAGTATGCATTCATGAACCTATTGCTTGACAAAGAGACATTTGTTCAAAAACCTATTGCTCGGCAATGTTAAGGAAGTATCCGTTCAAGTTCTGTCTGATTGTCTTGGACATCTCTCCACAACCAGCCATCAGAACCGTCAAAACCTCTTCTGAAATTTCTGTGTCATCATTACCTTCCATCAAAAATGCCACCACCTCGTTGTTCTTCATTTGCATAAAACTTGCTGCACACTCTACTCCGTTGACAGTATCCTGTTCAGAGGTAATTTGAGGATCCAAGCTAGCCTTACCATCTATGAGCCTGACGTGTCCACCTGTGACCAAATCTCTTAATTCGATGCCTGAATCGACCAATGCAACCGATGTACAGTTGACCACCCATGTTATTAGGTTAAGAAGCGATGACTTTGTCGGGTTAAATGACAAGACGTTGACGAAAACGTCGATAGTGGACTTAGGGTACTTTTCCAAAAGAATGGCTGGCAAGAAAGCCGTTTCCACATAAGAACTGACCTTTTGCTCTATGCTAGTGAGTCCAGAACGACCGTTCGAGTGGGAAGAGCCTCCGTTAAAGAGGATCTCGTTTGGTTGTGTGATGTATGGAAGGAACTTGCTCTCCACAGAGAACGAGGCACGCTCAATGAACGATCCCTTGATTGGACGTGGTCCAAAAACACTAACTTCGATGATGGTGTCGTCGACTTCAAGGTACGCCAGGCCATTGGCGTTGGATGTGAGTCCGGTTTTGAGGAAAAAACGTCTAACTCCATCTGTGGAGGTGACTTCGGCCGGCGGAAGTGGAGTTCCGGACGACTCGCCGAGTGTGGGCACCTTAGCATCGGTAGGTCCCAAAATTCTTCTTCTATCGGACATTTTGGTGGATGATTAGCTTGTCTTGTTAGAAGAGATGTGATGGGTAGGTTAGTCATGTGACTGGAAGATGATGATGGACATGGTCATGGGATATAGCATCACGTGCATATTAACCTTCAAACACGTGTTGAACTTGATATTTCCACGTGACCTCCCGGATCAAAGCCTCATTCATCTGTCCCGCCTTCCATAAACCTTACCCCTAATTCGCTTCTTCTTCCATCTCATGCGCTATCATTTATCGCCAAACGGTAATGTTGTGGCCTGCATAGAAGCCGTTTTCAACCTAATCGCCTCGGACCATTCTTTAAACATTGTCTTTATTAACAATACTGCACCAGGATACCTTCGAAAGGCCCTTGGTGAAAGTGTTCTAGAGTGGACCAAAGACGTGAACAGATTGAAACACTTCGATTATGAGCGCGTCTCGGGCCTTGCCGATTTACACAGCAAAGTTGCCGACCGCAAGTACGATTTGGTCATAGTAGAGCAGTTGGACCGAATCGTGCAGGAGGCCACCGTTTTAAGTTACGAAGAGCAGAATCGTCTTTTAGGAGAAATCATCGAGACGTGTCTGCACGCTGTGTTTATTGATGATTGGGACTATCTACGGAAGTACTACCTATTTGAGGAACTCTCTCTTGAAACATAGAGAAGGTGTCGGTTATGTGCTGTGGGTGGATTATGCAGTGTAACTTGGCACCAAAGCTCAAGTTTGCCCACCCGGGATTCTGTGGGCCTGTCACGTGACGTTGCATCCTTTCAACCCGTAGTGGTGGAACAAGTGTCATTCTTGAGACGTGATTGTTCGAATGGAAGCTTCGGAAGCGGGCAATGGTGGGGAAAAATCGAGTCTTTGGCCTTGCCAATGCTGCCAATGCTGCCAATGCTTCCACATCCCAATCCATCGACTGCCTCCATCGCTCGTCAACAAGTGTGCATCTTCCCGAAGCAGGCGCCGCATGAGCCCCCACACTATAACGTGGAGACAGGTGGGGAAACCTGGGGCCGCACCGGGTACCTGCAGGATCCACACGCATAAGAATTTTCCCTCCCAGTAACGAGATATAACGCCCCAAAAGTAACCCGGTGGCAGTTATCACAACTACAACTCTTTCTATGAAATGTCTTCGTTCGACGACGACTTCTTTGAGGATTCCCACAACGAATTCCTACTGCTTACGCCATGCTCTTCGACTTCCACCTTGCATTCAGGGAAAGACACGCCTGAGAACGAGATCAAAGACGAAATCGTGGTGATTCTCCCGAATATGCTTGATCGGATGCTGATCCGCTTGACTGATCTCGAGAGCTTCGTCAAAAAGTATTCGACCAAACCTACAAATGTGACGGTGACGCATTTGCTAATCTACCTTTACTGCAACACGGACATTTCCGTGCCAGGCATCAACAGCCTTAAACTACTCCATTTGGGCAAACAGCACACTATCCAATTTTTGGCTGACTTAATGAGATCGATGCCTCCACTTTCGTCCGTGATTTCCAATTTCCCAACTTTCCAGCTTGTTATCGTTCCAAGTTGCCCCACCTTGCCCATCGCACTCTCAGCCTCGGAATTCATTGCCAGATCGATGCCATTACTGGAAGAGGGCTCCGATAATCCAATTACATACGCTGATGCAATGATGCGGGTCATCAAAAGAGCCCTGAGGAAGTTGCTGTCGGTGAGCTCGGATGAGGGCAGAATGCCAAGGCCCCCACATACAACCAGAATCGATCTGAACTACTCCGCCACAGATGTGGAGGAGATCAATTTGGATCCACCTAAATTTAAACTCAGGCACTCATGGAAGCGGGCTTTCCGGAGATCCT
This sequence comes from [Candida] citri, assembly GCA_030571295.1. Classification (NCBI taxonomy): domain Eukaryota; kingdom Fungi; phylum Ascomycota; class Pichiomycetes; order Serinales; family Metschnikowiaceae; species [Candida] citri. The sequence continues at coordinate 170,394 of JAJLXN010000012.1, forward strand.
CGGTGAAATGTTAGGCTTATTTATCTTCAATATATGATATATTCCACATACTCACTAATTTCATGATTCGTAATTGCAAGAGCTCTAGATCTCCGGTTCCAGCAATTAAGTAGATGAGATCTGATCCAGCAACGCCTAGGAAAACTGCTCCGTAAGCAAAATGTCCATTTCTTGTGAACAACTCGAACAGTACCTGCCAAGAACATCAAGTGTATCGTCCATATTAATCATCTCCTCTGCATTCTCGACCAATGACAGATGCTTGAGTGTATCACACTTCTCGATCTCACTGACCAACCAGTTCTTCCACTCACCCTTGGCAATTTCTTCTTCTAGAACATTAAGCATACGTAAACTGAGAAGGGCTTCGTTCCGGCGGATTCCGATATCCTGAAGTGACTTTCTAAGTCTCATAGCGACCTCTCTAGTAACATCGTCTTGGTATGCCTTACTCCATGTAGAAGGCTGGTTATGGTTCAAAACGAACGACTGGTTTTGGAATGTCTTGAAGCAGATCGAGTCTGATGGATGGTACATTTCTTTCTTAACAAGATCTTGGATATCCTTCAGGTAAATGGCTCTTTCCATCACCATTGGCTCAAAGGAGACCATATCGTGAACAAGATTTTTAGCTTGTCTAGAGTTCCAGTATGCTTGGGTGCTTCTTCCAGCTAAGAAAAGGTTCAGCATTCCCAAGAGACAGATGATTCCCACAAGAACACGATGAACAGATAAGCTCAGAATGATTCCTCTAACAATACTGAGAATGAAGAAGAATCCCGCCAAGGCTCTTCTGGTGATGGAAGTTGTTGTTCCTGTGAAACATAATCTAATGAAAGTAGCGAATCCAATTGTTGTAGGCGTCAATTCCTCACTCTTGATTGGAACATCTGCAATCTCAATCTTTCCAAAGAAATAAATAGACTTTAAGATTTTACCGTTTTGGCCAAGAAGACCACAAGCTTCGTCCAACCTTCTACTGACTTGGCGGAAGAAAGCCACGGTGAAAGAGTTGCAAATCTTGGTGAAAATCCATGGAAGCACCACAGATCCATCCATATGGATAGTGCCGAAATACTTCACTCTTGACTGAGCACCTTCAATTCCAATAATCACGACTCTTGACTCGAACCGCATTTTTGGTCCAAATACGAATCTGAAGTTGGATCTGGTGATTTTGCAACAATAGTACTCATTTTCAGAAATCTGCTCAATCTCTTGAGTAACTCTGATCTTACCATACTTACCTCCAGAATACAACACGTCTGAGTCGAATTGTCTCCAAAGACCATCAGATTCAGGCACTTTGTTCCATCTGGTTCTCTCATAAGTCCTCAGGATAATGAAAGGATACGATTCTTCCAAAATGTTGGAGGAGGAGCCGAAAAGGACATGGAAAACGGCTTTTGGTGGCATTTTCACCACATGATCACCCATGAAAACCATTTCATCGGAGAAATCTAAGCGGAACAGCTCATTTGCTGCCTTTGGATCTTTAGGAACTAAGAAATCGAAAGAACTAGGATTAGTCACAGAAGCACGTTCTTCTTCTGCATTCAAATCGTGTCTCTTCCGTTTGGCCTTTTCTGCCTTATATTCATTTTCAATTTCTTGGATTTTGCTGATGAGGTGGGTCACTCCCTTTGGCTTATCCTCAGCAGCATTTTGGAAGATACAGTTCAATTTCTTAGCCACCAATTTACCATCATCCAAGAACAATTTGGCTCTCATAGATCCATGAACGTGAGTGATTTTCAACAAGTCAAAATTCTTCTTTGAAGTGGACTTCGCTTCAGCGAATTTCCTAATTGAGACCTTGTTCAATGAGGCAAATCCAAGCGAATGAATATACGAGTAAATGTGTTTTTGCGTGAAGAAAGAAGTGCCTCGAAGCTCTTGGCGTGAGTTGGGAGAAATTAAGCATGTGAATGCAACGAGACAACACTCCAGTGGATCCAAAGAAGATTCAAACAAGGCTCTCATTTGTAAATCTTTCGCAGCCCAGGAATTTGGGTAGTTCTTTGGAACCATGATCCCGAACCCCATTTGTTTAGTGAATTCCTCTTCGGGGAAATCATCTGGAGGTTCTTCCTCATCGGCATCATTATCATTCATATAGTACACTCCCCAATTAAGAGAGCCCCAAATGTTGGCACTCAAGGCCGTTGGGACAGCAGTTGAGCCAGTCAAGCTGTATGCAATTAGTGAAGAACGAGTAGTATCTGTAGCAAATGGAAGATGAATATTTGGCACTTGGTTGAAAATGTATCTCAGGAAAAACTTCTCGTTTTTCTCGATATGTGCTGAAAGACCACTCGATGTGATGATGTGGTCACTGCTGGTGATGATCCTGGTGCTTGTGAGCTCTTTATCCATGACTGTATTGGTAGAAGACAGGAACTCCGTCACTAATGGTGGATAACGGCCACTTGCAATGTTAAATAAGTCATGCATTGGGTCATTTTCGTTCACAATTCTGTTTCTGGCATTTTCAAACACTTTTATCCACGATTTGAGCTCACCAAGTGTCTCAACTTGGAGACAAATGGAAGTATCGATCGTTTTCACCTCAAAACAGAACCTGCGGTCTTCATTAGGCGCATACTTGACATTGCACAATAAAATACCGATTTTATCAGTTTCCTGGACGGAAGTCATCGATGGACTAAGCACCAAGAACCCGAAAACACCACCTTGAATGAACGCCCACCTCTTAACCCAGAATGGTTTACTGGACCTTTCCGTCCATGTTTTCATAAATACATAGCCATGCTTCTCTGCAGACATTTCCTCAGTGCTCAGTAGAACACGAGAATTGATAAGCAGCGACCTATAATGGTTAAGATCTGAGGATGGAGTAGCCTGAGCAATGGTCCTATCCTCGATGTTTTTTCTTGCTAAATTCAAGTCTCCGCTCAAATTAAGCTGTGCTCTATGGTAACTCTCAGCCCAGCACTGAATTCTCTTTGCAGCGATCCAGTAATCCTGGAACATGCCATTTGTAGCTGGTTCTTCGCTGAGTCTATTGATTTTATCGTTCCAAAGGTAAAAATTCATGGAAATGAGTTTTTCGTTGACCAAATTGGCCGTTTCGGAGATCTTCACGGTGAGATCTAGACATAACAGGATATACTTTTTCCTAACTTGGAATAATTGCACCAGATCTTCAAGCACCAAACCTGCTTCTTTTGATTTTGGCGTTGCCATATGCACCAGAAGAAACTGATCGTATTTTTCTTGGGCAGCATCGAATTGTCTCCGTAGCTGTCTATAGCTCACAATGGCGTCTAAAATGGCATCTCTAGCACTAGTGAAATTAGGCATATTCACATCAATTAGCCCCAAAACCAACTTCCAAAGAGTCGATAAGTTCTCCCTGGAGTTCAGGAGACATGCTACAGTGTATTCCTGGTCCAAAAGACCATCTTGCAAGAACGAAGGCACCAAATATTCCAAGAAACTGTTCAAAAACAAGCGAAACTCCTTCATTTGACGAGGAATCTTCGTGAGCGACGAAGACAACGCCTGGAGCCAATTTTCCGTGCTAGCAAGCTGTGAATCTAGGTGGTTAATCGAGGCACGGAACGTAGGAGAGTCAAAAGCCGCCTCTTTGAAGGTAACGGAGATAAGCTTAAAGTGCTTATGTGTGGCTGAAGTTGACCTTGAGGGGGTCCCGCTGGAGATATCGGTGGCAATGTCGACCCGCTCATTGAGAGGGTTTGGAGTGGCCGCCGGCGGCATTGTTTTTGGAGGAGAAATCGGTGCTGACGGTTGATTTGTGGAGTCGATGGTAAAAGGCAAGTAATTGACGGGAAATTGAGCGTTCCGGGATCCGAAACTCAATTGATTTTGGGAATTGAGATGGTACTGTTATTAGTTGGGAAGAAGAAGTAATTGGCGGGTGTTTTTGTCCTTCTATTCCGAGCCGGTAGGTTTAGCAGTCAGTAACTATGTGTTCTTAGGGTATAATTTGGGTGTACGGGTGTGGAAGATGGGGATATGAATGACTAGACGGGATTCTGGTGAATTTTTGGGTTTTTTTATTTTTAGAGTTTTCTCGGCTAAGAGACGAGAGTGAATGGGACGTTTTTCAGGTTTTGGGGTGGTTTTCGCTTGTGTATGGCCTGATTGATGGAGGTGTTGCTTGTTGCAGTGGTAGTTAGAGTGCTCGTTTAGTGGTCCATAGTTAAGGTGATAATTGCTGGAGGATCGTAGAGTGAGGGTCTAAGTCATGATCAATGAGATAACGGACAAGGTGGTTTTTTTTGTTTTTTTTTTTTAGTTGAAAATTAATTCATCCATATGAAAGAGGCAAGTGACCTTTTGGGTTTGTAAGTGATTTTTTTCTTTTTGTTTGCTTCATCTGTTGATAGTTCTGCTCTCGTTCATGAGCTTACTGAGGCTTATGGGCGCTTCAGTCAAGCCTATGAGCCATTGCTAGAGTTAGGAATTTGATAGTAGATTGTGATTATTTACTATTTAAGAAATCCAATTGCGATAGATGTTTTCTCTCTGTCTTTTTTATTTTGTCTATCTTTTATTAGTTTTCGGTGGTTATTTGATGTCCTCGCTCTTCATAGTTAAGCCGAGTGTACCTACTTGAGATGTTCATCATTATGATTTTATTGCCATAATCATGGAAGGTGAGTCAACTCTAAACGTGCGTGATTAAAATCTTACTTTGCATATCTGTAGGATAGTTCATCGATCTAATTGTGTTGGGGTTTATTGTCAGCTTATTGTCTTAATAGGTCAGGTGTGGTGGCTCGGGAAAAGATGCTGATAAGCTTCTGATGTTCTTGTTTATGATTTGGCAATAAAATGCAATCGTATACTTGTCTTTCAGAGACAAAAAGACTTTCCGTGATTTTAAAGCTTATAAAGACGCTGTGTTGGGATGTTTGTCTAACTGAGTGAGAATATGCTATAGTAGTGGTTACACAAGGGAAACGTCCACAATCATGCTGTAAATTTGACAATTCCATGAGAAATTCGAAGTAAGTACTTATCATTGATTTCTAGGTAACACGGTCATTTGGGTGAACAAGTTATTTCAGAAATTTCATAGTGTTCTCAGATAGTCGACACAATTCAAGTTTGGGGTAAAGAGACACCTGGCGAGAGCTCGTCCTTAACTCGGCTCATAAAGATAATTTTACTTCCGAGTGGAAGGTATGAAATTGATCATTAGGCTTATAGGTAACTGGGAATTGACCCATACCTATGCAAGAATGTTCATAGTCAACGGTGTTCTTCCTCGTTGCAGGATGGATATGCCTTTTTTAATTTTCCGATACCTTTGTTTGGAATTAATCTTTATTAATGGGGAAAAGTTTGATTTTCAGCTAAAATCTTGTCTTTGACCTGGTTATCCTATTATCTCACAGTGTTGATGTTTGAGCGTAATGAAATACTCCTAACTCATTTTATGGCACAGGGATGACGACATGGTTCAGCATGAGATCAAAAGTGGAAGGTGATTTCGAGAATATAGAGAATTAGAGAAAAATTTTGTGATCTTACCTGAGCACTTATGCCCATGATGCTCATGACGCTAGTGCTCATGATCATCTGATTTGAATATCAATATGAGGACCACAACTCGAGTATTTTAAAGATATCGCCATCTGAATTATTCACTTCTCAATTTGAATTGAAATATATTCAATATTCAGTTAATTTTCAGCTCAAGATTCCCTTAGCGCATCTTCCACGCCCACTATGTTTTGTCTGCCAAGAAAACATTTTCTGACTACAGAAAACCCAAGATGACCAGAGGCAACGGATCACTAAATGATGGGTCTTTGGATTGATACTTGTGACGTCGGGAACGTATTTTTGAACTCTGGAGTACACTGTCGATGATTTAAATCCCTAATTTGAACCAATTTTCTCTGATGCCAAGATAGAAAATCTCGTATTTGACCAGAACTATACGAAATAACATTCCTTCTGTCAAGAAATTTTTTACCTTGAGATTACAAGCTTTTAATTTGTTGTGGCTCTAAAAGTTCGTATTCTAACTCTAGAAGGTCCGTGCTCTTCAACCTGATACGGTCATTTTCGATAATGGAATCATACCGTTTGAGTTCTTCGATGAGAGAATTTTGCTGTAACAATTGAATGGTCGAATGAAATCAGCGTAATGAAACCCTCGCTTGGTTTTTATGAATTGGGCTAATTGTCTTTTCTCTTGCCCTACTTGACTGTTTAAGATATGAGAGTAGCGACATTGCTCTAACTAATCAACAATGATGTCCTAATTGATTTGAAGACAACAACTTTGATTCTGAAGGGCATCATTCACTGTGATGTTAATGAGCTATTCAATTGAGCCATTGGCCTCCATCCAAGACAAGATGTACTTTGTTTATAGTGCCCACAACACGGAAGAAAGACGCAATTGAGTTTCTTGTTGAAAGCATGATTAAATCTCCCTCCTTAGTCTTTCTATTGAATCTGAATTATTTTCGTCCTTTATCGCCCTGGTCTATTGAAGTAACCGGCACATCACAACTTCTTGAGTTCCCAAAGTAAGAGTAGGTGTTCACTAATATTCTCTCCAACAAAGCTCCGGTCATAGATGTTTGAGACTCATCAAGTTATGAAGCACGTATTTCAACTCAAATTGTAAGCCTGCTCAATTGTATCTGCTTTTCTGATGCTCTTGATGTTTATCCTCTCATAATTAAGCACTATTGTCCACAGTCAACCATAAAGTTGCGTTCATTCATGTTGTCCATAGTCGAGATCGATATTTGGTAAAGGATAAATTCGTATGAAAGTAGGAAACTTTTTTTCGAGGTCTTATGAACTTTTTAAATGTTGTGGATATTCGATGTCAAAGATGTTGTCTAGTTCTTCTTCACGATGTCAAATGTGAGAACCAAATTCCACAGAATGCTAAAGAACACAGACCAATATTGTTTCAAGAAGGTATCAATTATTCACAAAAAATCATTGGTTTCATTTGTCATGTCTCTGATTTGATATAATTTGGGGAATACTCTATGGTGGGTGTCCATAGTTAAGGTTGGTCGACCAACGAGAGGAATACTGAAAATTCTAGAATCTTACCCAAACATGACCTATTTTAGTCTCTACGTAACCACGGAAGTCCAGAATCAATCAATGACCTACGTGAAAATTTTTTACATTGATGCTCCTGATGTTCATAGTTAAGCTTCTGGTCTCCTGACTCGAGATGACCATACATAAGCTCGTGATGTCCATAGTTAAGGTGATGATGTCGGATTCTAGAAAAAATATTCCATTTGAAAAATCATGAAATACATCGATAAGGCTGAAATCACCAGGCAAAGCTCCTGTTTCCCCATAATAATTGAAAATGACATTTTTCAAGCATAAACGTTGATTATCGTTCATGACCGTGCACTTTGATTATGAAAAACCTTTTTTAACTCATTGTTTCTCTTTAAAAAATCCTGAAATATTCTTTTAGGAAAAAAGGGTAATTTTTTAAAGCTATGGTGTTATTCAAAATATTTTTCATAATTTTGTTTATGCGTTTTTCGTCAATGTTGTGGCGTTCATAATTAAGGCTCAACGTCCCAACGCTTAACATCGATAATTTTTTATTTTCAGACAAAGACAGCTTACGAGCACCACGATAAGGTGAAAATGTCTGTTTTCGAAAATCTCCGTTTATGCTTGAATTTTTGTCTTCAAAATTGAGTTTTTTACGTCCATGCCTAAAGTCGTATCTCCATACTAAAACGCCAATCGACAAGAAAACATCCATACCCGTTTAAATTTCCATTCCCTGATCTTCAAGTACATCAAGAGAGCATAATAAAATGTCCTTACTCCTACAAACAAATGCTTGATCTTATCCCTGAGTTACTGGTGTCTCCGGTTGAGCTTATCATCCTCTTGCTTGAGCTATGATCACCAGAATGAAAGTCATGGTTTCAAAAGAGTGATATGCCCATCAGAATTGAGCCAAAAGTCTTCAATTGAAAGTTGAAAGTCAACTTCACTTTTTATGACATCGCTAGTGATGCTTATGAAGTGAAAATTTGACTTTTTAGTGTCAATTGGTGCACTATATTGATTATGGCTCAACAGAAACATCCAAGCTCACGATAATCATGACAGGCAATTGGTTTTTATGAAAAATTGTATTTCTATGCGGCAAGATTCTCCGTGAGTTTATTATTGATCCTTCAATTGAGCCTCTGAGTTCAAAGTTTCCAGATATGAAAAGGCCCATTCACTATCACCAAAAGAGATCCAAGAGAAGACAGCCAAAGCTGGGAAGATACAGCCTAACGAAGACATTGATGCCTGGAAAATCTTTCTCCATACTGGGATTATCTTCTACATGTTTAATCAGGGTTCTCATTCTGAGAGATGGGTCTTCTTGCTTGACCGTTGTTCTCCATACTTAAGTTTATGATGACCATGAATAAGCATACGTCATTTGGGATTACAAAGTTCATACGAAAGTGACGATTTTCAGAATCTACTAATTAATCCCTTACTTAGAGAATAAAATTTCTTGCGGGCCACAAAAGTCCGCTTTCAAAAATTTCATCCTACCTTATAGACATTCATAGTCAAGTCTACAACTACTACAATCAAGCATAGATGTCCATGGAAAACCCCCAAATCCCCAAAATTGACTGCAAAAAAGACAACATTAACCCCGCAACACTCAATTGCTCTCATTTAGCCTCAAAACCACCCCTATCTTTCAAATTCCCCTGGTTATACTCCACAACCTAGCCTTACCTCTAATTGTCTTAGTTCACGACATAATACTCAGCCTCTAAATAACACCAGATCCGACATTTCAAATTACTAACCATATAGACGAGATACATTGCTCCCATGAATGTGATTTTACATAGCAAAACCCCATTTCTCCTCTTTCATGTTGTCTTTCGTATAGCCGACCTGTTCAGAACAAGATAACCCGGTAAGCATGAGCAGAGCACCAGATCGCAACCAAAAAAACGGAACGGAAATTCCTAAAATTGCCAAAATCAATTTCTTAAGAAATCAAAAAAACCAATAGACCTCAATTCCCAAATCTCCGTCCCTTCGGACATCCATGTAACTAATTAGTGAGTCTGCATTAGGCGACCTCGGCGATTAAACCAACCAATACACGCGATAAGCCAAACCTTATTAGGTATAAAATAACATCGACCAAATTAATTAGCGAAAATACGAACTATCCAGAATTATTATTTTTTCTTGATTTGTTTTCCTTGGTGTATACAACCCCACGAGCAACCAGTCTTGGCTGATTATTCCATTTTAGCAATATTTGCATTTTCTCAGCCATGGAATAGTGGAAATCGTCAACTCCCACGCCCCCATTATCACCTCTTACAGGAACAATATGTGCCATTGATCTGTCTGAAGGAATTGGCAAGGCAACATGGCTTAAAATGAGCTCCCCAGCCAAGCACAACTCCACAATTGCTCAAAAACTCAAAGTTCAAAACTTCTCCATACATTCTCCTCCCCATGCCCCCTCTGTAGGGAGCATCCCCCCATGCGCATGGAAGAGTCCGAGCCGCGCACCAGCAGCATGTCCGCGTCCGGCAGCGTTTTGGCACTATGCACCTAAGTGGCTAGTACCACACCCACCAGGTGACTGGATATTCCATCTCATGGTCCACATAGTCTCGTGGTTGTCTTATCGTATAACTACTTGTAGTCGCATATCAGTAGCAAAGATCGGTACTGATAAAAAATTATATAAACGGGTAGTTTCTCCCTTAATTGAGTTACTACTAGGTGGTATACTGTCCCTGGTAAGGAATGTTGGAGAAGCAATTCATGGCTTCGGATGAGCGGCCTAACAATAGAACAATCTTAGCACCGCCATGCTTGTCGGCGACTGGTGCAACAATCGCACGGAATGTTAACTAAGTTCTCCTACAATACAGCTAGTGGGTGTTGTCGGTGGTATACAGCCGAGACACATATTGGGTGATTCTAAGGAAGAAAACGGGCCAGACATGACGTATGTCAGCTATTGTGTGGTTTTGGGTTTAGAAGTTTTTTTTTTTTTTTTTTTTTTCGATTTTCTCTAGCTGCACGTTCACCCTAATGACTCCGAGGCATGCACACTATGAGCCAATTTTTCAGGGCATCGACGCGGGAAGGCATATTTCTCGCTACATGAAACCACCCACTAGGGGATGCAGCCAAGCGGGAAAACTTGCGAGTCCAGGAGTGTAGCTGCAACGTGTCCCATTTGGAGGCGTTTGTTTGAAACATCAGTGTGGCACGTTCTGCAACTAGCCACCTGGATGGCTAGATGAGCAACCTCATGTTCTTAATGCAGGTGGGACGTTCTGCACAGTATACGAGATCACCACTACGTTATGCGCGAATGCGGCCAACAAGAAAGATCGCAGCCGCAGCAGCACAATTCGGAAGGCTACAGTGGCGATGCTTGCCCACGGGTGGGGGAGGGCCACCAAGCTGACAAAAATCCATAACTTTCAAATTTTGGTTTGGTTGTAAGGTAGTGACAGCTGGTGCCAGATCCCCAGCATTTCTTTTTTCATGTCTTTTCTTATTTCGTAACTTTAGTCGCGCCCACAGAAAATCGAATGACTAGGCCATTAGTGGCCTTATTGATTTATCCGACACCGCATTCTGACACTACCGGAAAAATATCGACATGCAGCTACCAACCGTTTTAGGCAATAGGGCCCTCGTTTCTATATAAGGACTGCCATCGGCCCTGGTTTGCTTCCATCGGTCAAACAATCAACTTAATTTATTATGAACACTGCTAGCGACAATCTTTTCCAGACTTTGAGCAATTCGCCAACTGAGGACCAGTGGATCAATGAGCTTCTTGCCAAGTCGGCTCCGATGACCACCACCAATAGCTTCAGCAATGCTTTCAACTTGGAGATGACTTTTGATGAATATCCAATTAACGCTGAGTTTTCCAGTATGATCGACAAAGACAGTGTCTTCAGTGGGCTGTCCAGATCAAGCACGGTGTCGAGTACTCCACCTATCAAAGACGAAGAGGTCGATGTTGACCTCAGAGACTCCAACTTGTTAGATACCGTCAGCACCAAGTTGCAAATGATGCAAAAAAGCAACGACTTGACTCCTAAAGCATTGGAGTCTATTTTCGACACAAAGGACGTCCTTAAAGACTCCATCGACAACCAAGCAGGACTACTGTTCCAAAAGCAAAATGTGACATGTCCAAAGTCCGAATCCCTCCTTACCCAGCCCAAGAAGAAGAGATGTTCTAGAAGAAGACTCACAGACTCACAAAAAGAGGCCCACAACAAGGTGGAGAAGAAGTACAGAGTGAACATCAACAGTAAAATCAACAGTTTGCAAGGCATCATTCCATGGTTCTCCAATGAGGAACTCAACATGGACATGAAGGTTAACAAATCGGTGATTTTGGAAAAGGCTTACGACTACATCATGTACTTGAAGTCTGAAAATGAGGCATTGAAGAAATGCATGGCGGACAGGGAATAGGTTTATAGATACGGTATTAATGGATAACGAATAACGAAAACCAGTGTAGAAACATGAAATAACGGTGAAAAATATGAATCATTGTGATTTCAACGTTGCATTTACGGGTTGCAACGGTTGCAATTGAGTCATAAATGACCAGATGGAGCCTCTGACTGATTGAAAATTAGAAAATCGGAGGATAACGGGTTTCTCACCGTAACCTACCCTAATTGACATAAACCAACCTGGAATCTCCGTAAAAACCCTGGAAAAATTAAATTACGAGCTTGGAAATTATTCAGTTACCGTTTGGGACATACTGTGACATGAAATTTCGAAGAAACTAAAATACATGGCTTTGGTGAAATTTACATATAACACTTTTCTTAGTATTTCGCTGCCACACTGCAACCATTTGAAATTTATCGCCACAGCCACCACTAATCTTTCCGAAATATTGAAAAATATCGAAAATTGAAAAATTAAGGAGATTTTCCAATCCCCGATGCTCGATGATCATCGACGGCAATACCTTTACATGGCCAAATTCTATAGTGGTGTCATTTTTCAATTTTGACCTCATTTCGACATCCCCTCACATATATGCTCCCATTTAACGCTCGTAATCAGTCCACATGTTCTAGAGCGACAAGTCAAAACTCGGCTTTCAATGCGCATTATCCCTTTGTGCTTCCAATCTTACCATTCCTTGTGCATACCCCTAGCCACTTAGCTGCATAAGGTACTCTTGTACACCGCCGATCTTACCCTGCAGATCACAAAGTGCTGCCAAAACACGCTTAGGAGGATAAGTATCAATGCAGCGCTTTGGATAAAGGATTCGACAAAAGGGGAAATCACACAAGGAATGGGGAAAACCTCTCCACAAGATATCCTCGGGACAGTTGCGGCAATTCTCCTCACATTTGCTAGTAACCTCAGGAACGCCCCACGCCTACATTCGGAGTTAACAACACTGGAACACAACCAATAACTCTTTCAAACTTCATGTAGTATAGCTGCCTTGGAATTGAAACACCTTTTTTCAGGATTTATTACACCTCCCCGCAAATACTCCTCCCTCTCACCCTCATCTGCAAGTGAATGACCATGCTCATATCCATGCCCACAGAGATCTCCCACGCATTCTTCCCACGCATCACCACTTCAATCTACATTGCATGAAGATCTCTCCAGCCCGAGTCGGCCCTTCTACACCGCAATAATAACGAATTATCTGAATTAATTTACATAACTATCTAAACACATCCTTATAAATAATATTTTCAAAACACCCACTCAATTAGCTAATTAGAAACGACGGTTACCCAATGGTTGAGTGTTGGAACCGGTTTGACGGTTTCTGTATCCACCACCGTTACCACCACGGCCACCACGACCACGGCCTCTACCGTAGCCACCACGGCCGTATCTGATGTGAGAACCGTAAGATCTTCTGTCAAATCTTTGCAATTCTGGTGGGATGGTTTGGTTAGCCTCTCTCATGATCTTACACAAGTCACCACCCAACTTGGAGTTGGCATCGGTGAACAAAGAGACAGCAGTACCGGTGGTACCAGCTCTTCCGGTTCTACCAATTCTGTGGACGTAATCCTCGATGTTACCTGGCATGTCGTAGTTGATAACATATGTGATACCCTTGACATCTAAATTGTTAGTATAATGTTCATGGCCGGGACGTATTCGTGGCCTTGTGGTTCAAGATGACAGCTACAATCAAAGAAAAGGAGTTCGATGTCTATTGATTACATAGAAAGCGCATTTGAGTGGTAGTATCTGAATACACAACGGGATAACAAGTGGTATTGTCGCGGCTGGAATCACCCAGCAAATTGTCCCTTTTGTGTAGATTGTTCAACTGAATTGGGTCATTTTCTCAAAGGGAATCACCCCCTTACTCACAGAATCCCCGGTACGTTCGTCTTAGTTAGTTTCTGCGAACGCTCGTCTCAGTTCAGATAGCCTCGATATGGTGGTCGGTCTCTTTGTTGCTTTCTTCATAATCCTTCCTTCTAGTCTCCTTTTTCCGTGACACGCCTGGCCAGCAGGCGGGTGTCATTCCTAAACCCAAGTTAGTAATCCCAAAATTAAAAAATTAACATACCAATACCTCTGGCAGCCACATCGGTGGCCACCATGATAGGTGCCTTACCAGATCTGAACTCTCTCAAGACCCAGTCTCTCTCGTGTTGATCCTTGTCACCGTGGATAGCCAAGGCAGGCCATCCATCGTCTCTCAAATAGGAAGTGATCTCGTCACATGCTCTCTTAGTGGATGCAAAAACCAAACACTTGGCCTCCTTGTCAGCGGTGGCGGTCTCCAAGTGCTTGACCAATCTGTCTCTCTTCTCGAACTCGGTAACAACCTCAACCAATTGGGTAATGGTGTGGGAAGCAGCCAACTCCAAGGAACCAATGGTGACTTGGATAGGGTCAACCAAGTAGTCTCTGGTCAAGTTCATGACCTCCTTTGGCCAAGTAGCGGACCACATCAAGGTTTGACGGTCTGGTCTGATTTGGTCAACGATCTTTCTGATCTGTGGCTCGAATCCCATATCCAACATTCTGTCGGCCTCATCCAACACCAAGTAGGTGACTCTTCTCAAGTTAGTCTTACCGGTCTCCAACATATCGATCAATCTACCTGGGGTAGCAATACAGATCTCGGAACCTCTGGCCAAGTCTCTGATTTGTTGACCCTTTGGAGCACCACCGTAGACACAGGTGTTTCTGATTCTGGAAGAGGAACCAAACTTGGAACACTCTTGTTGAATTTGAACAGCCAACTCTCTGGTTGGAGCCAAAATCAAAACGATTGGTCCGTCACCGTGCTTCAACAATGGTTGGGCGTTGATGTGGACAATAGATGGCAAACAGTAGGACAAGGTCTTACCGGAACCAGTAGCAGCGATACCGACCATATCTCTACCGCTCAAAGCCATAGGCCAACCTTGACATTGAATGGCAGTTGGCTTTGGGAAACCTTGTTGCTTGACCTCAGACAAAACGTAGTCTGGGAAGCCAGCCTCATCGAAACTGGTGATTGGCTTTGGAATGTCTTGACCTTCAAGAGTCATGTCGTTTTCCTTTCTGAATTGACGAACATCGTCGTCAGAACGAGCAGCAACGTCTGGGTGCTCAGTGTAGAAGTTCTTCTCGAACTTTGGCAAGGAATCCAAGTCCCACTCTGGAGTAGTCAACTCGACTCTCTCGATTTCTCTTCTACCTCCGAATCTACCGCCTCTTCCGCCTCTAGAGCCGCCGAATCTGTCGTTACCGCCTCTGTGACCGTTGTCGTTGTAGTTGTTGTAACCACTGTTATAGTTGCTGTAACCTCCGTTCATGTTCGACATGGTTAAATGAAAAATATAGTGAGGAAAAAAAATATGGGAGGATTCAGGGCTTTATATATAGGCGATGCGATGGCCAAAAAAGAAATCTGGGCCGTTATCGAGGATAGAGGAGATGAGATGGAAGGGGGCGGTGATTGGTGTCAATTTTTCATCGGCTAGAAAGGGAATGATTTGGGGGTGTTGAGGCTGGTGATTTTAATGGATTGAGTTACTTAGAAAATTTTTATCGGTGTTTTTTGGTGGGTTTCATGGCGGGTCTGACCGTGTTTATGGCTGGTAATGGGTCCTGTCACGTGCACAGCCTAACCGAAGAGAATGTCAAAGAAAAAGATGCAAAGGAGGGGAGAAAGCGGTGGAAACGGGATTTATGAGGAATTGGATCTTGATTTTGGGATTTTGAGTTCTTTTTTCACATCTTCTTCATGTTTTATGGAGTTTGCTGTGCTCTTCTCATCTCTATATAACCACTTTATACACTAACAAACACCCCCATTGATTCCCACCAAAACTCGAGATAAAAACTAAACTCTTGAATTCAATCAATTCTTCACCACCTCAAACAACCAAATATTTTTTTCAAAAAATTTTCTCTCCCCTAATTCCCCCATTCTCCGACCCTTCTTCATATCATCCATCACTCAAGTCATCCCCTCTGTATGCACTCCCTCGACATACTCATTACTACATCAAAAAAAACTAAACCAAACCATAAACCCTACACAAACCATGTCGGACGATATCGCAGACATTCCTATGGAAACAGACATCGACGAGCAAGAGTACGATGCTGACAAGATCAAATTGTTGCCAGGATCCTCTGAGGATGGAACTGCTGCCTCTTTCCAAATCTTGGACGAAGACCATACTGTTGGAAATGCCCTCAGATACATGATTATGAAGAACCCAGAGGTTGAATTCTGTGGTTACTCGATTCCTCACCCTTCTGAGAACAAGTTGAACATCCGTATTCAAACTTACGGAAACATTACCGCATTGGAGGCCTTCCACCAAGGTTTGGACAACCTTGCTGACATGTGTAACCATGTTGAGGAGAAATTCACAGAGAAAGTTGAGGCTGGAGGTTACAGCACGGTTGAGCCATAAAAATGCATTGTATAATAGGTCGATAGAGTGGCGAGCAAGCCATGAACATCAATGGATGATGATAGTTACAGTGGTGTAGGATGTAGGAGGGTGGTACCCCTGGAGGTGATTTGAACTGAGTTTTCAAAGTGAATTTTATGCTTAGGGGAATATGTACCGAGAGAATTCATTTGATTTGAGTTTGAAGATGTGGAGGTTACATTTAATGGTTGACGTTTATGGGTGAAGATATGACCATGATTGAGGGTGGACTACTGATGAAAAGTCAACAGATTTTTTGGAATTTTTGTCAGAATACTCCCAAATTGAGTAGAGAAAAAAACTTTTATTTCTATCAGTCTATCAGGATTTGAAAGGACAGTTTTGGCGACGGAAATGGTATCCCAGCATCAAGCCAGAGAGCAATCTCACACCTTCAACTTCTAAATATTAATACCAAAACTCTGGAAAATCACATACAATGTGACTTCCCACATCTACCCCTTTTCATGCTCTATCCCCTTCTTTATACTCCATCCCACTTGTTTATATCATCTCCAAAGAGCTCTTGATCACCTTCTCAAGCTCCTTGATATCCTCCATACCAACACTCACTCTCACCATTTTACTTGGCACTCCCCATTTTCTAATCTCGTCAAGCTCTCTATAATGTGCCAAAACGGTATATGGGCAAGCCAAAGTGAAGTTTGTGCCCAATGAAGGACCCTTGGCAACTTGAAGATTATCGTAGAAGATCTCTGCATCTTTGTCAGAGTAAAATTCAATGGAAATAAGTCCACCGTAGCCTCCAGAAGATGTCTTGATAAGGTCATAGTAATGCTTGGTTTCCAGCAACAATGGGTGGTAAACCTTCAACACCTTTGGTGAGTCCTTCAAGAAATTGACCAAGATCTCGGTATTTTTATTCACCTTGTCTGATCTGACTTCGAAGTCTCTAGAATTCAATTCCAAAACATCGGCATCTTCACCATAAACCAAGTCCTCAAAAGTCTCGTCCAAGTTCTTCTTCAACAGACCATAGTACTTGGATTCTGGGTTCAAGACGAGAGAACCAGACATGACATCACATGCTCCAGAAAAGAGTTTTGTCAAGGAAGTCACCAAAATATCAGCATACTTCAAAACAGAGATATTGGCAAAGTTTCCAAGGGTCTCATCTAACACCACAGGGAAGTCAAATTCGTCTGCCAAAGCTCTCATTCTCTTCAAATTTGCTGTTTTCATCAATGGATTCGATGGAGTTTCACAGTAGATACCTGAAATAGAAATCTCTCCAGCTCTAAGTTGCTTTTCCAAATCGTCAAGCGATTCATCATCTCCAAATCCTAAAAACTTGAACGGAGCAGCAAACTCCCTCAAAACAATTGGAGTATCCACAAATGGAAATCCAAAACACACAGAAGTCTTTCCCTTAGCAGCTAAGAGCTTTTGGGCATGGTATACAGCAGCCATACCTGAAGGATAGAGGTAGACATCACTACCGGTGACAATTGACTCATTTCCATAAACATCCAAGTAAGAAGCCTTCAAGAGGGCAGAAATACGGTCTTGGACGATTTTCTTACTCTTTTTACCCTCTGAATTAGCGTTTATGAGTGCCAGACTCTGCTCTCTCTTCTCCATCAATTCAACACACAATTTAGCCATTCTAGACGAGAAGATTTGACCAGAAGAACGCCAAAACAACATAGCTTGGAGTTTAACATCAATTGGGAAAATTACAAACCAAGCAATGGCGTCTTTTTCCGATTTTTCACCTGAAATGTCTACTGGAAGAATATCAACCTGAACAGGTGACTCAACATGGCTCTTAACAAACTCAGAACATTCTAAAGCGACTTTTAAGGTGCTAAATGGAAGCAGCTCAACTTGATCAAGCTTATAATTGTTCAATTCCAAAACCTTCCTCTTGTATTCAAGGATCTTGGGGTGGACATAGTACCTTGGGTAGCCATAGTCGATCAAATCCACGATCCATGGCTCTTTTTCCAAAAGAGAAGTGCAGTTCTTCCATGTAGGAAGCGAAACAGAAACAGGATGTTCTGCTAATGGGATTGGTTGGCCAAGAGACATTTTTTTATTAAGAATAACGAGTGTTTTGGAGGTTATTCTGTCATTGGGCAATTTGTAAGCGGATCAAATCAGGCACAGATCCGCGTAAGAGAGCGAGCGCCGTAGTTAAGAGGGCATGGAGAAGGGCATGAAAAGTTGGAAAACTGAGGAGATTTTCAAGTGCTTAAAAATTGAAATAAATTAATTGACTTCGTTTGAATCTGGCTATGTAATGAGTTAACTGAAAATCATCCGTTTATTTCCTTTTTCATGGACCTTTTTGTGCCCACCTCATTGACTCTTGTTACGAAGCCCTGCTCCTTATCTTAACGATTCAGCCTTACTGAGAGTTTCGCAGTAAGATGTGCTTAACTATGGTGAGTAAAGGGTCCAGTAAATCAGTACACAACATTAGAAAAAACGAAGAGAAAAAGTCTAGATCGATTCTTTAGACCCTAATGTACCTCAGCCTCCCCTTTTTTCCCCTTTTTCTCCCACTTTTACCAGATTGTCCACACCTCCTACTACCCATCTAGACTGACCTACACAGAGGCACGGGTCTACCTCTAACGCTCCAATACAAACATAAACACGTCTGTAAACATCACCGTTTCTTCCTTAAAATGGCTACGCCTTCTTCGGCTGACATGTCCGAGCTGTTTGTCCATCTCACATCTGATAATACCGACAAATTAAGCACAACTGAGGAGTTGACGGCGCCTACTTTACATGATCTTCAAGTGCTACTAAACTTAGCCAGAAAACACGATTTAGATGTTCAATCGAGGGCCAAATTTGCCAATCCGAAGCTTTCAGATGCTGCCATTTCATCACATTCGACTCCACTCGCAAAAGGAGCGAGTTCTGTGGCCTCTGCCTTCCTCGAAAACAGATTACCGCCCATTTCCGAATCCTTCTCACAAAACCACACAAATCAGCCAGAAGTAGACGGTGCTGCCCTTTTCAGAGCAGTCCAACCCTTTATTGAGCAATATATCGAGAATTTGGCCACAGACAACCAGTCCATGCTGTTCCGTCGCCACTTTGATGGCCTGATACCTGACTCAGACAATGAACTGAAAGTTGAAGACACTTTTGATCAAATCCGTCGTCCTAGCGGCGAAACTCGCCACTCCCTGTCTCCAATGACTACCCCTCCTCACTCCAGTGGCGGCTCGCAGTTCACAGACAGCCGGAATACGTTTGTGGAGTCGGAAGACATGTGTAAACCTATTCCCCAGACGCCATTCTCTTCAAATTCAAGACCAACAACATCTAGAGCCACAGAAACAAACAATGCGGATGTACTGATGAACGAGTCGATGGAAGTTCCACAGGTGGAAATGCCAGACTTGACAGCAGAGGAGATTGACCTAGGACTCAACTATAAGAAGGCAGAAACACAACAGGAAACGATAGCACAGCTCCAATTGCAGCTTGAACAGATCCAGCAAGATAACAAAGAGTTGGTGAATGAATTACGATACTTAAGCAGCTCAAACAGTCAGAGAACTCCTGATCATAAGAGTAGTCAAGGTTACCAAGAAAACAGTCAAGGAAACGACATCAGAAACACTCAAAGTCACCAAAAAACCACCCAAAGCCACTCAGCATCAATTCATACACAGAACTATCATGACAATCACGAACAAAAGGAACACGAGATCAATTCCGCCGCACAACAGGATAATATTTATACTCATAACGATGTGGGTCAAGAACAACCATCAAACAACAAAAACACTACAAAGGAATGCCCTCTCCATGACAATCAGCAACAAACAATCAAAGTGGACGAGAGCACCCTTCCAGAACAATTTCGTCCGTACTATCGCAGGCTACAATTGGACAAGGTGGACATGCTCTCAGACCAGGAAAAGAGTAACCTCATAAAGAACATTATGCTCTCCCTACTAGTGTCGGACTTTGACCACCTTCCCCAAATGGCGCCGAAAGTCGGCAATTATCTCCGAATCACCACTAAGTTCTTGGACGACCTACACTATAAACACTACGGAGAAAGCGACATGCGCCCGCTGCGGTATCTCCGGGATTACGACATTGAAATCGATGACGGATTGCAAGATTGTCTTGACCAAATGCTCGATAAATGACCCTAATGAAGAGATCGTCACGTGGGGTCAGGTGACGGCGATTTGGTGGAGTTTAGAGCAAACCTCGGCCTGGAAATTGCTAAAAACAGGCCGCTTTTGTTCCCTGCAAGAAAAGCAACCATGCTAACCATCATCTAAATCATCTAAAATGGTTGCCCAACCATAGATGATCGTTGCTCCGGAAACACGAAAGGTACGGGTGCGTTTATCTCCCCGCGCCACGTGATTTAGAATAATAAACACAAGCTGATAACCACTCAGCTGTGCAAGTTGGAAAATCGGCGTTTCGTCACGCCTACATGGCCTTTGTCGTGGTGCCACTAAGGTGACGAGCTTCGCCCGCAAGTGTTTCCCCGTAGTTGCCCGAATTCGGCAGTCGGCACGTCATAAAGAAGGATCGGAGTTTTCTATCTATCACGTGACCCACTTTAAATGGTGAGTGCGATAAAGCAAGCACCCGTCATTAGCGTAATTCCAGTCTTTCCACACAGCCACCGTAATCCCCCAGTGGACACCCTTGCAACCAATTTCACCACCACAAGCGCTCTCTCCTGCTCAAGGATCCCCTGTTAGGAAAGGTTCCCGCCCAAAATTTGTCCTTGCCCCTCAAAGCAGGCAATTCTCACGGTCAACCTCCACCCCCAAATAGTCGTGGCTATCACGGCGTCTTTATCACTGCTGTTGGGGTGATCGGAACCTACTAGCTTGTGCCAACACCCACAAATACCCGCCACCCCATATTACCATCCGTCCTACATTGCCACCACCCCATCTTTCCCCTTTGAGTCTGTTTTTGGGACTCGTTTACTTTCCACTTTGACGGATCGCTCCAAAACTCAACGCCCAAGGCCAGAAATGGGCGATACATTGCGTGTTCCAAATACCAGGCCCACGGGCGCTCCAGCGAAGATGCCGCTGTCGCAGGACCCTCAGTTGGTCCAGTCTGCCATCAGCCAGCCACGCAAATTCGATCTGCTTGCAGAAAACGCTCCTCTGGCCTCCAAACCCACGTCCAAAAAGGATAATCTGATGCGGCTCGAGGTGGGGAACTATATGAACCTGCCATCTGGAGGTCCGCAGCCGTTTAACAGCCGCCAAAACTCCACGTCGTTCTTGTTTAATCCAGGAAGACAGGACCTGATTAGTTCCTTGTTAAATAGTCACCCAGTGGGTGTTCCGCAAGGAGGAATGCCTGGTGCACCTCCTGGGCGTAACTCCACGTTCCCGAGCTACTATATGGGCCATCGGGACTCGATTGGCGGTGCTATTCAGCCCAATGACATTCCCACTCGTCTTAGAGGCGACTCCATCTTCTTACCACCGCCAGGGACGTCGAAATATGCAGAGAACGACCCCCAGGGCTCCACCATCTCCAACCCAACCGGCAGCAACTCCACCGCGCCGGACATTCTGCGTTCCAACAGTATTTTCAGTTCCCTCATCCAGATGCCTGGATCCAGCAGCAACCTGGTCAGTGGCCAGTCCACTAAGGACAATATCAAGCCAGGGGCTATGGACAGTCGAAACCAACGCACCACGAGCTCTGCAAACGAGTATTTACAAGAGTACGACTCTATAAACAAGGATAGTTTAAGCAACATGTTTGGCTGGAACCAAGACAAGCTTTCTCTATCTGTTCCGAATCTGCTGCAGCAGAGCTCGAAGCGGTCGATCGACAACACCAACGCGTTCTGGGAGTCGATGAATAGTGGTCTCTCAGGGCTGATTGCTGGCTTAAGTACTGACAGTTTGAGTGCATTCTTATCGACTCTTCAACATAGTGGAAGCATTGACTTTTCCAATATGAGCAACGAGCAAAGAAGAGACTCTATCTTGAAGTTTGTCAATAGCCAGCAAGTTGCTCCAAGTTATAAAGACACTTCCTCGGAAACAAAGCTCCGAGAGGATATCTTCGATAAACTGAGAGGAGCGTCGTCTAGTTCCGAGTTCAAAGAACCGGAAAGCTCCCAAAAGGCCGACCATCTCTCGCCGACGTCGTCTATGTCCTCCAAATCGTCACGGAAGTATAAAGATGACGGAGGCCACTCGCCAAAGACCTCGCCTAGCGACATGAAAGCACAAACCATCAACCCAGGAGCCGCCATGGCGCTTCAAAGGCAGCAACAGCAGCAATACGCTCCCTCCTCGCACCCGGGACTCATCCCAAAGCAATCGCAGGCTTTCTACCAAAGTGTTCCTCAGACGGAGCCATACCCCTTTGGATTTCAAGAAAGCATGGGTCAATATCAACAGCCTCCGCAGCCCAAAATGAAGGAACAATACCAGAACTTCCAACCGCCGCCAATGCCGCCTGGTGCGTCTGCGCCACGGTTGTCTAACGCTGGGTATATTCCTCCACAGGCTGCGAACGCCTACCTGCCGACATTGTTCAAGAACCGTCCATACGGGTCGGAGAAAGGTAACTATTCGTATAACCAAATGGGTTCGCCCACCAACCAGCAATTGGGCCAGCCTTTCGAGCCTGGACCCGACGAAAAGCACTTGGTGCCAGCACAGCAGTATGCTCGGTCCGAAGATGGCAGGCCATTGTTGGGTGCAACTAAAGTAGACCAGTTGATGCTCGTTATCCAGGCCAGAGAGAAGGGCAACACAGGCGCCATCAAGCAGGCTGCAGATGGCAGTATCTTGGGGTCGCCTAACTCCAACAATGACAAAGGTGGAGTGCTCCCTCTGGCAGTTGACTTGGTTGGAGGTATTGAAAAGCCTACAAGAGAAGTAGAGGATGACGATGAACAAGGCGAGAAGAAGAAGAAGCGTAGAGGCAAGACACAACAGTGTCCTTACTGCTTCAAACAGTTCAATCAGTCGACCCATCTTGATGTGCATGTGCGGTCGCATATTGGCTACAAACCTTTCCAATGTACCTTTTGTCTTAAGAGATTCACTCAAGGAGGTAATCTCCGAACTCACATGAGACTTCATACTGGAGAGAAGCCGTTTACTTGCGATGTCTGCAGTCGGTCTTTCAGCAGAAAGGGTAACTTGGCTGCACACATGTTGACACACAATAAGGAGAAACCTTATGATTGCAAACTCGATGGATGTGACAAGTCGTTTACTCAATTGGGTAACCTCAAGTCTCACCAGAACAAGTTCCATTTGCCAACTTTGAACAGATTGACTCAAACTTTGGCAGAGCTCAGTGGGGAAGAGCTAGCAAATTTGAGTGACAAGCAGAAGGAGCTATTAGACTATTTCAGAAAGTTGTACAAAAATTCGAATAAGGGTATTCGGGGAAGAGGAAAGGGAAAACGGGTTGCTACAGTGAATGATATCAACGAGAACGGCATGTCGCCGTCTTCCAGCACCCAGACAAGTCCTCAGCAGGACGCTATGCTGATGCATCAACAGATGCAGCATATGTCGCCGCAAGGAAGTCCATCTCAGCTTATGAACAATGGTGGATCTCTTGGATCTCAAGGTCTGGTTAACTATGGACCTCCAGGATCTCAATATTGAGATAGACCTGGGCCAAGATCAAAATGACCAAAAAGATCAAAAAGACCAAAAAGACCAGGCACACAAAAGCCTCTTTAGATTTCATTGACAATCCGCATCCCCTTCACTTCCCCATCGAGACCATGGCAGGTCCTCAGGCTTCTCGAACATTTCCATTCTTGTTAATGAACGTTATATGTTATACCCTTCGCTCCTGCAGAGTGTAGTCCATATCAGTAGAGACAGCCCCACTTAAAAGATACCACAAATCCACCCATGTCTTCCCTATATAAACTTTCCATACTGGGAGTCCGGTCGTTTTCGCCGAAAGACCACGAAACCATTCAGTTTGGCTCTCCGCTCACGCTAATTTGTGGCCAAAATGGTTGTGGAAAAACCACCATTATAGAGTGTCTAAAATATGCAACTACAGGCGATCTACCGCCCAATTCGAAGGGTGGAGCCTTTGTGAATGATCCTGCTATCGTGGATAGACTGATTGTTAATGCGGAGATCAAGTTGGGGTTCATTTCTGTTGATGGAAAGCTGATGACGGTGGCTAGAAACATGCAATTGACAAGAAAGAGAGGTACACGCGGTGGACCCCTGACAAACACGTTTAAAACGCTAGAGGGACAATTGGCGGTCATCTCCCGAGGCCACAAGACTGCTGTCAGTACGAAAAACTTGGAATTGGACACGCGTGTGCCCCAATATCTCGGAGCATCTAAGGCCATCCTAGAGTATGTGATATTCTGTCACCAGGACGATAGTCTTTGGCCATTGAGTGAAGCAGGAGTGCTTAAAAAGCGATTTGATGAGATTTTCGAAGCTCTGAAGTTTACAAAAGTTCTAGATAACTTGAAAGTTATCAGAAAAGACATGGCTACTGATATCAAGCTTATAGAGCAGAGTGTGAACCATGCAAAGGTTGACAAGGCACGAGCACTGAAGATTCGTGAGAAATTGACCGAAAGTACGGAAAAGGTCGAGCTGTACACGGAAGAAATTGCCAATTTGACCATGGAAATTGAGCGTCTAGAGAAAGAGGCAGATGACCTATTTCACTCGAACCAATCGTTTCAGAAGACACTCAGTGAGTATGAAAGATTAAGATTGGTCTTAGAAACGACGGAAACGAATTATAAAAGATTGCAAAAGTCCATTGAGCTTCTACCGGACACTGACGATGAGTTAGCGCATAAATTGGCTAATTTTGCTGAAATCCAGCTGGAAAAGTCTACTTTGTTGGAGGAAAAGGAGTCAGAAAGGAACACAATCGGTGGAAAATTGACCCTGATCCAAAAAGATTTTAATAGGCTCACCAGAGACGAAGGTTCGTTGGGTCAAAAGAAGCAGGAGTATGATGAGAATTTGGAAAAGATGATAAGCTTTACAAAAGAAGTTGCCGATGTTTATGAGATTGATGCAGATCTAGAACCAAAACTATTGAAAAAAGAGTTGATTTCTTTGCACAATTTGGCCGAGTCCAGGTATACGAAGCTCACTACTGAGAACAAGAAGAAAATCAGTGAAGTCACTGGCGAAGCACATAAAATCCAAGGAGAAATCACTAAAGAAGAGCAACATTTCACTTATTGCTCTAATGACATCACCACAGCCAACGAAAGAATCAAAGAATTCAAGTCAAAGTTGAGTAAACTTGCAATGAATGAAGATTCATTAGAGGTTGAAAAATCGCAACTTGAGACTTTAAAGACAAGGCTTGAAAAGCGGAAACAAAGCTCAAATGTTAAGGCTTTGCAAGAGGAAATCGAAAAGGGTAATTCCACACTTTCCCAAATGGAACTTGAGTTAGATGATTTGATGAGAAAGATCAACAGTGCCAACAAGCAATCGGATTTATACAGTAAGATTGACTTACTTAAGGATTCCAAGTCTGTTAAGGAGAATGTTCTTGCCAAATTGGTCGCTTCGAATGAGAAAAAGTTCCAGGAATTGACTGGATCCAAGCTAGAAACTGCTACCTGTGAAACCACATTAGATTCTACACTCAAGGAGCTCCAGGGAAAGCGAGATGAACTCCAATCGACATTCGAGCAGTCTAATAATGAGCTTAACGTGTTGAAGTCACAAGAAGCTGCCAATAGTTCAGTTTCAGATATCGAACTGAAGCTCAAATTGCATTCTTCTAAAATCTTTACAGTTTTGGAAGAGAATGAGATTCCTCAATACGAGAAACTCCTTCAGGAACTCGAAGAAGATCATAAATCCGCAATCTACAACCTCAACACTTTTGAAGTCACGAAAAGTTACAAGACTAAGGCAGTGGAGATTGCCAAACAGACCAAATGTTGTACGTTATGTAATCGTGGGTTCCAAAATTCGGAACTCTCTGCATTTGTTCAGGAATTGCAGAATAGCATAGACTCAGTCACGGCTGAAAAATTGACTACTGACGTTGAAGATACTATGAGAGATTTGGAGGAGATGAAGGGCATCAACATCGATGTTATTCAATACAGAAAGTTGACAAAGGAGCTTGAAGAGAAGAAGGTCGAGTCAAGCAAGCTTTCTAAGGTGATTGAGGAGAAGAATAAGGTTAATGAAGAGAACAAGAAGAAGCTCGATGCTCAAAAAGCCAAGTTGGATGAGCTTACAGAATTGGAAAGACCAACTGAGTCAATTGGAAGAATCGTTGAAGAAATCTCAGGTATTGATAAACAGATCAGATCTTTGGAAGAGGAACTTGAAGCTTTTGGTGCATCTTCATTGCTGGTAGCCCAATTGCACAAGCAACAGCAACAGAAGAACCTCGAAATGAAAGGTTTGAGACAATCTCTTGCTGATTCAACAGAAGAAATCAACAATCAACAGAGAGAGCTTTCAAAATTGGAGAATCAAGTGAAGGACAAGCAATTGCTTATCAGTAATTTGGAGAATTCCTTAAATGAAGCAATCAGCACTCGAAGCCAGATCAAAGACGCTGAGTCTCATATCAAAACCTTGAAAGAAAAGCAGGAAAAGATCGAAGTTATCCTTAAAGACTTACGCAAGAACCACACTACCAAATTGAGCCAACTCGAAGAAGTCGAGAAAGCATGTGAAGAGGAGGAGACTGTGAGTCGAAAAGAAAGAGAAAAAGTAAGATCGTTTACTCAATCATTTGAAGCTCTTTATAAAGAGATTCAGCATTTTGAAGAGCATGTTTCACAACGTTTGGAGCAAAACAGAACAGAATTATCGAGAGTAGTGGCTCAAATCGAGAGCTTCGAACAATCGAAGAAAGAACTTGATATCGAAATCAGAAACCTCCAAGCAGAAATCAGCGATGCTACCAAGGTCGAAAGAAATATCCAAGACAATATTGAAATCAGACAAGCAGAGAAAGATCTTGATGAAATGCAAGCCAGAATTAATGAGATCGATATTGAGAACGCTGAAGTGGAGAAAGAGAGATACCAAGCAGCCTCCAGAAAACTCAGAGACCAAATCTCTGATCTCAATTCGAAACATTATGGAAAGGTTGGTGAGGTCAAACAAATCAATGACCAGATCCAGCAATTGCAGAAGGATCTCTCGACAGAATTCAAAGATGTCGAGAAACACTACCATTCTGAATGGATCAAGTTGCAGACAAACTTGCTTGTATCTAACGACTTGCAAACATATTCCCAGGCTTTGGACACTGCCATCATGAAGTACCACAGTATGAAGATGGACGAGATCAACCGTATCTTGCGTGAGTTGTGGAACCAAACATATAAAGGTACAGATATTGATGGTATTGAGATCAAGTGTGATGTCACCAAGCAGGCCAAGGGAAGATCATACAATTACCGTGTGGTGATGTATAAGAAGTCATCAGAGCTTGATATGAGAGGTAGATGTTCTGCTGGTCAAAAGGTCCTCACCAGTATCTTGATTCGGTTGGCTTTAGCTGAGTGTTTCGGAACAAACTGTGGAATGATAGCTCTTGATGAGCCTACCACCAATTTGGATGTTGAAAACGCTGAATCTTTGGCTATGGCCTTGAACAATATCATTGACTTCAGAAAGAATCAAAAGAACTTTCAGCTTATTGTTATTACTCACGATGAGCAATTCTTAAGTCATATCAATGGTGACAAGTATACTGACAATTTCTATCGTGTTGAGAGAGACGAGAACCAGAATTCTGTTATAAAGAGTTTGCCAATCCATTTGATGCAAGATGATTAGTGAGATTTAGTCGAAGAGAGACTGAGTGACGATAAAGGAATATCTAATATCAGATGCTGTTCATCTTCGATAGGAGGTTCCAATCCATGACTTAATGACGAGAGAAACTTCTCTTTTTCGATCCAAGTCTTTTCGAGCCATTTCTCCATTTTGGCTCTCTTTATGGGAATTCGTGCTGTCTCTTTGGCTTTCACATGGATGGTGATTTGAAGTGGTTTTGAGCTGGAGAGAAACTCCAAAAGCGTCACAGGACGGCTATACAAAATAGTCACATCGTAAAGCTTTCTGAATTTTGAAGTTGTAGTTGCTTCGAGTGATGTAATCACATTGAATAGACCAGAAAAGCGTGGATATAGGACATGGTCAAACTGAGGAAGGTAATACTTTTTGCTTTGTAAGCTCTGTAAGTAGGAAGTTGAAGGTGTTCGTATGTTGACTTCGGGAAAGAGAACAATCCATTCGGGAGACTCGGAAATGGCCGCTCTTTGAAGAATAGAATCTGCTGAAGTTCGAGGAAGTTCCCAATTTTCATCACTTTTAAACATATTGAGAGGTGTCTTGATGGTAGGCACTCTCCATAAGGAAAACCAAGTGAAAAAATTTGGTTGAGGCTGGATTGAGCCACAACTACGAGCCAAATGAACTAAAAGAACGTAATCTGCAAGGGATTGATGATTACATAGAAGAAGTGCTGACTCTGGAAGGATCTGGTCTCCAGCTATAGTAATAGACACCTTCTTTAAGTCCTTAAAGTTAGTAAAAAAAAACCTTCAAAATTCAAGAATGACCACTAACAAATCATCTCTATTCAGTAATACTTACTAGGAAGAAAAAAGTTGATGTCCAGAACCACTGGCCTAGGATCCTCTTTATAGGCTCTACCATAGTAGGCACTATCATCGCACTCAATGAGAGCATCAAAGAGAGGACATGATACACCACCAAAAATCGGAAAAGAATATAAAGAATGATATAGCCTCGAATACTATAGTATGCTGACCGTATCGAAGGATCCGGATTGGGCAATATCCCCAAATGTTGTATTAATTCCATACCCTTTCTGGAAATAGAGTGCAGTCTTTGGGTGCAAAAGCGACCTGGCCCCCACCCTCAAAAAACATCGCGATGTCCTGCCTCACTAAATTTTATTAGCTACCTCATCTCTTCCCCATGTCCCGTTTAATCGTGAAAGGGCTTCCTAAATACTTAACAGAAGAAAGACTAAGGGAACATTTCGCCAAAGAAGGCAATGTTTCCGATGTCAAACTCATGAAAAAGCGCAATGGTGAATCAAGACAATTCGCGTTCATTGGTTACAAGTCTTCAGCAGATGCCGAGAAAGCAGTGAGATATTTCGACAGATCTTTCATTGATACTGCCAAAATCGAAGTCTCGGTGGCAAAGACGTTTGCTGATCCAACTGTTCCGCAAGCTGTGAGAGCTAAGCGTAGATTGATGGAGCAGAAGTTGAGAGAACAAGAAGAGAGACTCTTGCGTCAAAAGGAAGAGGCACAAGAGAGAAAGAGACAAAAGGTCGAGAAGAAGTCAAAGCTTGACCAGGAGATCGAGCTGAATCCAAAGTTGAAGGAGTTTATCGAGACATTGAAGCCTTCTTCCCAGACGAAATCATGGGCTAACGACTCTTTGGCTGATGGTTCGGGTGGTCCTTCTTCTAAGGCATTGGAGGAGGCCTTGGCTGCTCAAGATGGAGGTGCCCAGTCTGCTGCTCCTACTGAGAAGTACGACGTTGCACAAGCCCCAGAAGCTGCCAGTGACGACGAGTACGATGACTTCAACAAGGACCAAGAAAGTGACGATGAGCCAATGATGAGCTTGTCTGAGCACAAGGACAACAGTGAAGAGAGCAAGCCAGAGGAGGATGTTCCAATGGAAGACGATAACTTGGCACAAGACTCCAACATTTCCGATCTTGACTGGCTCAAACAAAGAAGAATCAGAATGAAGGAGCAAGAGGATGCTGCTACTGAACAAACACAAGAAAACGAAAAGAGCGAACAATCTGAAGCTACTGAGCCAAAGGAAAAGTCCGAGTCCCGTCCAAAGCGTCCTGTTGTCTCTAGACCTGAGCCAGTTGACCCAGAGCAAGAGACCAGAAACAAAATCATGCAAACAGGCCGTCTATTCATCAGAAACATCTTATACGACTCCACTGAGGACGACTTCAGAGAGCTTTTCTCCAGATACGGACCTCTTCTGGAAGTTCACATTGCCGTTGACACCAGAACAGGTAAGTCCAAGGGATTTGTCTATGTCCAATTTGAAAACAGCGAAGATGCCGTTTCTGCCCACACTGCCTTGGATAAGCAAATTTTCCAAGGTAGACTTTTGCATATTTTGGCCGGTGAGGTCAAGAAGGACCACAAGCTCGACGAGTTTGCCTTGAAGAACTTGCCACTTAAGAAACAGAGAGAGCTCAAGAAGAAGGCTCTGGCCAACAAATCACAATTCAACTGGAACTCTCTTTACATGAACAACGATGCAGTTTTGGACTCTGTCGCTGCTAAGATGGGTATCTCCAAGGCCCAATTGATTGACCCAGAAAACTCTGCCTCTGCTGTTAAGCAAGCCTTGGCTGAAGCTCACGTCATTGGTGACGTTAGAAAGTACTTCGAAGACAGAGGTGTTGATTTGACCACTTTCAACCAGAAGGAGAGAGATGACAAGATCATCTTGGTCAAGAACTTCCCATTCGGTACTACTCCTGACGAAATCGGTGAGTTGTTCACTGAATACGGTCCCTTGAAGAGAATCTTGATGCCTCCTGCTGGAACCATCGCCATTGTCGAGTTCAGAGACCTCCCAGCTGCTCGTGCAGCCTTCTCCAAATTAGCATACAGAATGTTCAAGAAGGCCATTCTTTACCTTGAAAAGGGTCCTAAGGACTTGTTTACTCGTGACCCAGTTGCCGGTGAGGAAGCTGCTTTCGAGAAGAAGGATGACAAGGCTGTTGAGGCCAAGGTCACCGCCAACGATGTCATGAACGATGCTGCTGATGCCTCAGACGATGAAACTGTCGAGGAGGGCCCAACTGTGTCGATCTTCGTCAAGAACTTGAACTTCTCCACTACAAGCGCTCAATTGACTGCCTTGTTCGAGAAGGTTCCAGGTTTCGTTGTTGCTACCGTCAAGACCAAGCCAGATCCAAAGAACGCTGGTTCTACCTTGAGTATGGGTTTCGGTTTCGTTGAGTTCAGATCTAAGGACCAAGCAGAGACTGCCATGTCTACTTTGGACGGTCACGCTTTGGACGGTCACAGAATCCAATTGAAGTTGTCCCACAGAAAGTCAGGCACCAGCAAGAGCTCTGCCAAGAAGTCCGAGAAGACCAATAAGATCATCATCAAGAACTTGCCATTCGAGGCCTCCAGAAGAGACGTTTTGGAGTTGTTCGGTGCTTTCGGTCAAGTGAAGTATGTGAGAGTGCCAAAGAAGTTCGACAAGTCCGCCAGAGGTTTTGCTTTCGTCGAGTTTACTTTGTTGAAGGAGGCCGAGAACGCTATGGACCAATTGGAAGGTGTCCACTTGTTGGGTAGAAGATTGGTTATGCAATACGCTGAGAAGGAAGCCGAGAACGCTGAGGACGAGATCGAGAAGATGACAAAGAAGGTGAGAAAGCAAGCTGCTTCCAGAGAATCGGCTGCTGCAAGAATGATTGGGAAGGGAAAGATTCAACTAGATGTTGAGGACCAAGAAGATCCATTTGGTGAATTCTAATTATAGGGTAATAAAGAGGTAATTTAGCAGGCATGTAAAGCACGAGTATCTTCATAAAAGTACAAGCATGAAGAGCATCAAAAGACATATGTGGAAATAAAGAATTGTCAATTTGAATCTACGTATACAACACCCAAACTATAGCGGTGAAATCAATTTTTATATGTACAAGGAACAGCTATAAATGGGTATTACTTATGAAAATGACTTAAGCCTTGGTCAAGTACTTGGAAACATCGCTCAACAAGTCTCTGTAAGAGTCCTCCTCCTTAACCTCAGAGAAGCCAAAGATGAAGTCAGCCAACTCAGCGTCAACAGACTTGTCTTGCAAGTACTTCTCAACAGCAGCTTGCAAAGACTCGTCCAAGTTGGAGAATCTTGGGCCTTGGTACTCAAACTTACCCAAGAAAGCACCCTTCTCCTCAACTTGCTTCAAGAAAGCAGTGACATCTGGCTTGTAGTGGAAGTAGTCAACAAAGAACTCCTCCTCAGAGCTTTGCAACATCAAGTTGAAGAAAAGACCGTTGTTCTTCTCAGCGTTGGAGATCAACACCTTAACGTTGGCAAAAGTGGACTCGTATTGGTAAAGCTCATCCTCGAACTTCTCAGCAACATCACCTTCCTCCTCAACCTCTGGAGCACCAAAGGAAACGTCAGTAACCTCGTCAATGTCAAAGAAGACTCTGAGCTTCTCGCCAGACTCCAAGGTCTTAGACAATTGAACGTTGGACTCGCCTTGCTTGTGGACAACCTCAAAACCAGACTCCTTCAAGTAGGTCAAGTGGTCTGGAGCCAATTCGTTCTCAACAGAGTTGGCAAGCTTGTATTCGGACTTGACAACATCGAGGAACTCTTTGGTGGAGTTACCACGGGTCAAAGACGAGGCAAAACCTCTGGATCCCAAGATAACTGGGGCTCTTCTGACTAATTGAGGAGCGGCCAATCTGGAGACTTGGGAAATGGCACGAATAGAGGTGGCGAATCTGGACATTTGTGGGATGTAGGTTAGTAGGTGTAGATGAGGGAGAGGGCAATTTTTTATATAAGGTGGAGACGCAACCCCAGGTCACGTGTGCTACTCACTACTGTGATTGATCTACTTACTCTATGATCCAGTTACAATGCTATTGATTACCAATAACAGTACGATCTAGTTACAATGCTATTGAAACCAATAACACCATGAGAAACCTAGTAATGTGCATTATGGGAATGGTGGGAAAGAGTGTATGAAGTGGGATGGCCAATCCGTTAAATTAGTCCCGGGATGACTGACGCATTGCTCGTAAGAATTCTTGAACGAACAAAGACGACCGTCTGTACCTTCGTTCCTGGTATTTTTCGAAGATTGCCTTGTGGTTCTGTTCTGCATTCAGGCAAACCTCCATGTAGATTCTTGCCAAGGGCTTTAATTGTTCTTCTGTGTAGCCCGAGTAGAACACATGGAGCTCTGTCCATGGGCCTTTGTTGAGCATCTTCCTCAGGAGGTAGTGAGCACCTGCTGCAAGCCACGATGGCTGAGAGGCGACAAAGCGTGATTCCATAATGGTAACTTCCAAGAAGTATTTCGCCAATGTTCTGGTCTCGTAGTCGTAATCATCTGCCTTCGAAGTTCTTCTCAAAAATGACATTGGACCTGGCCAGCCCATGTCAAATTCAAGCACGTCGATCATAAATCGTTCCGCTTTGAGGAAATCATCAATGCTGTAAGCATTGTCTGCCATGTAGGCAACCTCCCTTATTGTGGGGCAATTGATCTCCTCGTATTTGGCGGCAATGAAAAGTGCAACAGCACCAACAAGTTGGAACCGCGATAAAGACACTCTTCTGCGACTGAGAAAACGGTCGATGTAGTTAACAGTTAAAAATAACGTTTCTGGGAGGAGATTGAATCTCTGGTGCACTTGCACCACCCAGTCGATCAACACCGATCTCATTTCCCATCTTAATTCGTCTTGGCTGTCCATGTAGTTTGGATCAGGAGCTAAGCGGTGCTCGAGCTCATGCAAGTAGTTAAAGATCTCTGGAGCGTACTCTGCCACCATGGTGACATCGAAAGTGTCCTCGTCGTTCTCGTCCAAGGTTGTACGGGAGTATTTACGCATAACATGCTGCAATTCGTTGAAGATTTCCTTGTTCCATTGTGGTTCTTGAGGGCCATGGATGTCAATTGAGTCGTTGTCATCATCGTCTTCCTCTTCCTCTTCTTCCTCCTCTTCTTCTTCCTCTTCTTCATCGGGTTTATTACTTAATGCGTCGGAGAAAGCCTGAGGACTGGCCGAGCCAAAGTCGGTGACTTCACCGATCTCCAGCGCGATTCGATCGAAATGTTGGCGTATTAGTCCATCGTCTGACAGTGGACCCTGGAACTCCGTAGAGCCAAGCACAGCTTCAGGATCATTCTCACGGCCTGATTCTCGCGTGGTGAGTCTGCGACGTCTATCGTCGTCTTTCTTGGCTACACGAGATGCAAGAACGTTGGTGGGTAAGTTCGAAAGTGCCCGTCTTTGCAGGCCCGACGACCGGCGCGATATGTTTTCGGACGAGTGTCTGACGTGACTTCTGAAATCTTGAGACATGTTTGGATTTGGCGATATTGGCGTGGAAGCGAGTGACTATGAGTAGGAAAGGGGCCAGATTATTGTGGTGGAGGCGGCAGTAGCTACGCCAATGCTTGTGACTTTGAGTTGCTAGATGACAAGAATGATTCCAAGGTGAAAAGGTTGAAAGTCTCCCGAGCAGATGGAGGAAAGTGATCCTTGGGGTTGAAGCCACGGGAATTGGACTTATACTAGCACGGTTGTTGCGTGGAAATGGAGCTGGACCGGAAGAAAATGCTAGTGTTGAAAACAAAAACACTGTAGGTGCACAGAAGGGCTCCGCAGGATGGTGTGGTGTGGTGTACGGGTGCGTTATGATACAACAGGGCACGTTTTTCCAGGGAAGGAGACGAGGATATGAGTTGAAATTTTCCAGATTTCCTCTTGAATGTACTAAGATTCTAATTTACAAATTTTATCTCATTCTATGCGTTTTCCACAGAGTTATCTCAGCATCTGTAGCTTGTTTGTTTGTTTGTTTACCGTCGCGGTCTATGCAGGCAGGACCACATAATCGCTGGAACGGCAGCCTTAACGTAGGAAGGGTTGAGTTTATTGGGGGTAAGGCGACATAGTAAGACATGTGTCTATTTCTGGAATAGGGGATCGGATTTCTGAGTTTTACGGAAACGTCAGGTATTTTGACAGATTGTTTTTTAGGTTTGATTAGCTTATCATGCCAGAATTTACCTTTCTTCTTCGAATCAGACCTGTCTACATTGGCTAGGGAGATCGTAAATTAGGGAGCCTTAAGCTACCATGAAGAACCATTCCGCGCTCGACCCTGCCTTTCATTTTATGGTGTCGCTTCTGGCCACAGGGTGAGACTCTTTGTCTTTGGGAAGAGCGCCCTTACGTTTCTTTGTGGTATTCTTTTTGTGGGGTTTAAGGTTCCATTGTGATTTCTCTGTAAATCTTTGTAATTCTATTTGGTGTCTTACAAGGGCCCTTTGGGCCAATTCTCTGACCTTTTCGTGGGTCCTTGGCCTTACCGCGACTGGTCCACGGATGGAACCTCACTGGGCCTTATGGGCCCTTACGGGGCCTCGCACTCGCTTCTGTGCTCGCTTCTTCTTTCCTGGTGGTCTTTTGTCGTTCTGCTCGACCGTCCTGCCTTTTTCTCGGCCCTCTCTTCCGCATGGACCGCACACTGCCTTCACACTGCCCTCACACTGCCTTCACACTTCTCCCTCCGTCTCTGTTTTTCGCTCCCCTCGCCTTTTCACCTTTCCGCTCTATTCGTTTTTCCCGCACCGTCTCGCCATTTCTGCCCCATGACCAACGTTTATGGCCCCACTGTAGACTCCAAAACTCGATGCACCCATTACCATCTGGAGCTCGATATTATAGCGATAAAGTTCAAATGCTGTGGGAAATTCTACCCCTGCTACAAGTGCCATTTAGAGGATGAGGACCATGAACCAGAGCGCTGGAATAGAGACGATTTAGACCATGAAACTGTCATTTTGTGTGGTGAATGTAAGGCCCTATTGACGTTTGATGAGTATTCTCAAAGTGGCTCGAGCTGTATAAGGTGCGGAGCGAAGTTCAATCCAGGATGCTCGCTCCATTACGATATATACTTTGATTTAGGGAAACGATGAATTGATAGAAAAGTGGGATGACGTGGGATATCGTTAATTAATAAAAATGCAATAATTAATTATTTCGTCGTAAATTCATTTTCGTTTAGTTCCAAGCCTTTTTCTGCAATTTTCGGTATTTTTTGCCGGTCCCGTTGTTAGTCCACTGCTACGGCCTGGTCATTTACCGTAGCGAGTGAGAATTTGTGTGATTCTCAAGAATTTACAGGTCTACGCCATAAAAGCGAAATGAGAAAAGTCGATGTAAAAAATCGAAATTCAGCTGAAAGTTTAAAAAAATTACATATACGAAATTCCCATAACCCCTAGAGTAATCCATATTGTTTAAATTTCCAAAAAATCTCAATCTTGTTCCATTTACCCATCCCATTGTACGCTTCCTCTTGGTCGGCTGTGCCAGAACTGCACTCAATCTACTATGGGGCGGCGCCAGCAAGTCAACCTATAAATTATATACCACCGGCAAACCAGTTAATTCTGCCAAAAAATTACTTTTCACTATATTGGTGCTTCAAATATCCAATATAATATACATACCTTCCATCGGTTTACCCAATTGAGCTATTCAAGCTAAAAATTCCTTATCTAGGTCCCACCCCACGAATCGTCCCATAAGCCTCCACTATGGCTGACCGTACTTCCATCATAGTGTCCAACTTGTCCAAGCAAGACTTCATTGCCGAGAAAGGTGAAACCCTCTCGTTGTCCAACCAGATCAAATTGGCTATTTTGAATCTTGACCCTGAACATTCCGGTGATTTTGTTCACCAAATCGTTCATTGGTCCGACTTACCCTTCTTGCACAGAATCATCATAATCTTCAAGACTCCCGAGGCTGCAACTCAAGCTTATGAATTTTTGCAGTCTACATTTGAACCAGGAAAGAAATTCACCTTGCCTGCCACGGTTAAAGTGTCTCTTCAAGAGAACTTGTTGCAGAGATCTAAGCTGTCTGATGCGCTCGATGAAGGTCAGGACTTGAGTGCTTCATCGTCTTTGGAGAACTTCAGAACGTTCCACAATGCTGGTGGCAATAAGGGAGAGTACCAAGAGCCAGCACCTCAGAGTTTCGATGCTTATGCTGACTTGCAGAGACTTGGTATTGATGTTGGGTCATTGAATAACGAAGAGCAATTGAGTGAGTTGAAAGCATCCTCTGAATCTCCAAAGAAGACCAACGAGGAATCACAATTGGGCCGCAAAAGATCCGTTACGAAGACTCTTTTCAAACCACAATTGCTGGTCAATACTGTGGGCAGTAGGAAGCAGGGAGAGCCACCTAAGAGTCCGACAATCACGTTGGATGAGTCTTTCTAACGATGAAAGATGTGAGATTATCGAGTTTTAGAGTTTTGTTGTGGAAAATTGCCGTTTTTTGACATTTAAGATACCAGTGGAATCGAGTATTTGTTCAGATGTCCGATTATTCAGCCATCAGTTTTGAATATGGCTCTAAAAGAATATGATTGCATCGGTTAACCAAATTTAGAATACCCTGACGTGATGCTTTGGATTTTTGAATATTTTGTACGGATAATTTCGGTCATTAGTCTCTCGAAATACACTATGATGTCATTGATTATTCAGCCAACGGAGCTCTCACTGAACACCATGAAAAAACCTACCTTTCCCTTAAACTAACCATAAATACCACTTCCAAAAATTTCATACCCAGCATTAAAATACATATTTGAAATCTAGAGAAAAAAAATAGTCGAGATCTGATCGGAAAAACGTCCCTCTGTCTATTGTGCCCCAGATCTATGCTAATCATGTGACCTACATACTTAAGCGGTTGCGGATGGGCGTCCAAATTTATCACCCATTATACATCATGGCAGTTAAAGGTTTAGGTCAAGTTGACCAACAATACGATGGTATGTACCAAATTTAGTTACATTAACTAGGTGCCAAACCCAATACTAATTTTCAGGTTCAAAATTGAGAATCGGTATCCTCCACGCTCGTTGGAACGACTCCATCATTCAAGCCCTCGTTAAGGGTGCCATTAAGAGATTGCAAGAGTTCGGTGTCCAAGAAGAAAACATCATTGTCGAGTCTATTCCAGGCTCCTTTGAGTTGCCATACGGATCTAAGCTTTTCATTGAGAAACAAGCCAAGTTGGGTAAGCCTCTTGATGCTGTGATCCCAATTGGTGTTTTGATCAAGGGCTCTACTATGCACTTTGAATACATTTGTGACTCAGTCACTCACCAATTGATGAAGCTTAACTTCGAGGCTGGTATTCCAGTGATTTTCGGTGTTTTGACTTGTCTCACCGAGGAGCAAGCTGAGGCCAGAGCTGGTCTTATTGAGGGTAAGATGCACAATCACGGAGAGGATTGGGGTGCTGCTGCCGTTGAGATGGCTTTGAAATTTAGAGTCTAGGGTGTTTTATGTTCATAAGGACCATTAAGTGGTTCTCATTTGATACCACTACATAATAAGAAACGAAAAGAAGATTATGAGAGGATTTTGTGGTAGAGAAGTAATGAGAGTAGCTTGATGGAGAAGACCGTTATAAGGGCAGTGTAAATGAGTTGATTCAGTTGGAAATGGGAATTGTGATGGTCAGCTGATGGAGTGTGGAGGCACTTGAGAGGTGACAAGAAGTGTCGAATTGGGGGAGCTAGCTCAATCGGATTTCGAACATTAATTCATTTGAGTTTATTCGAATTCTTTCAGTGAAACATCGCTGTATCTTTGATGGGTTCTGATGGAAAGTGCTTGAGTGGCTTGTTCTCGTAATTCAGTACTATGCCCAGTTGACGATGGAAGTGATTACACCAGATCTGAGGTCAAATCTTGAAACTTTATTTCTGAAGAGAGCCGAAGTTATTTAAAAACCTTTATGTTGGACTAATGAAAGAGAACAAAAAAAATTGTCACCAGCAATAACCTATTTATGTCATTTATTCGTCATGTCCTATCTCTATCACGGCATTAATAAAGCGCATCCAAACGTAAACAGAATTTGACACCAAACTTCGAAAAAGAAACGAAACCAGTGCTCATATTGAAAACAAAATCGAAACCTAAATGTTTTTAATAAACTAAAATTCATCACACCCCGCCTTACTTCTTTTCCAGACCAATGGCTTCATCTACTAAGGCATTTACGAGTACCTGCATACTTACCACCAGCACCAGACCACTAAAAGGGTCCGAAAAAACGCCAAAATGCCCCCGGAAATCCCAAAAAAAAAGTATAATCCTAAACTTAAATACCCCAATAACCCTATTTTTAACTCTTTTTCACAATTCTCCCCTCTTCCGTAGAAATATCTCACTCTCTCTGAACGCCCCACTGGCCGCCCCCACCTCAGTGCGGAGCCATACCCTCCACCTTATCTAAACCTCTTAGAACTTGCTCGCTACTGGAGCCGCACCTCACGTGACCCAGCACACTCGTCGTCCAGTTTCTTCACAGTGGGGCTGCACTCTTAGAAAAGCCAGTGTCACCTATAACTTTGCAATCATGAGTGGATGTATGTTGAAACAGAATTACAGTGGAATAATCATCAATTTCCCGATGCCATTCCCCCTTTCCCCGCCAAAATTTGCCCAATACTAACTCCCAGTCCGTCTCCTTGATTTGGTCAAGTTCTTTTTGCCAATCTTGCCTGAAATCGAGTTCCCTGACGAGAAAGTCAGCTTGGACGAGAAGGTCATCTTCACTGTGGGCGCAGGTTTGCTCTTCACCTTGTCCCAGCTCCCAATTTATGGTCTTGTCAAGGATGCTACCTTGAAAATGGCTGACCCATTCCCAGCCTTGAGACCACTCTTCGCTATGGAGCAAGGTACCTTGTTGGAGTTGGGTTTGTTGCCAATGCTTACCGCTGCCTTCATTTGGCAAATTGCTGCCGGTTTGAAGTTGGTCACTGTCAACTTTAACTACCGTCAAGAGAGAGAGTTGTTCCAATCTGCTCAAAAGTTGACTGCCCTTGTCTTGGCTGCTGTCTTTGGCGGTGCCTTGATCGCTTCCGGCTACTACGATTCCGTTTTGAGAAACTACACCGAGGATTCTCTCCCATTGGGCTCTTACGCCTTGGTTTTCTTCCAAATTGTTGGTTGGAACTTTGTGTTGACTCTTATTGCTGAAATCATCGACAAGGGCTACGGTTTCGGTTCTGGTGTCATGTGTTTCGTTGCCTTGCACGCTGCCACTGGTCTTGTTAGAGACGTTGTTGGTATTGAGGCTGTCACTGCTGTCCCAGATGGTGTTCCAGAGACCTACGGTGTTATTCCATTCTTTATCAAGGCCTTGTTTTCTATGGACTTCACTGCCATCAAGAACGCTTGCATCGAGATATTCACCAGATCCAGCTTCCCAAACATCGAATCTGTCATTATTGCTTTGGTCGCTGGTTTGGCCACTATCATCTTGCAAAACTACAGAATTGAGTTGCCAATTAGATCTAACAAGGCTAGAGGCTCTGCCAACGTGTACCCAATCAGATTGTTGTACACCGGTGCTTTGCCAGTTCTTTTCGCCTTCACCGTTTTGGCCAACGTTCAAGTTTCCTTGCACTTTGCCTCTTTGGCTATTGAGCCATTCTACCCAGTTTTCGGTAAGATCCTCGAATCTCGTTCCGAGACCGGTAGCGTTGTTTCTGGCCTTGCTTACTACGTGAGCGCTCCAGCTTCTTTCACCGAGTCTGTTTTGTCTCCAATTAGAGCTGTTGTTTTCTCTGCTTCCGTTGTGGTCTTGTCCACTTCTTTCGCTAACTTTTGGTCTAAGATCTCTGGTTCTTCTCCAAAGGACATTGCCAAGCAATTCAAGGAGCAAAGCATCATCATTGCTGGTAAGAGAGAGGTTTCTATTGCCAAGGAGTTGTCTCGTGTTGTTCCAGTTGCTTCTGTTTCTGGTGCTTTTGTCTTGTCTGCCGTTGCCTTGGCTGGTGAGTTGCTCGGTCTCTCTGGTAAGACTGCTTCTGTCACCGTTGGTGTTTGCGCTGCATTCGCCATTTTGGAGGACTTCATGTTGGACTTCCAACAATCCGGTGGCTCTTCCCAAATCATGGGTCAATTGGGTGGTTACCAATAAGTGACATATTAAGAGGCTACAGTTGAGGCAGGTAGCAGACAGTTAGGCCCCAAGGGCCCACTACAAGTCATAAAAATTCATAATATCAATGGTAAACCAATGTAGAAGAGAAGAATAAAAAGAGGCTATAGTAGTATAACATCGAAATTATTAAATTTTTAATATTGCCCAAATCATTCATATCATTCTCACTACTCAGTTACTTCGTGACCTCTTCCTTTGTATGGCTAATCGCACTCCCCCACTAACTACTACATACTCACCAAGGAGTCCACTATACCCATATATTCCTCCAATTACATTCAAATTCCTTATAAATCATGCATCCTCCTTATAAGATCGTCCTTTTGGGCGACTCCTCAGTAGGAAAAACCTCACTCGTCCATCGTTTCACCACAGATTCCTTTGATCCTCATCTGGCCAATACTATCGGAGCTGCATTCATTTCTAAGGAGTATACCTCCTCCAATCGGACTGTTAAGTTCGAAATTTGGGACACTGCTGGTCAGGAACGTTATA
Source organism: [Candida] citri (assembly GCA_030571295.1). NCBI lineage: Eukaryota > Fungi > Ascomycota > Pichiomycetes > Serinales > Metschnikowiaceae > [Candida] citri. The sequence goes on from JAJLXN010000012.1 coordinate 211,665, forward strand.
AATCACTTACTCCAATGTATTATAGGAACGCAAAGGCGGCATTGGTGTGTTTTGACTTGGCTCATCCTGATGAATCATTCGAGAGGGCAAGGTACTGGATCGAGCAACTAGCGATCCTGGGGCCACCTGAAATTGTGATCAAGGTGGTTGGAACAAAGGAAGATTTGGTAGAAGAGCCTGATTTGCTGATGGTAAGAGAGTTTTGCAATGAAAAAGGCTTACCTTTGCTCACTACAAGTGCTAAGTCAGGCAAAGGAATTTCAGACTTATTCAATAAGATCACCGATGAAATAGACCAGGAATTTTTCGACAAATTCCAAGAAGAAGCATCTACTGAAGGTTCAGACGACCGGATATTACTCAATATGAGGATGAAGCTGAGTGGATGCTGTTGAGCAGATGCTATGAAGGTGATAATGGACCAGGGTTAGGCTAATGCATTAATATACACGGATAACAACAGAATTGTTTAGACTTCAAGTCCCTTCAGTTTCCAGTAGTCTCTTTTGACGTCCTTGTCCAAGTTTGACTTGTTTTTGCTGTCTTTGGCGTCTTCGTCGTCGTCACTGTTCTCTCCATCGTTTATGCTCATGTAGTCGGCGACCTTCTTGGACTTTTCGCTGTTTCCGTTAGACTCAGACTTGATGGTGACCTTCTTGACCTCAGAAGAGGCTTCTTTGGCTTTAGCTGGGACTTTCTTAGGCTCAGGATTCTTCTTGGCCTTCTTGGCTGGTGGTTGCACCTTCTCAACCTCATGATCACTCTCCTCGGTCATATCCGAAAAGTAGTACTTATCATTACCCTCAGCACCGTCGCTTTCGCTGTCTTCCTCATCAAGGTGGTTGATCAATGCAGAGTTGACAACCTTGTCACGATCATCACTGAAGTCTCTATCTTTGCCCTTGAATTTGATGATGTCACCCAATATCAGTCGACCAATTCTGTTCTTGTAAGATGCACTATTAAGATCGTAGCATTTGTCTATAAGGAGCTGGTAAGCTCCACCAAAAGCTTTCTTCAAGTCACGAAGATTGTATGACGATCTGGTGATGTTATTGCTTGGGTCAGAGGGATCTTGGATAACAATGGAAAATTGTCCTCCTCTTCCAGTGGTCAACACTGGATTTCTCGATTTTGGCAAGTATTTTGGGGTATCTCCATCTGGATCAATGGCAATGATAAGGTTATCGTAGGAGAAGTTACGACCGTACAACTCGAAGAACTCTATCAACAACGTTCCCAAGTTTTCCTTCACAGCCATGTTACCAGTCGACACTCTTGGGTGGAGTTTAAGGAAATGATACATCATGATAATTGTTGAGTATCCTCCCAATCCACCAACATGCACATTATTGAGTTTTCTGGATCTCAAGAATTGCTTGACAATCAACACCAATTCTCTCAAACCAGGAGTGGAGTCTAGCCATCTTCTGATTCTACGTGCAGCGTCCAAACCGTTGGTTCTCTCGAAGGAAATATCGACGTGAATGTTGTAAGTTGGGTCCACAAACTTGATAATTGGAACTTTGGCTGTGGCAATGACTTCGATGTTCTTGGCCAACTTGTTTGTCCTTAGGAATGACGATAATTGGTATAATCTTGATCTTTGCTCGTAGTCTCCAGTAGTAGAAATGACCACCATATCAATATCAGATCCAGGCAAGTAGAGATCAGTAGCACAGGAACCAAAGACATGGGCTTGGGTAGCAGGCCAAAACGACGAGATGTTCGTCTTAAGCTTGTTGATGACGGTGTTACGGATGACGATTTCGTCTTTGGATGGGGAAATGTAGTTGACAAAGTCCTTGATCTCAAGTGTGAGCCAATCGGCGATCTCTTTCTGTTTCAGATGATCATGGCCCTTGACCCAAGGGAATCCTGGCTCAGACTGGCTGTGGGAATGGCTGGCGCCCGAGTCATCGTCACTGATGACGCCATCGTCGGAATATTTCGAGAAATCTTCATGTTCGTCTTCAGATGAACTGAATCCAAATTCGATAAAATCAGTGTTCTTGGAGAGTTCATTCACCTCAGTGTTCTTCTTCTGTTTCTTTGCTGGAGGCTTTTCGACCTTCTCAGCCTTTTCCTCGGTATCAGAGACGATTACCACATCATCGTCGTCTTCTCCAGAAGAGTCCAATAATATTATATCGTTGTTGTCGGACTCTGCAGATGGATTCACGTCTATTAGCGTGTCGTAGGTGTTTTCGGCCTTTTCAGCTCTGGCAAAAGCGGCAGCGAGTTTCTTTCGTTGTTTCTTATTCGTCTTTTTGCGTACCACGGCGGGCAGCGCCTCTCTGCTTCTTTTCTGACCCATGATTGTTTGAGGTAGGCAGTTGGCGATAGATTGAGTTTTCGATGCGACTCATCTAGTGATGACACCCGTACCTCCGAGTAGTAGGTGGGTGTTGAAGTCAAAGGCAGACTAAGTTTTTAAATTTTAAGTGGGGTGAGAAAGGTGAGATGTTATTTTACTAGAGAGAGTGGTTTGGGTTTAGGTTGAATGACGTTGCATGTTAGCGTTTAGAGGAGATGCAAATCGCAGGCTCATTATGGCATTGAGACGAGTGTCGCACCTTTTAATTGTTCACTATGGCCCTGTCTGGAGACAGTAGTGAGGCCATGGGCCATAATGAAGGAAGCAAAAGGTCACAGCAATGGCCACACTTAAGGTCATAATTAGCTTCAAAAGGGGATACAATGGAATGTTAGGGCACAAAAAGCGATATTCGGGGCTAAGTTAGAGAAAAAATGATTTTTTTCCCTGAACTCCCCCTGGCTATTGTTCCTCTATAGTTAAGGCCTGGACAGTGCCTGAGGGCTATTCATGCCGTTATAAGAACATAGTCAAGAGCCAAAACCCACGTCAGATATTCATGTCGTTTGTCTCCTCAAAAGAACCGTTCAAATCTCTTCATAGATGATGAGTCTTTTTCTTTTCAAATTTCACAAAGCCTTATTTGCTATTTGCATTATTCCTCTTTTTTCACCTCATCTCCGAACAAATGTCTGTCGCATTATTATGCTTTTAGACACTCCGGGCATCTGTGAGGCCACAGCCGAGCATAATGAGGGAAATAAGCGTCGGAGTGATGATTTTCCAGTTAATTTTTGTTGTTAATGGGAATTGACTTAGTTAAAGCTCACGAGACGCATTAACATTTCCAAATCCCGAAACCCCAAAACAATTAACCCAAAACTCCCCTATAGTCATCTATACGAATATAGGCCAAGACCTTATGTATGCAAACGACTTTAAGCCTCGTCCGGCGTCCTCCCCGAAGCGGAAAAACCAACAAAGATCCCCAACTTTCCGTCATATACACAAACATCGTCTCTGCACCTCATTTAAGAAAAAAAATATTGTGTGATCGGTCAAATTGCCTTATTCTGGCGGTATCGGAGAAGTCGTGAGATCTCCCCCAGGGAAGCATTCCAAGTGGAAAAATCGCACCTGTCAAGAGCCTCGCCATACTAAAACCACCTCAATGCACGTAGTGGCCTCAATTAATCAATTCTTCAGTTTTTTCATCGTTATCCTCATCCCTACTTCACCTAAGGTACATAAACCCGCCACACGTGACTGACCGAAGTTTACGACATCGTTTTACCTATTCCTTCTTTGGGCCATCTCAGCGATCGATTGTTCCCAATTTAGGCAAAACGTATGCACGGCGCTTCAGTGAACAAAATTACATTTCCCATTTAATGCTAATCCTTACCCTCACCCCGAAACCTTCTCAATTTTTTTAAATCCACCTCTGCATTGTTGCTCAAAACACATGCTTCCCATACTAGCTCCGATCCTCTGTTTGGTGGCCCTTGTGGGTGCCATCTCTCCATCTGGCCTGTATGCCCCAGGTGCCTTGACCTGTCCATCTGAAGACACTTTGATCAGAGAAGGTGACTCTATTTCGGAGTCTGAGTATGAGTGGCTTCAAAAAAGACACAAGAAGACCACCGCTGCTTTAATTGAGTACTTGGAGAATGTCGGTCTTGAAGACTTTGACTCTTCTTTCCTCTCTGAGAACTCCTCTGTTAACATCGGTGTTGCTTTCTCCGGTGGAGGATTGCGTGCTATGCTTTCTGGTGCTGGTAACTACGCTGCTTTGGATAACAGAACCTCTTCAATTGCTGACGGAAGTTTGGGTGGTGTCCTCCAGAGTGCTTCTTATGTTGCTGCACTTTCTGGTGGTTCATGGCTCTTGAGTTCTTTGGTTATGCAAGGTATGCCAAGTATCGATGAGGTCGTCTTGGAGGATCCTTATGACGTTTGGAACTTCACCTCTTCTAGATCCTTGTTCAATACTTCTGGCTACGCTGCTTTGGCTCTTGACATTGCTCTTGTTAACTATAACAGTGCTCTTAAACACGTTAACTACTGGTCTACTCCAGCTGGAAAGGGTATTAGTACCGATATTGCCGGTAAAGAAGCTGCTGGCTTCGATACTTCCCTTGTTGATGTGTGGGGAAGAGGTATTGCTCACCAAATCTTGCCTTCTGCTGCCACCTGGTACGACAGTGTCACTTGGTCTGATGTTAGAGACCTTTCTGCATTTGCCAACCACGAGATGCCTTTCCCATTGATCACTGCATTGGCTCGTAGACCAGACTCCTTGGTTTACGACTTGAACTCTCCAATTGTTGAGTTTAACCCATTTGAGATGGGTTCTTTCGATACCTCCATTAACACTTTCCACGACATCAAGTACTTGGGTACTTCTGTTGAGAATGGTGTTCCAAACGGTACTTGTATTGGTGGTTACGATAACGTTGCCTTCGTTTACGGTGCTTCTTCCTCTCTTTTCAACCAATTCCTTAACACTTTGGTCTGTGACGACTGTGACTCCTACAACGTTGTCATCAAGTTCTTCCTCAAGAGATTCTTGAAGTACATGTCGAAGACCTACAAGGATATCGCTTTGGTCAGTCCAAACCCATTCTACGGTTCTGAGTACTCTGTTTCCGAGAACATCACCACCAGTGACACTTTGTACTTGATGGACGGTGGTATCGGTGGTGAGGTTATTCCTCTTTCTACCCTTATGGTCAAGGAGAGAAACTTGGACATTGTCTTTGCTTACGACAACAACGGACCTGAATGGCCAGATGGAACTTCTTTGATCAACACTTACGAGAGACAATTCACTTACGAAGGTAGCTCCACTGTTTGTCCATATGTTCCAGGTCAATCCACTTTCGGTTACTACAACTTGACCGCAAGACCAACTTTCTTCGGTTGTGACGCCAAGAACTTGACTGCCTTGACCAAGGACGGTGTCACTCCACCTATCGTGGTTTACACTGCTAACAGACCATACGAGTACTACTCCAACACTTCCACCTTCAAGCTTACTTACACTGACAACGAGAAGAAGGGTATGATTCAAAACGGTTTCGATGTTGCTACTCAACTTAACGGTACCTACGGTGACTCATGGCAAGTCTGTGTTGGATGTGCTATGATCAGAAGAGAGGAGGAGAGACAAGGCATTGAGCAATCCGAGCAATGTCAAAGATGTTTCGAGCAATACTGCTGGGACGGAGAATTGTACGAGGACGCCGACTACTACAAGCCTATCAACTTTACTGGAGATGGTTTGACTAACGATACCATGACTTTGTGGGGTAACAACACTTATATCCAAACCACCACTACCACTACCAGCACTGCTACTCTTATTTTGACCAAGGTCAAGACTTGGATCGCGGCATTGTTGTAATGATCACATAAAAATTCGTCATTCGCTTATGAATCTGCTGCCACCGTACTAAGGTGGACAGTGAAAAATGTTAATACCAAGCAAAATACACTTAGATAAGTTTGTAAATTGCCGTTTTTTGTAATGACTTGGAGTGAAAGCCCTGCGATGTTTAGATACTTGACTGCCTTGACCATTGCAAAATGGGAAACCGGGTTAAGAAGGTCTAAGACCACGATACTTGACACATAAATCGATACCAAGATCAAACTGCCCGTGGTGGAATTATTGAAATTTGCCAACTGCCACTTTTCCAATTTTGTCGTTTCCTCCAATTCATCACTTTCTCTCGTGAGATCAAGCACGTCATCTTCAAAAATCGACTCGGTTCCTTCAGTCGTCTCGTTCTTGGGAACTTCAATGATCGTAGCTTCAGAGTGTCTTCTATCCTCTGAAGGTACAATAAACCTATCCCATTTCATTGACTCCAAGTAGCTCATAACAGTACTTGACGTGATAGGCTCTTCACTATCGTTATTTTTGACCATCAGATAAATCAAATACTCAAAGTCTTTCACACAAATACCATCTTGGTTTTGATCCATTTTGCCAATAAACCACTCATGGAAACCTTCGGGAGTCAACTCCATATGCCACTTCGCTATATCCTTTCTTATCCTCTCCGGATCTGTTCTGTCTGTGATATAGTCTGCAAATGGTAAGCGCCCCACACATAGATAGCAAAGAATCATGCCAAGTGAGTAAATGTCGCTCTCTTTAGTGAATTTATAAGCAAACTTCCTTTGGTTATCTGTGAATCGATCATATGTGGCATAGATCCAAAGCTTAGGATCTGTAAATTCGATTGTACCTGTGTTTCCTCTCCTCTCGTCATCCAAATGCAAACTGACATCGGCAAGATGCTGCTTATCTATAAATTTCCCCTCTCCGAAGTCTGAAACGAGCACTTTTGGAAGCCTCGACAGCGCGTCATCGATTTCTGCCAAAGAGTCAAATGCAATTGGTGCCATAGGATCAGACGTGTACTTACTCTCAAGCAAACAGTTTGAAGGTTTGAGGTCACGATGGATGATGCCTCGAGAATGTAAATAATTGACACCGTTGGCAATATCCTTGAAAAATTTCCAAATTTCAAATTCTGTAAGCCATGTCTTCTTCGTCTCGCTTGTGCTTGTATCTTCAATGTGGTGCTTATTGTGTCTTCGCTTAAGACGCTCCAATTCCAACTTTTCTTTAGCAGACATGAACTGTTCTCGTTGGAAATTCTCCACAATCAAGTTTTCAAGGTGGCCACCATCACAGTATTGTTGCAAAATGTAGACATATGGAATTCTCTCTTGTGAGCCTGATGCCTTCCCGTCTTTGCTTAGGTATATGGTGTTCAGGTCATTCATGTCACCCAACTCCATCCAGACATGATTGTACCGGATCAAATTGTTCTCGTTGGCTCCTTGAGAGGATAAGTCGTACAAAATGAGCACTTCATTGAGCACTTGATCCAAGTACAGCAGGTGGTCTCCAACGTTGATACGCTTCACCGCATAGATTCCTAGCTGAATATCTTTCAAGACATGCATCACTTTGTACACCTGTGCATGTGCTCCGCTCCCTAGAACTCCCGGTGGAACTTTCCGGAAGAACCTATTGAAGTAGCCTTGGTTGAAGGTATCATTTGGTAAGCTGTCTGAGTTACTGGGTAGACCCATGACATTTGACTCTGAATAAGGAAGATTTCCCAACACTTTGAAGTAGTCGTTATGCATAAACCCAGAAGGGATCAAATCGGTGATTGTAGATGCCGCAATATGGTCATGGCGTCTTCTTGGGACCACACCCGAACTTGTCAGTCTTTTATACTCCTTTCTTTGGCGCAGATGCAAGAAATCCGATAAAACGAATCCACAGCTAGGACAGCACGGTTCCAGAGACTCTCCACGGTCTTTGCTGCGTCCAAATTGGCTTCCAGTGGGGATTTCCTGTGACGAAACTGACGATAAGAGCTGGATGGTGTTTTCCTGGTTATTATGGATAACCAAGATCTTCAGGTTCGGGTCGTGGTACACAATCTCATTTTTAGAGTTATACGGCACGATTGACATGAAAAAAGAAATGAGTTCAGGTGGTTTTGGGAAGAATCGGTGTATCAATAGGCAATCGTGATTTGGCGCTAATGAGGCTAGTGCACCTGTGCACCATTATTAGTTCGCTCTTTCTAATCGAAATCCGGGGTAATGCCATCTCCATACAAACATGGCTTAAGAAAGTTTTTACAGCTTAAGAGATTTTTTACAACTAATCTTGTATGTCATTATCATTAATATTCACAGCTGGCTCAGTTTGCTTCTCTCATTTGTAAAATGAATTTCAACAAACGCGTTTCCAACTGGAACTTTTCATCCAGGGTCATTAGGGCCATCTCGCTTTCCTCGAGATGGTCGAAAGCTCTTGTCAATTTTTCGTAGGCACTAGAAGGGGACAGCGTAATCAATTGCTTCTCCTCCGAGTTTTCCGAGGTGTTCTGTTCGAGAACTGGCGCTTCTTCAACCACAGAGAGACGCTTACCCATATGCAAAATGCTGGTGTCAGCCTTCACTCCAGAACCTTTAGCAGACTCAACCGAGCTCGAGTCATTCAGGTCACCTTCAAAGTCGTTGCTTGTGTTGGCAATGACGGGATGAACTTGGAACTTTCCGACCTTGAAAGAGTCAAAAGACGTGCTTGTATCGGCCTGGTTCTTTCTTTCACTCGAGCTGGAGTCAATCTCCAACAGATCGTTCTGTTGAGCAGCCTTATCTTTGACACTTTCTTCAGAGTCACTGACTTGTTTTGTGCTTGAAATCTTCTTGGCCTTCTTCACAGGCACTTCTTGGTTCATCGACAATTTACGTTTAGTACCAGTCTCATTCGTACGATCGTCAAGAGCGGCATCAGAACGCTTGAGATTGTCATTTTGATCAGAAGGACGGACTCTACGAAGCGCCAAAGGAGAACACTCGTTCTCTTTTTCAATCTCGGGGTTGGTGATGTCGATGATCTTGTCACGAGTGTCATCAGAAGACAACTCAATGACGCCAGGACTCTTCTGGTTAGCAGGGTCGTTTGCCTGGAGACGAGCACTTCTTCTTCTGAGACTTGGCGAGGTCTTCTTCTGCTTCTTAGAGGAAGTCACTTCCGCAGCACTATCCAGAGTGGCAGGTTCCAAGACTGTGTCCAGCTCAGAGGTAAGAAGAATTGGGTCTTCTTGTGTATCTGAGACACCAGTTGAGGGTTTTGTCTCAGGAATTTCAGCTGGTTGTTCTGGCTTAACCATTTCCACAGCAGGTGTGTGTCTCTTATGAGATCTAAGCTCAGATTGGAGCATGTACTCAAGTTCATTTTGCTTAGCATCAATAGAACTATCAGCACTGATTGTTGCATCCGTGGATGGTTGGTGAGATTGGACTGGTTTCTTTGGCAAGTCTCCTCTCTTTTCCAACCAAGTCTTCTTGAATTCCGGGAACTCAGTCCATCTGTCATCCACGATCTCAGCAAATTCGAGAGAAAGATCGATAGACTCGCAGAGAAGTTGGTCTAACACAGAAACTTCACCATCGTAGTTCTTAAGATAGCCCAGCCAAAGATCAGGGAGATTGCTGGATTTGTCCTTGCTCATAGAGTGAATTTTGGCCAAAATTTGGTCCTTCAAACTGAAAATCTCAAAGTTGAATTTGCTCTCGATCAAGAGCGTGAGAAGCTCTTCAAAGTGTTCTTGAGACTCCCACTTGGAGCCAATCAACTTCAAGTTCATTTGCTTCAAATGGTCGAATGGTGCATCATGCATAAGAGTGACGAAAAACTTGAAAATTTGAATGTTCCAGCTCGTTAAGTTGAGTTCAGTGACCATCTTCTCGAAATCGCTTGACTTGAGCAAAACGATGTGCTGGATCAACTTCTTGGCAATACCTGCAAAATTTTGATCAAGGGTCTCAAAGATACCGCCAATAAGCACCATGTCTTGATGAGTGAACTTAAGGGACTTCTTGTTGTTGAGGCAATCTCCGACAAAAAGATTCATATCGTCTCTGCCCAACTTTTTGTTGATACGAATAATACGAGACAAGAAAAGAAGACTCTTTCTCTCACCAATAGCACCATATAACATGGTAAGGATAGCGTTCAATTGGTGTGTTGTCAACGAGTCAACTGTGCTGGACAAGATCACCTCAAATACGTTTGGTGACTCTTCTGTGTCAGAAATCAAGTTGCTGGCTCCAAAAGTATCGTTCAAATTCACAATCAACTTGAAAACCGAGTCAAATGATATTTCGCTATGGTCAAGGAACAACAGAAGCGTGAGTGGCAAGTTGTCGATCAAATCAAACGTAGGATCTGATGGCTGGAGCTCCTTCTTGGTAGTGAACTTTAAAGTATTCAAGAAATTGTTAATAGCACTGAACTTGGCTTCACTGCTAAGTTTGTCCAGCTTGAAGATTGTCACCAACACAGGAATGATTTTCTCGAATCTGAGATAGACCCAACGAGGGTTCAAAGAGTTGATCTCACTAAGTGAAACAGAGTCATTGGAAAGACAGCGAATTGTGCTATAGCTCTTGTCAGTGACTGGATTTGCTGGCCTTATAAGGCGATTGTAGATCTCAAGACCCAAATGATGCATATGTGAGTTTGAAACTTCTTTCTTGAAGTAGAAGTTCATGAGGATTTGCTGGATAATTCTGTCCCAGTAAATCAAAAGGTTCTTGTTTGTGGTTTTTTGAGGACAGTTCATCAAGTTGTAAAGAATCGACAAAAATGACCTGTGGAGAGTATCAACAATCTCCCTTTGGAATTCAAAGGAGGAGATGTTGATAAACACATGGATCAAAAGCTTGATTTTTGGTCTCATAGCCTCTTCAATCCTGAGCTGTTGTTTTGCATTAGGTGTACTGTTAATTGAACCCAGTTCACTTCCACCTTTGGCACCGTCAGCTAACACAGATGAACGGAAATCTCTCAACTCTCCCACACAGATCTTATAGACCATGACTTTCCATGAAGACAATGCTGTGACCTTGGCGTAAACAGATGCGTTGTTGAAACAGTACTTGTGAACGTGCAACCACAGCTGGAGATGTTTCCAGTTCTCAATACCGCCCTCGATATTACCAAGTAACAATGAAACACCGACCCAGATATCCATTGCAAACTTGAAATGACCGTTGTCAACCAAATCCTTTAGACTTTCAGCAACATAGTCAATTGTCAATGTCAGTGGCATCGTTGATATGGAAATGAGATTTTCACTTGTGAATGACTTCTGTTCTCCTGGAAGTGGCTGTTCCAATAACTTCCGAGCAGTCAAACACACATCATTATTATCAAGGAAGACTCTAGCAGCCTCAAGAAGAGCAGTAATGCCCATAGATGCTACCTTTGTGTAGAGAGGGTACGTGATGTCGCACAAGTTGAGTAGAAGGCCTCCAAACCATAGATGGAAGTTTTTGGCCATGATGGCAGGGAACTTCTGTATGAGGTTTCTCAAAGCGATGAATCTTTCGTTGACCAATGATGAGCTAACGAAGTTTCTGATGTTGAGTAAAGCATGCAAGATCTTTTCCAGGATAGGATTAGGATTGTTCTCGAAAATGAAGCGACGTTTCTTCGCTGGGAAGTGACAGTCCTTAATTATGCTTAGATATGGCAACACCAATGACTTGGAGATGGTAGGCTCGGTGATCATCTCGCAAGTATGCAAATAAAACCATTTCACGTCTGCAACTTGAATGTATGTGTTGATAGTTGGAATAGCCAAGAACGACGACACAAGCTTGAGAGCTTGGCTCAATGTACGTGACTGGAAAGGATCTTTCTTGGATGGGGAAAGTGTTGGATGCTCTTTCAGCTCAACAAGAGACTTTTCGATCAATTCAATGTCTCTTTTAGCAAATTTGCATAAATCATTAATGTGAGGTGCAGAATTCTTAAGTTTGTAGACTGTATTCTTCTGAACGTTGTGAGACCAAGCAGATTTCTCTTCAGTGAAAAGTTCTGTAAGTGTTGAAGCGTCATTGAGTCGAAAAACCTGATTAAGTGTGGCATACACTTCAAACTTCCTATTGAAGGTTTCGTCTCGTAGAACCTCGACACAGCCATCAACCAATTGGATCAAATCGGTCGATTTAGGCTCAAGTTGAATGATAGTGCCCGGTTGCCAGAACTCATGGTTACATGGAGAATGAGACGATGCAGAAAACTGATGCAGAATAGAATGCGATGTATTGACCCACATGGCCGAATTGTTTGGATCAAGTGGTGACGAGTGAACTCCATCTGAAGAAGCCTTCAAAATTGATCTTCTGGGAGTCATATGTGGCTCGGCATCGCCCTTTAGAGGAGAGCTGGGCACACACGATGCGATAGTATCGGAAAAGGCGACAGATTTCCGTTTTTTGGATGGTGAAGACAGAAAAAACGGCACAATTGGGAATTTCTTCGGAGACTCAATTTCTGTGGTCTCGGGCCTCAGTCTTTTGATCGGAGACAGGTTCAATTCTGTTAATGCATTCTTGGAGGAGTGTTCAAGGACTGGATTGGGCATGGTCCGAAGATCGCCATTAGTTTCGACTTTATCGATGTGTGTTTCGCCCAGGTGAACTTTTTTGGGCAAATTCTTTCGTGGTTTGGTGGCATTTCTCAATGGAGACTCTCCGTCAACGTCCATAAACTCAGAATCAGTGGTTAAGTCGATGACTGGGGACTTTTCTCTCGAGTGACGGTTCCGAATTCTCGCTTCACGAGATGTTGATGACGAGGGGCTCACGCTGGAGCCTTTACCGGATTTGAGAGCCGAGGAACGCGTTCTTGGTCTTTTTGGCTGCGTCTTAGGCGTACGTGTAGCGGTCTTCTCAGTATGGGTGGGAGTTTGTCCATTTTTTGCGGGATAAGACGGTAACAGCGCACCACGATCGATCAGACCGACTTCTTTGGTGGCGACAGTAGCCATGGTTTTTAAAAATTCCGCCTAATTGTCGTGTACCTAGAAGGGTGATCTATAGTAGAAGTAGCTTAAGTATGGAGGATCGCGATGGAGACGACGTGTAGCACCCAGACATCTTGGATTAGCGAGAATTGGTCCATGCATGAGAGAGGCCTTAGAGATGGCATAGAATTTTCGTGGTTTTTGTAATTTTTTTTAGGTGAATTTTCCTTTGATCCGATTATTTTTCTTTCCTTCAAAATTAAAATTTCTCTATTCTAAAACTCCAAATTTTTAGTCAAGTTTGGCTCGTTTCTGCGTCTCTTCTTCGTCTTCATCCAGAGACCGCGCACGCTTGAGGCCTCCTAATGGAGTCTGATCAGCATCCACAGATGAATTTTGGTCCTTTTGATTTTGATTTTTCTCTGTGATTTGGGAAGTGGCGTCTTTAGCATCAGACGCGTCTTCTTGTACGTTTTCAGCATCGGTTTTGACCAAAATCTCATCATTTGTCTCTGTCATTTTGGTATCACCGTCAGTAGTCGTAGCCTTCTCGTCAATTGACTCAGCAACGGTCGTCAAGTCTTGTTTTTCGATTTCCAAACCGGGAAGTTCCGTTTTGGTCTCTGAGTCATTTTTGACGTCATCCTTGGAGTCATCCTTAGAGTCATCTTTAGAGTCAGATACCTCTTCCTTGACTTCCTCTTTGGACTCTGAAGCCTCTTCCTTTGACTCTTGGACCTCCTCAGGAGCCTCCGGCTCGTCTAGTCCAAGAATCTCCGGCTCCAACATCTCATTAAGCTCGAGCCATTTGCTTCCTCTGATGGTCTTCAATTTCTTCCATGTCAAAACGGCCCTTTCCTCGATCATTTCTGCCTTTTCGTCTGAATTCTCCTCAGCAGCGATTTTCTCATCAAGCTCACGAATTTTATCGTCATAACTCACATCCTCCTCCATTGCATTCTCAAGAAGTTCCAATCCTGTTTTCACCTTCATTTTCCGAGAAAGTTGTGGAGTTGCATGAGTATTAAAGTACCTCTTAGTCTTGTATGGTGCAACCTTTTCGAACTTCTCTTTTGTGGCAGAAATCTCTTCTTGACTGATTGGATCTTCAGCAAGGAGTGGCTTACCCTCTGCATTTTTGCCATAGATAAGCCATGCCCACCAGTACTCTTCACTTTGCAGTAAGTGCTGGAGCAAGAAGGAGAATTGAGTATCCCAAGAACGACACAGTCTTGGAATTTCTCTTTTGATCTTAAGAAATACCTTAAAGACCAGCTCGGGCGTACTATCGTCTGTAATGTGTTTGACGGAGGCAGGTGCTCCTGTTTCCTTTAAAACTGCTCTCTTTCTTCCACTTTGCAACTCAACAAAGAAGGAACTGATAAGGTACATTTGCAGAAGCAACAATCTGCGAAATTTTGATGAGTCGAGTCTTTTGAGTGCAACTTTCTGATCTTCATTTTTGACAGTGTCAAATTGTGCTCCACGTTGAATTTCCTCAAACGGTGCAAGCCAGTATTGTTCTGAAAAGAATGGGCCATTGGCATACTGTTTCGTTAACCTTTCCTTGGCTTCTTCCAGGAATGGAGCCTTCACCACATACACATCACTTCTTGGATGTTTTTTCGAGTATTTGGCCTCTTCATCAAGCAAGTATCCATATAATCTGTCTAAAGAGTCCACCTGTTTAGTGAGCATACGGACATTCTTCAAATATGAGTATGGGTCTCTCAAAAGTCTATGAAATTGAAGAATATCACGTAGGAGCTCATCGTCTCCGCTTTTGGCAGTTCCCAAGTTGGGTTCTCGGTTGACTCTGTTGGCCAATGCAAAGTACTTGTTGAGTCCAGTCAGGTCATCAAACAGGAGCAAATTCGAAAGGAATAGTCTCACTCTGGCATGGAACCGGTCATTGAATGTGTCTTTTTCATAGGAATCAAGTTTTCCACCTTTGTTTCTATGGTAATATTTGCCTGTAAGGCCATTGCAAATGCCCAACATGGCTATTCTGTTCAGAGTGATTTTCTGGTTGAAAACGGTGTCTGAAATGAGTTTTTGTCTGGTTTCAAGAGCGTACCAGAAGACATTGATGACATCTGACGTTAAGGAGGATAAAGATTCAGTAATCAATTGGAGAATTTGGTAGAAGTCGTTCTTAGCTGAAGGAAACGATTCTTCTTGAGAACAGGACAAAATAAGGTCAAGGAGAGCCAGTAGTTGGTTGGAAACTTCCATTTCCTTTGTAGAAATCGTATTTTCTTCGAAATCAACCTTTTCTGCTTCCAGTTCTGGCTCCTCTCGAAGCTTTCCAATGAGTGTATCTGCGACCTTTGTAAGTCCCATTAAGAACACGAAATCTTTTGTTCTTTGACCAAGAGACGAATTGAACTTTTCAATATCTTCCTTGGTTTGTTCAGAGGCCTCATTGGAGGCAATTTCCGAAGGTAGCTGTGTGTTTTGTACGGTCGATTTGAGTTCATTCTGAATTTCACTGAATTCAGCGAATGGGATGGGATATGTGACATTCGGATCGGTAAATTGTGAAAGTTTCGATCCAAGGAACGTGAGCACCAGCTCAGAGACGCGATCCACGGATTCTGAGGTTCCCATTTGGTGTTGTTGATGAAGAAATGGTAGTTGTCTATGGCAGTAGCTAAGATGTGCAGGTCAGTAAGGTGGAGGTACGAAAGAGTCGAGTAATTTATGGAAAAGAAGAGGAATTTCGCTGGAAAAAAGAGATAAATGAATTATTTCTTTGCTTTTTAGTAAATTTTACTGGAAAAATTGAGACTTTCTCGTGTTTTTGTATGAATTGGTCAATACTCATGAAGGTCTATACTCACCATACTTAAGATCTCACCATAGTTAAGACTCCATAGTCAAACCCTCACAATATCATCATGACATTCCACCTTAAATATCAGACTTCTTCTGTCTTGACTTTTTCTTTTCACTTTGTCTCATCTTATGGAACTTCTTCTTCTCCTTTTGCTCTTTCGCCAACTCCTCCCACTTCTTTTTATCGGCCTCACTGACTTCAGCAGCGAAATGAACATTTTCCTTGATATCATCAAAGAGTTTCTTGAAACACTCGTCTAAATTAACTTCTCTATTTCTAGTAGCGTCACTTTGGATCAAGATTCCTCCAGATTTGGTCTGATACCGTATATTAGCCTCCTTGATCTGGTCAATAATGGGGCTGGGGATCCAGTAGCAGAACTGTGGATCTAGCCATTGGCCTGGCTCCAAAGAAACGGTAGCCTTTGACGAGGTTTTGTTCACTTTTTGTCCTCCTGGGCCTGAAGATCGACTATATGAAATTTGGAACAAATGTCTTGGAATACTTGTTGGATTAAACGTATCTAGCCATTTCCTAGCGTGATCGATTTCTGACTTGGAAAAGGTACTAGAAAGTCGAATACTTTGTCGTAGAAGGGACCACATATTAATTTGATGGAATGGGTTGGTTTAAAAGGAGGAAATTCCTGGTTTCGGTAGTGGTACCTTATCTTTTGGTAGAAAGAACAATGGTTGGTAGTGCTCCATGATCTCACCATAGTATGTCATATAATTAGGTAGAGAGCACATAAGACAGTGGATGATAGAACAACAAATTGTAAAAAAAATAAACTCATTTATAATATATCCTTAGAGCGTTCTATTTCTTTCCCTGCCTGATATCTCCAATCTTCTCCAATTGCTTTCTTTGTCTCAACATCGCTCTACATCGCTTTCCTCATTACTTACTCCACACTCATCACCTTTAATCACCTACTACTATCAACTATCATCGACTAACATCAATTTTCATCAATTTTCGTGATCTATTTAAAGCTCCTTCAACACGGCCTCAGCAGCAGAAACCTCAACAGAAGTGTTGTCTGGCTCAACGAAGGTCTTGGTGACCTCACCGTCCTCAACCAACAAAGCGTATCTCTTAGATCTGTGGTTACCGAAGAACTTGGTGGCGTCGAAAAGAACATCCAATTCCTCAGAAAACTTACCCTCTGGGTCAGCCAAGAACTTGATTTGGTCAGAACCAACGTTGTCGTTCAACAAGCTGTCACCCCAGGCCTTCATAACGAAAGAGTCGTTGACACCAACAACGTAGAAGGAAGTGTAGCCCTTGTTGTTGAATTCTCTCAAAGATTTGAGGTAGCCTGGAACATGGGAGGCAGAACAAGCTGGGGAGAAAGCACCTGGGACACCAATGATGACGGACTTGCCCTTAGCAGCCTCTTCAGCCAAGTTAACTTCGTTACCTGGAGAAGCCTCGAAAAGAGTGGCAGATGGGATCTTGTCACCGACAGAAACGGCTCTGACGGCAGATTGGGTGAAAGAACGAGCCAATTGAGGCTTGACGAAGGATCTTAAGAACATTTTAGGGAAAAGAGGGGGCAATTAAGGTGAAGAATTTGGGTTTATTAAGGTTGCGGTGATAGATGTGGGTTACATGCAGGAGATTTAGATTTAGGGTTTAGATGGGCCAGTGATTTCAATGGGTTTGGGGTGTTTTGGGAGGGGAAGGATTGGAAGAGGATGGGGAGTAGGGGTTGAGTGTGTTTGTATTGTTTTTCTGTTTTTGAAGGTTGTTTTTGCGGGAAATGGATGGGCGTATGGCTATATATTAGGTGCATATATACTGTGATGAGAAGAGGGCCCTGAAAAATTGGATTGAATGGAGAAAATTGAAATTTGCAAGATATTAGAATGAACAAAAATCGCAAGAGAACACGTCCTATGTATTTTAAAAATCATCTTTTAGACGTGTTTGTTGAATTCACTTGACCATTTCTCTTCATTAAAGGGCCCTCTCTACCCTCACTATGCGACTGAAGACCTTAACTATGTACAACACAGTCACCAACAAAGCCACATAAAATCATCTTAAAGTCCCAATTAAACACTAAACTATTAAAGAGCAATCTCCCTTGTTACTCTACCACGAAATAAACCATTTTTTTACTGACCCTCTCCCACCTTTCCCACCTTTCTTAAACCTCTTGATCCACCTACACACCCGTGCATCCTCTCTATATCTCTCCAACAACATTATTACCGCCAACTTCATCCATAATGGCTACAGAAGCTCAAACGATAACGCCCGAAAAGGCTTTCGAACTCTACAAAAACACATTAAACTTCAATGTCATCAACAGATACGATCCAGCCGTGAAGCAGCTCCTATACACCACTTCCCACTGTGTGATATATAAGTACGAAGACAACTCTGGAGAATGGGAAAAAAGCGAGTTCCAAGGCACTTTGGCGCTTTATTTGAGGAATTTCGTCAATCCTCCTCCAAACAAAATGCTTGACTATGGCGATTTACAAGGTCTTTTCTGTTATGGGTTGATCCTACTTAACAGACTGAGTCCTGAGTGTTTCTCTTTGGGACTACTTCCAAATAAGGTGACTAGGCAATATTTCCCTAATGGTTTACAAAATAACGGTGTTACTGAGATGAACGTGGAGATCAATGACAATTTAATCATCATCAAGAGCTTGAAGGGTGATATCTATGGATTGTGGGTTTTCAACGAGGAAGACAGACAAAAATTGTTTAAGTTGATTAGTTTCTGCTTGAATAACGATGTTTCCAACTGAGATGATTGTATAGCATAACGGAATAATGTGGATATTTTGATTGTAGTGGGGTAGTTTAGGCTATAAAGATGAAGAGGTGAGAGTGATTTGGGGAAGATGAATGAAATTTTGGTATTTCAAGAATGGCGATCAAAAAAGAGTTCATAAAGAGTCATTTGGAATTCTCTTGACGGTATTTTTTTCGTTTCCAAGCGTGTTTCTTGTATGGTCTCTGACTCTACTTCGCATACTCAAATCAGCACAAGAAACATAAAAAAACCACGTCTCAAGAACAAGAAAACAATCCATTCTCCTTAATTGACCTGAAAAAACTAACTCTACCATTTTTTTCACCTCCCCATCCTCTCCCTTCAAAATTCCCATCACTTCTATCACCTCCACTAATCTAACAAAGTCACGTGACACAACTTACTCAAAAAGTTGTCAAAGGTTGTTACTGTTATCAACTTCACCCCACCGGACAACCCATCCAATCTAATTTGAAGTTCCTGGTTTGTGGTCTTAGTCGATTGTTCTAGACCCAAGTGACCGAGCTCGCCCGGTTTTTTCAGTATTTTTGAGTCTTGGACCCTTGAATACTTGATCACTTAGTGAATCCAGTGAAGAACCAGAAGTCACGGTAACAACCGCTGATTTCATCCCACTAAAGGGTAAAATTCATCATGTTGAATTCCTGGAACGACTCAAAGGCAGCTAATCTGCTGCTGCTGCCTCTAACGGCGCAACAAAGGCTTGCACTTCAACAAGGAAAGCAGGGTAACTCGCTACTGGCCCAACAACAACAAATGCTTCAATTGAGGCAGGTAAGGTCGAAGTTGAGCAACTACCACTTCGCCACGACATCACAAGAGATTTTACGGAAATACTCCAAGTATCCACCTTCACTTGCCTTCCATATTTATGACACTCACTATCGATTCAACAACACGCAAGATTCCAACATTATTCCCAAGACCAGCCCCATGGCGAAGAGTTTTTTGAAGCATATGATCAAGGAGGAGATTCCTACGGAGATGACCGAGTTGCTTAAGGACTTTGCTATCAAATTCTATGATGGTTGTCTTATTTTGCAGGTATATGACCATAGAAACATGGTTTCGAGTAAGACAGGCGCCGAGGAAGTTGCTCCAAAAGAGCCTGCTGCCCCTGCTCCACAAACAAACGGCTCAGCTGCTGACGGAGAGAAAAAGTCGGGAGATGCTTCGAAACCAAAGACTTATAGGACTCTATTGAGACCTACAGCACAGTCTTTATACTATGACTTGCTTTACCATACTGATTCCACCCTCACAAAGTTTACCGACCAGCTATCGCTACAAATGGAGTCAGAAATCCTTACTTTGACGAATAGAAAACTCGATTTGTCGGTCAACTTGAACCCATACCTCCAGGACGAGTATTTGCATCCAAAGGCAGAGTACCCTAAGAAAGTGTGGGACGAGAAAACTCAAGATTACAAAATGGTGTTCTCGCATCTTGACGAGACTCCAAGAGAGCAACGTAAGTTGCACCAAGACCAATTAATCATGCACAAGTCCTCCGAATACGAGGAGATGATGTTTTTGCTTTCCAACAACCACAAAAATTCTGCAGACAGCACGTCAGAGAAGAAACTTGTTGTTGTTGGACCTTCTATCAATTCATCGTCAGATGGTGTCAGTATGGAAGCCACTCCCTCGGCGATTTCCGCTACTCCATTTGGTGGTTCTGATAAAGGTGCACGTCCCGAAAAGGCCAGTGCAATCAGTGCAGCTGCTTCAGTTCTTTCTTCAGGAAACGCAACTTCGAATCAATTTATGAGATTGCGTTTCATCGAGGAGATCAGAAAGAGAAAGGAAACTCAAAAGGCTCAAGCTGGTGCTGCTGTTGCTGCTCAGACCCAAAATGCCGTATCACAGCCATTGGGCACAGACTCAACCAATGGCAACTTGGCAAACTTGCAACGTCAACAACAGCTCAAACAACAAGCTCTGGCTAAGCTCATGACAGCTCAATTGCAACAACAGCAACAGCTCCAGCAACAGGCCCAGCAACCAAGCCAACCTTCAACTCAGCAAAGTATGCAACAGAACCAACTCCCGAGAAACCAAATGCAATCGAGGGTTCCTCAACAACAGCAACTGCTGCAGCAACAAGCAGGTTTGGGGATCAATATGGCCCAAAATCTTCAAGCAAACAATGCTGGAGCTCGGATGCAACAAAATGTTGCAAGACAAAACATGCTCTCGACAAATTCTGCAAATGTGCCTCATACTGGAACGCAACAGACGCCAGATTCTCAACAGCAACAACAGCAAATGGCTAAACAGGCCAACATAATGAGGGCTCAGCAGTACCAGATCCAACAGGCACGTCAACAGCAAATTCGTCAACAGCAGCAACAGCAACAACAGCATCAGCAAATCCCAGTTGCAAAAAGACAAAAGGTTGGTGGTGTCATGGGTCAAATGCCTCAGCAGAACCAACAATATGGACAACAGATGAGAGCTACTCCGCAGATGAATACCTCTCAGCCTGGATCCAATATGGGCACTCCAGTTATGCAGAATGGAGCTATGGCAACCCCAAGAATGGGCAATGTGTCACAAAAGTCGCCTCAAATGAACCAACAAATACCCCAGATGGGACAGCTGGCACAGAGTTCGATGCCTATCCAACAAAACCAACAGAGTCAAATGAACCAACGTGCTCCTTCACAATCTGGTGTTCAAAGCGGAACGCTGTCGTCTGGCCAATCGACGTTGCAACAACAACAGCAGCAGATCTTCCAGATGACGTTGTCTCCGCAGGAACAGCACACTTTCAGACAGTTGCAGGCAAGAATGAATGCGCTTGTGCAAATGGGCAACACCGGTGTTGCACCAAACAGAAGTCGACTCAACCCACAACAGCAGCAACAAGCTATTCAGCAAGCCAAACACATCCAGCAGCAATTGCTACAGAGATTCCCGACCTACTTCCAGCGTCTTCGTCAATTCCAAGTTCTTCAACAACAAAGACGTCAAGCTATGCAAAGACAACTGCAGCCGAACCTGCAGAGTCAGCAGAGTCAAGGACAAATGGGCAGTGTGGACGGGTCGATGTACTCGCAGCTGAACATGTCTGGGATGAATATGCCGCTGCCTTCGATGCAACAACAAATGATGGGCCTGCCTATGATGCAGCAGATGAACATGCAACAAGGCAAGAAAAATGGTTAAAACTATTGTATAATTATGTTTCAGTAGACAAGTTGATGCAGCCATTGCTCACATTGTTACTACAACGAAATCAAAAATAAGAAGTGAACGATTAATCTAACCTACCTAACGTAACACTTTCCGAGACGACATAAACCTAAAATAACAATCGGGGATAGATAAAAATCATTAAGGACAACATAACAGACCGTGGCATTGGGAGCCAATTACTTGTCGGAATTCTCAAGATGGTTGCCATAAGCGGCCAATGCTAAGAGCGTACCGGTCACGTACAAGGCTCCCTTTCCTGTTTCCTTCAAAATAGTCTTAAGTGTGGATTTGCTCTTCTTGGACTTGGCTGGCTTAGACTCCTCTTCGTCTTCGATCTCGGCTTCATCAAAAGTTCTCTTTGGAGCTGCAACAACGCAAGACAGATGCAAGGCATTAATATATTGCTCCTCGGCAGTTACATCCTCCTCATTAGAGTCTGAAGTCTCTCCTTCAGAGACAGTTTCTTCACCACTGTATGCTAATGCAACAATCTCATCCTCGGAGCTTGGAGTATCCAATTCAATCTCATAGTCATCAGCGTCTTCATCAGGTTGATGCTCGTAAGTGTCGTCGTCCTCAGAGTTATAGTCGCCTTCTATCAAGTAGGTTTCTCCTGGAACAAGACAATCCTGAATCTTGACATCCTTGGTGATCTTGACTCCATCATCGTCAAAATCAGACTCTGCCTCTTCCAGCTCAGAAACGTCCATGTAGATGTAGGTGTTATCCTCCTCGTCTTCTTGATTGGAGCCTTCTGGAACAGCCACAGCACAGATCTCGACTTCAGTGATAACCTCAGCAGACACGTCCTCGTCATCTTCTTCTTCGTCATACACAACTACATCTTCATCCTCCTCAGAATATTCTTGCTCTTCATCGTCATAATCGATGTCAGCTTCAGAGTCAGACTCGTCTTTAGTGATAATCACCACAGAATCTTGATGATCCTCAGGATTAGACAAGATCAGAGCAGGCTGGAAAGTCTCCTTGATGATTTTCTCCTCAATTGGAGCCTCATCGTCAGACTTATCGGTATCAGCGTCTTCAACGTCCTCGGTCAATTTAGCAGCATCGGCCAGATCAGGCAAAATAGCAGCAGTAACATCAGACTCAGCAACAGAATCGACTAATTCAATAGACGCGTCTGCAGTGGTATCATTCACAGGCAGTAAAATCAAAGAGCCACAGTACCAATCGATATCGTAGACCTTAAATTGCAACTGCACCTTAGGGTTCAAGAACTTATCCAAAGGGATCAGTGTAGCGGTTGGATTTTTCTCAAATAAACCCTTAATTACGTAAGATGGCCGATTGATGACAAAGCCAACAATGTCGCCTTCTTTGATCTCGACTGGTTTCTCGGGAACAAGCAAATTGTTGTTCACCACAGTACCGAAAGTAGACCCCACGTCCTCCAACATCATCTTGGCACCTTTCGAGAAAACACGAGCGTGGCTCTTGGAAAGGTGGGAATTGCGAATGTACAAATTTGTAGCTTTGGCGGTTCTGTCGCCGTTCTTAGCGGAGGCTCGACCAATTGGTTCCTTATCCCCATGGGAAAGGTCGATAACTCTCGAGTTTGGAGGCACCTCAAAGTCAGAAGAAGCAGACATTTGAGAATTGGTTCAATTGAGTGATTGTGGTAGTTAAGCGGGTATAAAATGTTAAAATGGGCTAATGTTGTGGTGGTATTGGGAAAGAATAGATAAACAGTGGCGATAGGGATAGGGTGTGATGGAGTGCGTATTATTTAGACGGAGTGCGTAACAGTAATGCGCACAGTGAGGATGTTCGGGTTTATTATCAAGAGGGAGGAGGCTTCAAGGTGGGCAAGACATTTATGAGGGCACCAATTAGAGGGTAAGAATTGTGAGACATTGCGGATATACGGAATTGGGGAAGAGTTATGGGAAATTTAAGTGGGAGGTAAAGGTTTTGAAGTTCTATAGACGTGTTTTGTGAAGTTAAATTCGGGAAAATAGGCGTGTTCGTCTATTTCTCATGCCCTGTGGCTTGGAACTGTCATCCTCTGATAAGGGACCATTTGCGCGTTAGGCAGCCCGGGTCTTTGAGGACTGACAGTGGTTAAGAGAGAGTATTAGAGAAGTATGGAAGAAAGCAGAGAATAGAAAATGGGAAAATAGAAGAATTGGAAACGTAAGAGAACAACGTGTTTGTTCGTCTCCTTGACGGGGTATGCTCCATGTGCCTTTGTGGCTTAGGCACGGGATCACCCTCACTGGCTTATCTATGCACATCAACGTATTTTGAGAGATGGTTATGTATCTTATATTTCCTGATCTGGTGGCAGGTGACAGTGACAGTGAAGGACATAATTATAGGGACGTGTTGAAGAGGGAGATGAACAGAAAGCTGTATGAGGAGGGATGGATAGACGGGATCATTAGGGATAGAGATTGCTGACTTAATATTGTCCTTTGGGATCATTGAAAACGTGCTCGGTTTGGTGCTCGTTTTGGTGCTCGTTCTCAAACACCGCTCAAACTTTCCCATTTCGTCTGGTGTTTATGTGATCTCGATCAGGCCCAAACCAAGGAAAAGGTTTCAAAACAATTTGATTTAAAAACTTGAATTCTGAGTACCTCACATTTACCATTCAGAGCAAAACACTTTTTCCATATTCCAGATTTCATCTCTCACTTTCCTAATTTTTTTTATATTTTTCTAAATTACATCTCGTCTCATTCTCATCACTGAGACACCTCATCTCAACTGAGATACCCTCAAATACCCTCAAACATCCCCACATTACCTACTCTTCACCCTTGTCAACAATTCAGAAATCATCATTTGACACCCCCGTAGCTATATTACTCCTCATACAACTTCAGAAAGTCTGTGCCTCCTGATGGTGATGGTGGAACTTGAAGCCAGTTCAATTCATCATACTCAGCAACACCATCAATCAAGTGAAAAGCATACGCGTACCGCGACTTGGTGGAGTTATTCTTCTCTGACTTATGCAACACTGAATTATGGATGAGAATTAATGATCCTGCTTTACACTCAACCAACTTATAATCTTCAGCTTTGTCTTCTGGAGGGTTCTTAATGTCATGCTCGACATCGACAAAATTACACCCTTTCTTTCCACCATCAATCTTAGCAAATCTCTTCGTAATTGGGAACGTCTTATGCGAGCCTGGATTATACGATAAACATCCGTTTTCAAAGGTACAATCCTCTAAAGCATACCAGAATCCAATTGCTGATTGTGGTTTCGTAAAGAGAAACGTTCCATCGGTATGTGATGGCACTGCATTGTCTCTAGCTTGGTCCTTATTGGATGAGACAGGATTCTTGAATATAAGCATACTTTGAAGCACTCTTGGATCTTTAAAATCAAGTGCTCTGGCCACTGCCTTGACTCTTTCATCAAATGTGATATCATGGAAAAGCTTTTCTCTCATGTGCAATCCATGACCGATCTTGTTGATAGCCAACTCTTTGGAGAACTTAAGTTTGCCATTTTCGTCAAAAGCATCGACATCAAAGAAGTATGAAACTTTGTCTGATGAATCAAAGAAATATTGGTCTCCAATGTGATCATTTTCACCGGTTTTGAATTGTGTTTTTGGATGGGTATTGACGTCAAAGTCTTGAAGTAGTCTATGGGAAGCATCCAACATTTGTTCCACTTGCGAAGGAGTGAGGAAGTCAGGAATACAGAGCATTCCTTCTCTGTCGAAGAATTCAATCTGTTCTTGTGAAAGACCAATCATGATGAGATATTCAGGTAGTGTTGGGAAGAGTCACTAGTTGGAGATAAGGGTCCAGTGAGATTCCATGCACGCCCATTAGTTGAAGAAGTTGGAGAGAATGGTCCAACACTTTCTGTAGAAAAAAAAAAAAAAAGAGAAAAAGAAAAACAAATAGAGAAAAATTAGATTGAATTAAATTCAAAGACTCTCATGTATAAATTGCTGAATTTTTCGAGAAGTTTGGTGGTTTCCAGTGTACTTTGTGATGGGCATCAACTTTTGACATAATTCTCATGAAAGCATCCAAGAATATCTGTCAAAGTCGGGAAAAATCTTCTGAGGATCAAAAATATAAGATAAAAAAACTTTCCTTTCTGCCTCTCCCTTATCACCTTCCAAATTTCCTCAACTCTAAGGCTCTCAATGGTGGATAGGTGATACCCGTAAAACCCATACATAACCACATACCAATATCACCACCATCTTTTCCAATAAGTCTTGAAATTGGACCAATGTAATAAACTTGGTTCATCCCCATTACTGCTCCAACAACACCCACACAGAATGCAACAGAGACTGCCAATCCGACTGTAATGTTCTTAGGACAATCCCACTGTTTCCAATTATATGACAGTCCATCAATGGACTCTTCGTCAAATTCCTTGTGGTGAAGCTGTAAAGCATTTCTTCTTCTGAAAAGCAAATTCTCTTCTAGAAGCAATGTAATGTACATGGATATCCAGTACCCTAACATAGGCAAGACATTACCAATAATGGTCGAAAGATGTTCTTTTCCAGCCAAAGAGATGACCAAATAGGCAACAGAAATAAAAGTTGCCCAGATCCATCTTGGAACGATCGCCAATTTCGTGTCAATAAGCTGAAACTCAAATGCTCCAGAGTAGGTATTGATGATCGTGTTACATAAGAGCGAAAGGAACATAATCACCACAACAAACTTTCCAAAATTTCCCCATGGTTCAAATGCCGCATCAAGGATTCCTCCAACTCCATAATTGTTATACGCTTCTGTCCATGGTGGATAGGAGTATGCAATGACTCCGGCCAAAAGACCAACGACAGCAGCAAAGTTTGAAGGTATAGCAATACCAAAATAGGTAAGCATAAACACCTTATAGTCTGGAGTCAGATCTGGAAATAAAATGTAGTAATCAGAAGCACAAGAGCCCCATGTTGCTGTAACGGAGTATGCAATGGTGAAGAAAGAGAGCCAGTGTCCTCTTTGGGTAACAGCCAGGTAATCAAGGTCTTTCACCATATCATTGGCTTCACTGATATAGCTTATCTTTTTGCAAACCACAATGTAGAAGAGTAAAATTGCCAAATTCGTCGGTATAGCCAATATTGTCTGAAATCTAAGTAAAACTCTGATACCAAATACTCCAATGACCAAACTACCAATTGAAATGACGACAATTCCAACCCATAAGTCAACAGTAGACATGGCAGACAAGATTTGACCTCCCACAACACAGTTGACCACTGACCAACCAATACCTCCTAATATACAAATGGCTGCAACAAATTTGACACCCCATTGACCAAAGAGAAATCTAGCAGTGACCATTTGACGACATCCAGATTGTGGACCCATAGTAGAGCAGTAAGCAGGCACAAAACAACCGATATTCATTCCAATTAAGCCCGAAATTAATGACTGCTTCATGTCTAGGCCATAGAGAGCGGTAGGAAGGAAGAACGACGACATTGTAGTGACACCACCACAGCCAGCAAACCAGAGTCCCAAAACTGAAATGTACTGGCTCCAAGTACCGTCCAAACGTTCATCTGGAGGCACTCTTTCAATTCCTCTACCCTCAACACCGAAGGTATCGAGTTGGTACATCCATGCCACGTACTTTGGCCTTTTTATCGATGCTGACGAGACGTCAAACAGTACGGACGACTCTTTTCTTTCGATGGACATAGTCGATGATTTTTTGAAGTCTAATTTAATTTTTTGGTGCAATTGGATGTGTTCTTATAAGGGTGCTTAATCGCTCAGTCGTGGGTCCTGTAAGCGCATAGTTGTGTAGCCATGGAGTAGTAGGTAGATTGATGATATTGGAGGGGCAGAAATTGAGTTATTTTAGTGAAGTAAGTCGATTTATCAAGAAGGGAGGAATTTCATTGTTTTGACGCCTCGAATGTTTCAGTTTTTGCGATGTCTTGTGGTGGTAATTATGTCCTTATCGCTCTTCATAGTTAAGCCGCACCTACGCTAAACTTAATTAAATTCCGAAACTAAGGCGTCTCTTTTAAAGTCCCAAAAAATAAAGAGAAAAATCGAAAAAAAAATGAAGAGAAACCTAATTTCATGTGACTCGTTTTAATCATTCGATGTTGATAGAAAAATACCAAATTATGTACAAGAACTGAAGGTATCTA
This sequence comes from [Candida] citri, assembly GCA_030571295.1. Taxonomy (NCBI): domain Eukaryota; kingdom Fungi; phylum Ascomycota; class Pichiomycetes; order Serinales; family Metschnikowiaceae; species [Candida] citri. The sequence continues at coordinate 239,311 of JAJLXN010000012.1, forward strand.
TGCTATCACTTGTAGAGGAAACTCAACCAAGATTGTTTTCTGGCTTCTCTCTCGGCCAGTGGAATGAACGCTTCAACTTGTTTTCTAATCTTCTCAGCTCCTGCAGCAGCATCAACCTCTCTTCCAATCACATCAACAAATTGTCCCTCAGAGTCCATGAGGTAGAAGAAAATCGAGTGATCCACCAAGTAATCTTGACCTGGCTTCACGTCTGGAGGCGTAGAGAAGTACACTCTGTATTTCTTGCACACGTTCTTCACTTGCTCGTAAGTTCCGGTCAATCCAATGATCGATGGGTGGAAGTCCTCCAAGTACTGCTTGATGATCTCTGGAGAGTCTCTGGCAGGGTCACAAGTGATGAAAACTGGCTGCAACTCGATGTTGTCCTTTTGCTTCAACTCATCCAACATCTCTCCCAACTTATCCAACTCATCTGGACACACATCTGGACAATGGGTGAAACCAAAGTATATGATAGAGAACTTCTTCTTATCGTTCTTCAAGTTCTCCTGGGTGAATGGCTCGCTGTTGGTATCGATCAAGGAGAAGTTTCCTCCAATCAAAGGCTTACCCATACCTCTTTTACTCTCGACTTCCTTCTGGATTCTCAACTTCTCTTTCTCCTTGGAAAACCACCAAGTGAAACCACCTCCAGCAACAAACAACAACACAACAGCCTTCCAGGCGGCAAACTCAATACCGTTACCCGCAGCATACTTCTTGTTGGCATCCTGAGAGCCTCCAATAGCGACTCTACTCAAGGGTCTTTTCTTATAGTTAGGCACCAGGTCGGTAGATTCCTCTTTTGGCGCTTCTGGCTTGTTGAATCTCACACATGACGAGTGTAGGAGTCTGGAGTAGCTTGGAACTCCCCTTTTGACGACATTTTTCCCGATGGCAGAGAGCATGTTTATGGGAAGAAAGAAGTATGGATGGTGGTGCTATAAATTGTGTGTAGGACAAAGAGGTTTATAGAGGCGGTTAGGTGATTGGGCGGCAGAGGGGTGAATTTGGTAATTTTTGATATATTCATTTGGGAAAGTTTGATTTTAATATGGAATGGAATTTTGTTTATGATTTTTCTCGTTGCTTTGTCTCTTTATGTATGGGTTCATGGAAGTTCGTGCTCGTAGAAGTAAGCGAGAGACCTGCGTTTTTCAGTGAAATGGGCATAACATCAGCATATGTCAAATATTGACAAATACGAAAACATGAAAAAATTGATATGAATTAAAATTTGATCGGTTTCGAAAGATTAATGAATAAAAAAGCTACCTAAACAATACTTTTCTTCTTCTGACTAACTCAATGTCTTTACTCATTTAAACACCTCATGGCCCTCACTATGAGCCTCATCAATCGCACCTTCACTACCTTCACTACCTTCACTACCTCCACTACATTCAATACTTATACCTCTTTATCTATGTCCATCTCAGCTCTCTTAGATTGGGTCAAAGCCAATGGAGGCGATTTCTCGTCCAACATCAACTTTGAAAAATTAGGTGAAAACAATTATGGTGCCGTCTTTAATGGTGGATCAGACCCCATCTCCATCAATGTGCCTACTAAAGCCATCATCCAACTTTCTGATGCTGTGGCTGGTCTTGGTCCAGAATTCAAGGAGATTTGCAAAAAAACAAGAAACATGAACTCCACATTGAAGCTTTTCTTGGCCAGAGAGCGTTCGTCTGCGTTTTTGGACAAGTCTTTCTATGCTCCATACTTAAAGTTGCTTCCTGGCTTAGTGGAGATGAACTCGCCTTACACTTGGGCTCCATCCGATGTTGAGAGTCTTTCAGGTACCAATTTGGGTAGTTCGCTCAAGGAGAACATTGGAGAACTTGTGGAGGAATGGTGGCTGATTATCAGCTTGTTGCCTGAACTGATTGAAAAGCCAGAAGAGCACTTTGTCAATATGAAATTTTACTATGAGGCCAAGTTCTACAAACAAGAAGATATTCATGAATACTTGGTCAATGTCGATTACAACAACTGGACATCTTTTCCAGTGTATTTATGGGCATCTATGATCATGAAGTCTAGATCGTTCCCAAGTTACTTATTGAAGGACTCTCCATCACAAGATGAGCTCAATTACATCCAAGAAGATACTGCCATGTTGATTCCAGTTGTGGATTTGCTTAATCACAACCCAAATGCTCATGTTACTTGGGGTGGCCAAAATGATGCCTTCCAATTCGAGTCTAATGACACTTACAGTAAGGGTGAGCAAATCTTCAACAACTACGGCCAAAAAGGAAACGAAGAGCTTCTCTTGGCTTACGGTTTCTGTCTTGAAGGTAATGCCGCCGATAGCGTTGCATTAAAGATCAAGGCACCATTGGAAATGTTGCCTGAATTGGAGAAACATGGTGTTCAACTTCCTCAGATTTCTGACTACACCACTTCCGTTATTAGAACAGAAAACGAGACTAAAACCAACGATTACTCATCGTATGAAGATGGTTTGCTCTTTTTCATTTCCAAGGACAGAATTCCAGAGAATTTGGTCCAACTCTTCCAATGGCTCGTCAAGTCTCGTTGGGAAGGTGACCACCTTACTTTGAGAATGAAGCTCAGTGGCTTAAACCATTTGCGTAAGGCTGTTGAGTCGAAGGGAGCGCTCATTGATGTCAATAACGTGCCAAAATCGAACAATGCCGTCAACATCAAGATCTACTTGAAGTCACAGAAGAAGATTCTCGAGGGAGCTGTCAAGATGGTCAAAAGACAAGAGAAGGAGCTTCTTTCAGAGTACAAGAGTAAGCTCTTGACGTTGAAAAACGTCTATAAGCGTGACGTCAAGTTTGCTCAGTCTTTGCTTGTTACTATGGGTGTCACTTCATACGAAGATATCCTCGAAGAGCAGCTTCTGGACCAAGTTTGGCTCTTATACTTGATCAGATGTTACAACAGAAAAGAGTACGATTTGGAAGACGAAGACAACTACTTGCCTGAGTGGATTGCATCTTGTTTCGAGAGAATGGACAAGGAATCAGACATTGGAGCCGAGGAAGTGCTCCAGTTCCGTGAAATCTACGAGAACTTGATCTTGCCAATGAACCAAGCAGTTCCAGAGATTTATAACGTTGGCAAATGGACCGTGAGAGAATTGATTGTGAGTTCCAAGGTGTTGGACGCTATTGGGTTCGTCAGAGGCCAGGAACAAGAGTGCATTCTTGTGAACGACTTCAGCTGAGTAACACCAGCTTGTACATAGACAAATGACGATTGAACATGAATTAAGTGAACTTGAATCTAGAAATACCGGAATACTGTGCGCCTAGTCCTCCTTAATACCACCAGCGCCAGCAGTCTCAGCGGCATCGATGGAGGCCTTGTCGGTCTTAACCTCGCTACCAGCACCTTGCAAAGCTTGGAGGAAACCTGGGGCAGCCTTGAATGGTCTCTTCAAGTCACCAGAGGCTGGGGTACCGAACAAGTGGATCTTGACAATGTTGGTCTCCAAAGCAGACTTAACGGAGGAAACAGATTGCATAACCAATGGGTTGGTGTACTTCATGTACAAGTGCATGAAACCCATCATGGCCAAGGAAGTCCAGACACTCTTGAGTTGAGAGTCAATTTGCTTCAAGTCGTACTCCTTAACGGTGGTGACAACAGCCTTTGGCTCGGATTGACCGGACATTGGGTTGGCTGGCTCGACGTACTTCAAGGTGGTCAAGTCGTTCTTCTTGTTGATAAGGAACTTGACGTAAATGCACACACCAACAACGATAAGCTGACAGACAGCGTATCCGATTCTCACGTAGAGCAAAATCGATGGATCTTCAAGGTCCAAACGACGGGAAACTTGCATCATGATCAACATGAGGCCCAAGTTGGTAACTGCCGGGTTCATCTTTGCTGTTTTGTTTGAAAAGTATGAGGTGGTGGTTACTCAACAAGTAGAAAATTTCGGGTGTCGATAAGTCTAGCGATCGCGGAGGGGGTTACCCGGCCAGACCTATTCTACCGCCTTCCATGGTGCCGTCCACCATGGTGGCGAAGACAAGGCAGGCGCAGAAAAAAGCCGAGAATAGTGCTACAGAAAAAGGACACGCGTAAGTTGAGGCGTTTTTAGAAATGTGGGAACCCTCATATTTATAGCTGGGGAGATTTTTTTGCAGCACCTTGCAGCAGGGGTATAAATAGCGGGAAGATCCCACCTAAAATGCTCGAGATATTCTAACCCTTCGGCTGTTATTTTTTTGTTCGCCGCCCGAGAGCGACTGCTTATCTGCCGAGCCACATGGCAGCCTACTTTCTGTGCACGATATGCGGACCAAAATAGATCAGCACGCGAGGACCTTTTAAGTTAGGACCCTATTGTGTTAGATAATTTAGGGACTCTATTGTACTAAGTTATTTAAGGGCTTCATTTCATTGATTAGTATAAGGACACTATAGTACTGAGTGATCTTAGAACTCAATTTGATTGAATGATTTTAGAACTCTATTCGATTAAATAATTTTAGGACTCATTTTATTCAATAATTTAAGGACTGTTTGCTATTCAATTAAAAACTCGATTGTGTTGAGTAATGTTATTCAGTAATTTTGGGACTCTACTTTATACAATTATTCTAGGACTCTATTTTATTGAATAAAGGACTCTATTTTATTCAATAATTTAAGGACTCGATTGTATTGAGTAAATTTAGGGCGCTATTGTACTGAGTAATCTTAGCACCCTGTCGTTCTGATAAATCTAAGGACCCGATTATACTGAGTATTCTACAGACTCGAATGAGTAATCTTCGTGTATTAGTCCATGGACAATGATTTTATTTTCAATTCTTATGCTTTTATCGAGTCACTTAAAATGGCTCGTCATCTTGGGTAATGTCTCCAAGCTCCCAACAGCCAACTCTGTCAGCCTTAGCAGCGTTTTGCTCCTTCAAGATCTTGTTGACGTAATCCTTCAAGTGAGCTGGAGCATTGGTGTCAACAATACCGTAACCTTCAGTGACCAATTGCTTGTTGATGGTGTAGTCTGGGTCTTTCAAAGACTCCTCAGCATCATACAAGATAGCGTCGAACTCAACACCTGGAGTAGAAGATGGCAAACCAGAAAGAACGAGTTTCTTCTCGAAAGTCAAGTCCTCCAAAAGGAAAATAGAGTCAGACAAGTAGTCGCTTGGTTGTGTTGGTGGCAAGGTGATGTTTTGCAACTTACAGGTGTGAGCAAATGGCTTGATGGTGTCAACACCAAAAGCCTTTGGCAAAGCACGCAATGAGGACAATGGCACCTTGTCGATGTTACCGAAATCAATGTGCTTGACCTCGTACTTGTTAGAAGCTCTGTCGAAGTTGATAACTCCAGCACGGTAGAACTTGCCGTTCTCGGAGAACTTGGCAGAAACCAACTCGTTCTTCTTTGGTCCCTTGCTCAAGTTGATTGGCAAGTCAACGGATGTAGTGCTGGCGCTAGCGTTCTTAGCGTGGAAGTTGTTGAAGTCAGCCTTGAACTTGGTGAACTTGCTGCTAGTCTCAGCGTCAATCAAGTGGTAAGACAAAACTCCAGACTTGTCAATGTCGACAATCTCAATGTCGAAGAACTTTGGCTTGGTGGCCTCAACGCTGAGTTGAGCCAACTTGTTGGTAGCGTCAGCGGCTTGCTTTAGGGCAGCAGCCTCGTCGTAATTGCTCCAGATACCCTTGTGGCCAGCCTTTGCGGAATCTTCAGCCTTGGAGAACTCGGATGCAAACTTGTTGGAGTTGATGGCAATCTCATGAATCGAAGCCAAACCGTTCTCCAACAATTCAATTTGGACTGGCTTGAGCGATTGGGCATTGGCATACAAGTTACCAATGAAACCACCGATCTTGTCAGTGTCGTAAACCTCGAACTCAACGTTTCTTTGCAAGTACTTTCTGTTGACGTAATCGAGACCCTCGCTTCCGCTCTCGGTGTTTCTCTCGTTGGACAAACCACCCAAAATCAAAGTCAACTTGGTACCTTCCTTAGGGTTGTACAACTTGACTCTGTTAACAGAGGAGACGAACTCGACGTAGTATCCACCAGAGATACGACCTTTCTTTTGGAAACCGTTGAAGAAAGTCTTAGCCTTGGAAACGTTCTCAGAAGCGTTGATCACACGAGTACCAATGGTCAAGATCTTGGAGATGTCTCCAGCGTAGAAGATACCCTTCTTACCCAACTTCTTTTGCTCCTCCTCAATCTCGACCAAACGGTCCCAGTTCATACTTCTCTCACCAGCAGTTTGCTTGTTGTGCTTAATGACAGAAGCGAAACCGTTGGAAACGATAGCCTCAGAAACATCCTTGTTACCGATCTTCAAAGAGACCAAGAATCTGGAGTCCAAGCCCAAGTCCTTGTTGGCATCTCTGAAACCGTCAACGTACATGGTGGCAGACTTACCAATACTGAGGTGTCTGGCATATTCTCTGGCCATTTGGACCAATGCTTGTTGTTGAGAGGAGTTGGAGGTGACAGTGGTATCGTTTGGTCTTGGTCCTCTCAAAGAAGCCAATTGAACGGTGATTTCCTCTCCAGATGGCAATCTGACGTTGTAAGTGTCAACGTTGATGACCTTAGAAATGGTGACGTTGTCTACGGTAGCACCAGGTCTCAAGGTCTTGGAAGAAGCCTTAGAGGTGGTGGTGGTTGGCTTGGCAACGGAAACAGATGCATACAAACCCTTTCCGAGAGCCTTGGCAGTTTGTTCAGCCTTTCTGAGCTTGCTCATGGTGGCAGATCCGATAAGAGTAGATTGCCAGTCGACAATCTCGGCAAAACCGTTCTCAAGCATCTTCTCGTGAATGTTGTTACCTGAAGGGTGCTCAATAATGACCAATGGCAAACCAGCTTGGTTCTCACCAATGACAGAGACCTTGACGTTGGTTTTAGAGGTCAAAAGACGGTCCTCCAAGTATTGCTTGGCTTCTTGGGCAGTTCTCAAGGTGGCACCGGTCTCATCGGTTCTTGGAGCCTTGATACCGGCCAAAAGCAAAGGTTGTTCGACATATTGCTTGTCGTTGACCAAGATACGACCAACAATTCTGTCACCACTGATGACTCTCTCGACAATGGTGTTCAATGGGTATTTTTGGGATTTGGAGATAATGTTCTCGGAGAGAGGAACGAGCTCTGGCTCAGAGTACTTTGGAGACCAGATACCGAGCTTTGATCTTTGGGCTTCAGCTTCTAATTGCTTCAAGTTGTCGACGAAATCGGCCTCGTTGTCGTTGTCAACATGGATGTTGTCCTTCAACTTGACCAAACCTTTCTGTAACATGTGTTCAATCAAAGAGTTGAAGATTGGTGCAGAAATGTCACCGAATTCCTTTCCGCTGGCTGGAATCTTAAAGAGAACTTGGAACTTGATCTCCTTGCCAATGACCAATTGTCTCAAGTATTCTTTGGCCTCGTAAGATTCACCTCTCACATATTGAAGAGTGAGAGTTCTCTCAGGCACTGGGAATTGAGCGGTCTTGGTCGGAACCAAAACCACAGTATCACCGCTCAAGACATTCTTGACTTTTGCAGAGAGTTTTTGCGACATTTTATCTTGATTTGAAAGAGAGTGGCGGCGGAGTGATCGTGGTCTCGGTGAAAATTGTGGAGTACGTGTGAATCGTACCGACGTCCAATACGGTGGTGTACGGGTGCACACATCAATCCATGATCCCACACTTCTCCAGACTCATTTGAGATTTTAAAAAACATAAATCATATCACGAACAATTCAGTTCTTGACAATTTCAATTTCATTCCAAAATAAGCTTTATTTCCTTCCCAAACTAACCTAAATCCTCTCAACAGCTCAACAAAGGTCGTGGCTGCGAAATGTCGTGATTCCTATCGCTAAATGTCGCGTGCCAGAGAGATCGGTTGTCTCTTAGTCACTACCGATTTCCCCAACATTCGGGTTCAAACCACTTACTCACATTAATGGCACCAAGATCTACTGCGCAAAAGCGACTCTTAAAGGAGTACCAACAGCTTGCTCGCGATCCCCCACCAGGAATCGTGGCTGGTCCCGTCAGCGAGGACGACCTATTTACTTGGGATTGTTTGTTGGAAGGACCAGTTGATACCTCCTACGAGAACGGTGTTTTCAGCGCCATTTTGAAATTCCCAGCTGATTACCCATTGAGTCCGCCTCTGCTCAAGTTTGATCCGCCATTGCTCCACCCAAATATCTATGCTGACGGCACTGTGTGCATCAGTATATTGCACCCTCCTGGAGAGGATCCAAACCAGTACGAGAGACCTGAAGAGAGATGGTCGCCCGTCCAGAGTATCGAGAAGATTCTTTTGAGTGTCATTTCGATGTTGGCAGAGCCAAATCCAGAGAGTGGTGCCAATATTGATGCATGTAAGTTGTGGAGAGACCACCGCGACGAGTACAACAAGCAAGTGAGAAATCACGTTAGAAAGACATTGGGATTGTGATGAATTGAGGTTGGTTCTCTTTCATAAGAATCAGTAGAAGTGTTATCGGCTCCAATTAGCATGTTCAGAGACGATGTTAGACGCTCACATGATGTCAACACTATGGCTCCCGTCATCCGTTGAAGTATTGTCCCCACCACCAACATTGATACCTTTGCAACTAGAGACCATAGAGACTTAATGGACTATATACAATAATGACGTTATGCCATTGATAAAATTTAGTGTTTGTAGATCTGACCATTGTACTACGGAATATCTGCGGAATCTCATCTGCGAATAGGTGCCCCATAGTTAACTCTATTCCACACCATGTCATCAAAACACCATGCAAAAGTGTGTATTGTTGGAGCAGGTATCTCTGGCTTAAAGGCAGCACAGACATTGTTAAACGATACCAATTTGGCACCTTCAGATGTGATAATTCTCGAGGCACAGGACAGAATAGGAGGCCGAATCAAGACGGACTCATCTCGTTCAAAATTCGGAATAAGCTACGATTTTGGAGCTGCTTGGTTTCATGACGCATTGACGAATGAAGTTCTTCATGAATCGATTTCAGATGGCTCGTTTAACGTGGCGGAGGATGGATATTTCGACGATAAGGATGTGGCTCACTATGCACAAGAAGTCGATGGTAAACTCGATGTCAATGGCCTCAAAATCAATCGAGTCATGGAGGATCTAGAAAGATTCATCGAAGTTTATTATGAACAATCGCTAGACACGGAGGATGTCTCGCTTGATGAGATTACCAAGATCTATTTCGAGAAGTATAGTGCATTCCTCACAGAAGACCAGAAACACTACTGTGGACGGATAATTCGGTACCTAGAGCTCTGGTACGGTATTCCGCTGAAAGATATCAGTGCAAAGTATGCTATTATGAGCCATGAAGGCAGAAACTTGCACAATAAGAAGGGATACAGTTTCGTGATTGATAAGCTCAGAAAGCAGATCGAAAGTCCGATTTTGTTGAATGAGCAAGTGAAGAAAATCGAGAGAGACGCTAAAAGAAACTCAAAGAACTCAACAACAAACTATGTCATCACCACCAGTTCCGGAACTGAAGTATCGTGTGACTATATCGTTGTGACTGTTCCTCATAGTATCCTCCAATTGTCACCAGATCATGACTATGGAATCGAGTGGATTCCAAAGCTCCCATCTGCAATGGTTGAATCTTTTTCTTCGATCCATTTTGGTGCTTTGGGAAAGGTGATCTTGGAGTTTAACGATATTTGGTGGGATATAAACGAAGACAGATTTGAGGTTTTGGCTGATGAGAAGAAGGGCCAAGATACGAAGGAAGGGACGATTTCTCCTTTCCAATACCCGATTTACATTATCAACTATGATCATGTTCATCTTGGTGCAAAGAGTTTGGTGGTTTTAATCCAATCGCCAGTGACTGAATACTTAGAGGAACACCCAGAGAAAGCTTGGGATTACTTGAAGCCTATGTTGGAGAAAATCAAGGTCAAACCAATTTCAAGACCTGTGAATGTGATGGTCACAGACTGGACAAGAAACCCTTACATTAGAGGATCTTACTCGTCGTTATTTGTTGGTGATAGCCCAGATGATCAGATTATCCAGTTGTCTGGTGAACATGACTTTTGTGGTCTTGGAACCTCATCTACAATTCGTTTTGCTGGAGAACACACAATTGCTGATGGTGCTGGATGTGTTCATGGAGCCTATAAGAGTGGAATCAGAGCAGCTGAGTGGGTTCTTGATGACATTAATGGGAGACATTGAGAAGTAGGATGAAAGAAGAAAGTGCATGAAAATTGGATTTATGACAAATAGAAGTCTCTTTTCATGTTGATTGTCACTACTTATTTTTTCTTTTTGAAACTTCCAAATTCTTGACTTTTATGTCACCTTACATCATAGAGCAAACTGGATGTCTCGAGAAACATCCGTACACCAGCTTACATCAGGTCAATCAAACGGTATGAAAATCGACCTTCCCCAATGATTTTACAAGTTTGATCGATTGGGGAGGCTGTTGTGATTTTAAATCTCGCTTTTGGTATCTTCAACAGCTTAATTGATGTCGTTGTGGGTCGTTCAAAGCTATGTCATCTTGAGATCACGTGACTATATGTCAACCTCACATTTCGCACCCATTAATATCACCAACTCACTCCATTTCCCCATGACCACTCCAGAGACCTCCCTCAGTCCCAAAATCCAAAGAAACCAATCATCACTCCGAATGACCACTTCTTCCCAAATCATCAACTTCCCCAAAAATCTCCCCACAATTTCTGTCTAGATCATTCCAGATGATTCCACAGACAAAAGGGCCATCCTGCAGGACGCACCAAATTTTTCCTCATATAAGTCATTGCGATCCATTCTTCAATTACCTCCATCAAAACCAATCATGGCTACTCCATTTGACGCTGAGAAGGCTGAGAACCTCGAGGACATCGAGAAGCAATTCGCCGTTAAGGCCGTTTATCAGGCTGAGACCTACTGGACCTTGATCTCCAAGGTCAAGGCCTCTTCCTTCAAGTTGACCCAACACGATGACGACATCTTCGAGGAACTCTTGAAGGATTTCCCAGAATTCAAGGACCCAAAGAACGTCGCTGTTATCTCTGAGGAGGACATGAAGAGTCCATCCGGTAAGACCAGATGGAGAGAGTTCTGTGAGAAGTTCAACCAAGTCGATGACTACAACTTCGGTACCTTGTTGAGAATCAGAGCTTCCGACGAGTACTCGCAAGAGAACACTATTTTCGCCGTCAGAATCCAATTCTACGCCATTGAGATTGCCAGAAGCAGATACGGTTTGAACGATTGGGCTTCCGGTAACTAGTTTGGGATGTACGTGTATAATAGAGAGCAACCAGAGATAAGTGTAGGAAGTCTAGGGAGTAGGGATGACATTGCCTGAAATTAAAGGGGAGGTTTGAATTTTTAAAATTGAGTTCAATTTGTAATTTTTATGTTTTTCAATGGGGATTTCTTTCGGTTTCTTGTGGTTATTCATGGAGACTCATGTCCTCTCAAGCTCTCCATAGTTAAGCGTAAGTGCTTGCTTAGACGGTCATAACCACTAGCAAAACCCATGAGTGCAAGAAATCATCATAAAAATAGCATGAAACCAAAATCAACAAAACCTACCAAATCCTTATATCAACTCTTCAACAGCCATATCCTTCACATGGCTTGCTTTCATGGGGTTTCAAGGCCTAATGGCTCTATACAAGACACTGGAACCCAATCTAGGCGGAGGAGTATTTTTAGTAGGACACCTCGCAGGAGAGACAGGGTAGAGCAAATCAGCACAAAACAATGAGAAAGGAAGCAAATAAAGTTTAAATGTATTCTTACACCCTCAAATACCACATATCTCCCTTTTTTAATTTTTTTTTCCGAGTTCTTTTCACTTTCCAACCAACCCACTCGGTCCCTTCCTCTCTCTCACGTGACCAGCACTAAACGTCTCCATACACTCCAAATCAAACAGTGAATCACCGTCTACTCTGATCCATGGCCATGAACAGAATGAGAGCTGTTCCGGCCAATAATGGCAATCGAAAAGACACGGCGCAGCCCAATGTGAACCAGCAATATCAACAACAATACCCAAATCTGCAAAGCAACCCGCCCCAGCAGGCCGGAGCACAACTGCCCCAGCCGCTATTGGCAAACTACACACTTCCTGGAGTGATTTCGTATTTGACATCGGAATTCACCAATTTGGAACGGTTCAAGATCATGACGAACTTGGAGAAGTCCGAGATGAAGTACCGGATTCAGCAATTGACGAGTGAGGTCAACTCGCTTAAGTTCATAAACGATAAACAAGCAATTCGGATCAAGGAATTGGAACTGAGACTAGCCGAACACGAGACGGGGACCAAAGAGGGTGGCAAAACCCTCAACGCGTCTGAAACTGTTGAAAATTACGATATTCCTCAGGTTGACTTGGAGATTATTCGTAACTCCAGACTGAAACTCAACCAGTCCATAAAGGAGGTGTTCCGCCTCCTCAAGCCGCCTTCTTTGCTTATGCGCAATGCTCTAGACATCCCCGACACTGATCAAGCGGGCTCGGAGTTTGACGAGTTGCTCAATTCGGATAATGACCTCATGTTCCAGGAGGAGACAGACAAGCATAAACAGGCGTTCAAGGACAGCATTTTCGCTCGATACACTCTTGGCTCCGATGATGTACTCTTCGATCTGAACGACTCGTACGAGCCTGAGTCAAAACACTTGATAGATTCCATTGAAGAGGAGCCTGCTGATGATTTACCTCCTCTTTCTCGGGGCCAGACCCTTGCAGACGAGAGCGACACAGAAACTGTCATTGTAGACGAGCCAGAAGAGGCAAGACTTCTCAAACTGAAAGGTCCAGATGCCTCGAAGTCTGACTCCGAGCTGAACTTGAAGGTTGGCTCTATCATTCATATTCCATCTCCTTATCCTGCGGCCAAAGTGTTCCATCCATTCCAGCACTCATTTGTTGTGGCTGAAGGATCAACTTTGAAGGCCTGGCAAAGAGGTACGCAGGTTTTCAATGGAGTCACTGAAGGGTCTACTGGGGAGATCGTTGCTGCATACTTCTTAGACAAGAAGCGGGTTTTGGTGGTTACATCTTCTAGTGGCATACAAATTCTAGAAAGCAAGGCCGATGCAGAGACTTTGCGTCGGGTGGTCGTTCACAAGGAGGACAAGATAACTGTGGAACAGGCCAGTGTAGTAGAATTCGTCAAGACTGGCTCTACTAAGGTGTATGGACTTGTCTATTCTGGAAAGAATAAGGATGGAAAGCCAAGCATTGTGGTATTAGAAGTGAAGGTTGGACAAAAATTGGCATCTAAGGTCTTGGGTCTGTTCAACAGTACGTTCCTTGGCACTTCTACAAGCATTACATCTGTCCATTGGAACGATACCAGCCACATCAAGAGATTCACCTCGGGAATCCCAAAAATACAACTGCCTAAAAAGCACTCGAGTCTGTCTTCAATTGACGAGGATATCTTGCAAAGTCACGAGGTGGTGTTTGCTCACGATAGACTTCTGAAGATTAACCTTGTACGGAAAGAAGTGACCGAAATCTACCACGACGACGTCACCTCTGCCGATGTTGCTGGAGGATATGCACTTCTCAAAACTGGTGAAAGCATGTCGCTTTTCGATATCACCGCCAATAAGGTTTTATCTACACAATCTGCCGAAGAAGGTGCTCTCTACTCGCTCTTCTTTAAAGGCTCACCTTACATTGTCCAACTAGACGACAGCATTCACATTTACGATTCCCATTTCGAGGAGGTCACCAGTGGACCTCGTGGAGGAGGTAAGGTTCTTTTCAGTGACCCTGCTTTTATCATCGTGCAGAACGGTCAAGAGGTAGAGATCAGTGCTGTTGAGGAATAATAATGAGGAAATAGGCTAATACAGAGGGAAGAAATTTGAGGAAGCGATTTGCTTTTTTCGAGATTTTTTTTTTTAATTCAGTGAATTTTAAGATTTGTAGAATTTCACTACCTTAATCATTTTTTCTATTTTTTTTTCTGACAAAAAATTCCTCGTTTATTAGCATGCTATTCTTATCAGCATGACAGGTGGGCGATGAGGCCGATGTATGGGGATGTACGGGTGCACCTAATAAGTAAAGTATTTTTTTTTTATTCCAAAAAAAGCTTCCTGATTCTTTACCAAATGTCCAAAAAAATCTCCTTTGACGATTTTTTGAAGCAACAGCTGCAGTCTCAGCAGCCCCAAGGCTACGGGTACAGAAACACCCAGGACAATCGTTACAATAACCAATATACCCAAGGAGGTTACACTGGTCAAGGTCAATACCAAAACTACCAAGGAGGTTACCAAGGAGGCTACCAAAACTTCCAAGCCGGATACCAGAATTATCAAGGATACCAGAATTATCAAGGATACCAAGGATACCAAGGTCAACAACCTCCACAAGGTTACAACTACCAAAGTGGATATGAGGCAGCATCTGAAGGTACACCAGGCCCAGAATCTGGCGTTACCAGCGGTGCCAGCACCCCAAACGCCAACTCCTCCACTGTTTCACTTACATCTCTTAATACTGCCCTTAGCAAATTAAGTGTGGACACTCCAATCGGAGAGAACCTTGCTAACATTCAAGGTGTGGCTAAGATTGCAGATGCCAGAAAAGAGGCCGAGAGCATTGCTTCCAAGATCTTGGAGCAGCCATCTATGAAGGTTGTTGAAGAGTGGAAGATCATCGACGTGCTCAAGTCTTTGTCTAAGCCAAAGAACAGCCCAATTGTTAGAGAGTCTGGATTGCTCATTGTGCAACAATTGGCTATCAAGTTGGGTGGCCAGACCCCCAAGGAAGCTCACTTGACTCAATTCATTCCTGCTGTTTTCGACTTTTTCACCGATAAGGACAAGAACATCGTCAAGGCTGCCAAGCAAACCATGGACTCTGTCTATGGTACTTTCCCAGTGGAGGCCTTGGGAAGTGTCGTCATTGATGAATTGTTGGTCTACTTGAAGTCCTCGGCTAAGTGGAACTCCAAGGTTCCAGCTTTGCAAATTTTCGAGAGATTGATCGAGGAGGTTCCTGCTGATTTGTTGGAGATGAAGTTCGTCACTGCTGTTCCAGTCTTGACTGACTTGGCTACCGACTTCAAGCCAGAATTGGCTGCTCAAGGTTTGAAGGTCTTGAAGAAGTTCGTCAAGGTCTTGGATAACTTGGATTTGCAAAACAAGTACGACTTGATTGTCGACACTTTGGCCAACCCAAAGAAGGTCACTGAGTGTATCAAGAACTTGTCCTCTGTCACTTTCGTTGCTGAGGTCACCGAGCCAGCATTGTCCCTTTTGGTCCCAATTTTGGACAAGTCTTTGAAGATGTCCTCTTCTTCTAATGACCAATTGAGACAAACCGTCACCGTTACTGAGAACTTGACCAGATTGGTCAACAACAAGAGAGAAATCGAGACTTTCATTCCTATCTTGTTGCCTGGTGTTGAGAAGGTTGTTAACAACGCTTCTTTGCCAGAGGTCAGAGAGTTGGGTGCCAAGGCCTTGCATGTTTTGAAGGAAGCCGAGAGTGAGCAAACCGATGGTAAGTTCCACGGTAGAATCACCCAAGAGCAAGCTAAGCAATTCTACACTGAGAACTTGAGCGAGGAAACTAAGCCTGTCTCTGACGCTTTGCTTCTGTGTGAAATCGAGGCAGAGTACTTGGGTCTCATCTTGCAATCAGATGCCAATGTGAACGACTGGAAGCGTTTGACCGAGTACTTGGATATGGCAGTCGAGGAGTCTGAGACCGTTACTGCCGACCTCAAGAAGCAATACATTGACCAAGTTGTCAAGAACCTTAAGACTTTGTTCTCTAAGGAGACCATCAAGCAAGAGGATTACGAGGGTGCCATTGAGATTGTCAACACCGACTTTTCCTTGGCCTACGGTTCCAGAATGTTGTTGAACAAGACTACCTTGCGTTTGTTGAAGGGTCACAGATACGGTTTGTGTGGTAGAAACGGTGCCGGTAAGTCTACTTTGATGAGAGCCATCTCCAAGGGTCAATTGGAAGGTTTCCCATCTGCTGACGAGTTGCGTACTTGTTTCGTCGAGCACAGATTGCAAGGTGAAGAGGGTGACATGGACTTGGTTACTTTCATCGGTTCTGATCCAGAGTTGGCCAACGTTAGCCGTGAGGAGATTGCCGATGCCTTGAAGCGTGTTGGTTTCCCAGATGAGAGATTGGAGCAACACGTCGGTTCCTTGTCTGGTGGTTGGAAGATGAAGTTGGAGTTGGCTAGAGCCATGTTGATGAAGGCTGACATCTTGCTTTTGGATGAGCCTACTAACCACTTGGATGTTGCTAACGTTAAGTGGCTTCAAAACTACTTGATTGAGAACACTGAGATCACTTCCTTGATTGTTTCCCACGACTCCGGTTTCTTGGACGCTGTCTGTACTGACATTATCCACTACGAGAACAAGAAGTTGGCCTACTACAGAGGTAACTTGTCTGAGTTCGTCAAGGTCAAGCCAGAGGGTAAGTCTTACTACACCTTGACTGACTCCCTTGTCAAGATGGCCTTCCCACCTCCAGGTATCTTGTCTGGTGTTAAGTCCAACACTAGAGCCATCGCTCGTATGAGTCACGTCACTTTCGCCTACCCAGGTGCTCCAAAGCCATCTTTGGTTGATGTTTCTTGTAGTTTGTCTTTGTCTTCTCGTGTCGCTATCTTGGGACCAAACGGTGCCGGTAAGTCTACTTTGATTAAGTTGTTGACTGGTGAGATGCTTCCAAACGAAGGTAAGGTCGAGAAGCACCCTAACTTGAGAATTGGTTACATTGCCCAACACGCTTTGCAACACGTTGAGCAACACAAGGAGAAGACCGCTAATCAATACTTGCAATGGCGTTACAGATTCGGTGACGATCGTGAAGTCTTGTTGAAGGAATCTCGTAAGATTTCTGAGGAAGAGAAGGAGATCATGTCCAAGAAGCTCGACGTCGGAGACGGTCAAGGTCCACGTATGATCGAGGCCCTTGTCGGTAGACAAAAGTTGAAGAAGTCCTTCCAATATGAGATCAAGTGGAAGCACTACTTGCCAAAGTACAACTCTTGGCTTCCAAGAGAGTACTTGATGGAGCAAGGCTTTGACAAGTTGATCCAAAAATTCGATGACCACGAAGCTTCTAGAGAAGGTTTGGGTTACAGAGAATTGACCCCACCAGTCATCAGAAAGCATTTCGAGGATGTTGGTTTGGATGGTGACATTGCTGACCACACCCCAATGGGCTCCCTTTCCGGTGGTCAATTGGTCAAGGTCGTCATTGCCGGTGCCATGTGGAACAACCCACATTTGCTTGTTCTTGATGAGCCTACTAACTATTTGGACAGAGATTCCTTGGGTGGTTTGGCTGTTGCTATCAGAGACTGGAGCGGAGGTGTTGTTATGATTTCGCACAACAACGAGTTCGTTGGAGCTCTTTGCCCAGAGCAATGGCACGTTGAGAATGGTGAGGTTGTCCAAAGAGGTGTTGCTGCTGTTGACACTTCCAGATTCGCCGATGGTGACGCTTCCAAGGAGGCCTCTCCAGCACCAGAGCCAGTCAAGAAGAGAGCTGATGATGACGACTCTCCTGCCAACATCAAGGTCAGAACCAGAAAAAAGAAGATGACCAGAAACGACAAGAAGTTGCAAGCTGAGAGAAGACGTTTGCGTCACATTGAATGGTTGAGTAGTCCTAAGGGAACACCAAAGCCAGTTGACACTGATGACGAAGACGAGTAATTGGGGTATTTAATTAGTCAGAGGTGTGGCTAATGAATAGGATTTATAGACTAAAGTGTTAAAATTGTCGATTTTGGTGTAGGTTCGGGGTGAGGTTTGTAGTTGGGCCAGTGCTGGGAAGCCATGGAGAGGTGGTGTAAGAGAGGTGGTAAACACAGATGTGACAACACAGATATTTAAAGCATTGAAGAATTTTAGAGTGGAAAACCAAGCCGGAATAATTACGAAATCAATAAACTCTATTTCTTTTGGTGAACAATCATTGACCAAGTCTGTATCTCATACTAGGCCCTATATGTGGCAGGCCCTATGTATGGCATGGGACTAGAGAGCGTTAGGTCAGTAAATTCATGAGAACTCACCTCAATTTAAAGAGGTGTATTTCTTTCAGATTCGAAGTTCGATTCTTAAAATTATTGATTCTTAAAATCTTTATAAAATATTGATTTGTTGTATTTTCATTAGAGAGTTAGGTAAACTGACTAACTACTAAGAATGTGAGACAGTGAGCATCAAGAATCCACTGCAAAAACACAAACAATGACCATAATTCTCAAGAAAAAAATAAATTTATAGCTTCTCCTATATCACCTCAATCCATTAAATTTCTTCAAATCTCTAAACTCCCTTCATACTCCCCAATTCCACTACCCCAACTCCAACCTATTATCCCACCCTCTCACGTGACCAAACATCACGCGCACAACAACTCGCCCTGAAGGCGAACCCTCCAGCGTTAACTTAAACTACAACCTACCAACAAAACACATCGGAAAATGGCAGACAGATACTCCTTTTCCTTAACTACATTCTCGCCAAGGTACGTAATGCGAATGTCGAAAAAAATCCGGTCAATTACCTCATTTGACCCGAAATCTACAGCTCAGTATACTAACTCAACAGTGGTAAATTGGTCCAGATTGAATATGCGTTGAACGCAGTCAAACAAGGTGTCACTACCATTGGTATCAAATCTGCCAGCGGTGTTGTCCTTGCCACAGAAAGGAAGACCACTTCCAACTTATTGAAGAGTGACTGCAACACTAAGGTCGAGATGATTACTCCAGATATCGCCATGACATACTCCGGAATGGGTCCAGATTTCAGAGTTCTTGTGGATAGAGCCAGAAAATTGGCCCACACGAATTATAAGCGTATTTACAACGAGTACCCACCAGTTAAGATCATGGTCCAAGAGCTTGCGAAAGTGATGCAAGAATCAACACAATCCGGAGGTATTAGACCATTTGGTGTCTCCTTGTTGGTTGGTGGTTACGACCAGCACACCTCCTCTTACCAATTATACCAGGTTGATCCTTCTGGTAGTTATTTCCCATGGAAGGCTACCGCAATTGGTAAGACAGCCGTCTCGGCCAAGACCTTCTTGGAAAAGCGTTGGAACGAGGACTTGGAGTTGGAGGATGTCATCCATGTGGCCCTCTTGGCATTGAAGGAGTCTGTGGACGGTGAATTGACCGGAGAAAACTTGGACATTTCCGTGATAAGCGAGCCTCAAGACCACTTGTTGGGGTTCAAGGGCACTGACGTGATCGGCCCTCGTGTGAAGAAGTTATCTGCCGACGAGATTAATGACAGACTAGAAGCCTTGTAAGTAAAATGAAGTTTACGGGTTAGATGAATAATTGTTACTTTTCTTGTAGTTTCAGCCTTTTGTGGCTATTGTTATTCTAAAGCCATCCATATACACTAAGAAGGCCATGCCGCCCCTGATTGCTCATGTCAAATCAGCTAGAGAGCTTTAAACTCCATAGCTGAAGCCGGTGACGTATTGAGTCTTCTTTCTCAAAAGATACTTTCTCACCTCGTCTCCAATGAAGACGGTACTTGTAATGAACAACAAGTTGAACAAGTCACGCAAAGTCAAAGCTTCAGTCTGGAAAATAGATTGGAAGAAAGGAACGTAGATTGCGCAAAGTTGACCAAGGAGAGATCCCAACACTGCAAAGTTGAACATCTTGTTGGTAATGCCCAACTCGAAGATGGACTTGGAGTAATGACGACAAGACAATGCGTTGAACATGTCATAGAAAACGAAACAAGTAAACGTCATGGTGGTATCTCTTGCTGTGACTTGTCCGTCTTGCATCTCCTTGACGAAGATGTACATGGTTCCGAGAATGATCATTATAGCACTTTGCAACACTCTCTTGATCACCTTTTCTGTCAAAATCTTGTCGTTTCTCTTTCTTGGTGGCTTGTTCATGACTTCATGGTCAACTGGCTCCACACCCAAGGATTGTGCTGGTGGGCCGTCCATCAAAATGTTAATCCACAAGATTTGCATGGCGTTCAATGGGTTAGGGAATCCAAAGAATGTGGCCAATGCAATTAATGACAAAGCAGCAATGGAGGTAGATAGCTGGAATGTAATGAAATTTTGAATGTTGTTGAAAATACCTTTACCTTCCTCGATGGCGTTCAAGATGGTGGAGAAATCATCGTCAGTCAACACCATGTCAGCGGCTTCTTTAGCAACATCAGTTCCGTTCTTACCCATGGCAATACCGATATCAGCCAACTTCAAAGCTGGAGCATCGTTGACACCGTCACCGGTCATGGCAACGATGTCACCTCTTCTTTGGAATGCCTTAACAATAGTAACCTTGTGCTCTGGAGTAGTTCTGGCGAAAACAGAGACGTTGTGGATGGCGTGACTCAAGTTCTCCTCGGACAATCTATCCAATTGATCACCGGTCATGATAGAATCTTGACTGGCAACTGGAATACCAATTTGTCTAGCAATATTGGCGGCAGTGGTTGGGGAGTCACCAGTGATCATGATAACGTGAACACCACCCTTCATCAACATAGCAATAGATCTTGCGACATTTGGACGTGGTGGATCCTTCATACCAACCAAACCAGAGAAGATCAAGTCAGAAGGAAGAGCTGGAGATCCATCGATGTCACCAACAACATATCTCAGATTGTTTCTGGCAAAAGCAAGAACTCTCAAACCTTCAGCGGCCAAAATGACAGAGTTTTGGTGGATAACCTCTCTAATTGTGTCGGTCAATGGGACAACATTACCAGACTCATCCATGTACTTAGAACACAACTTCAAGACAGCCTCAGCTGCACCCTTGACGTGAGTTTCACTCTTGTCCATGTCACCACTGTGCACGCAAACAGCCATAAACTTTCTAGAAGAAGAAAATGGCAACTCGGAGCTTCTTTGCTTGGTTCCTCTGATATCCTCCAAGCCGAAGTGAGGCAAACACTCGACAATAGCAATATCAGATGGGTTTCCAACATACTTTTCACTTTCTCTGGAGTATCTGGCGTTGTTACAGAGGTTACCCAGCTCCAACACCTTGCTGATACCAGCAGTGAGGTTGTGACTCAAGGCCTCGTCGCCCAACTTCTCAACACTCAAGAATGGGCTGTTTGTAGAGGCAGAACCCTTGAAATCGAAGGCCCAAACCTTAGTGACAGTCATGTGGTTTTGAGTCAAGGTACCTGTCTTATCGGAACAGATAACGTTGACACTACCCAAAGTCTCGACACTTGGCAATCTTCTGACGATAGCCTTACGTCTAGCCATTCTCAAAACACCCAAAGCCAAAGTGACAGTGACAATAATAGGCAATCCCTCAGGGATAGCAGCCACAGCCAAAGAGACGGAGATCTGGAACATATCCAACCATTTACGGCCTTGAATAATACCCAACAAACAAATAATACCAATGATAATAAAACTGAAAATGGAAAGATCTTTACCCAACTTGTCCATGGCCTGTTGCAAAGGCGTCTTAGGCTTCTCGATCTCAGCCATCATATCGAAAACGATACCAAACTCGGTCTGGGATCCGGTTGCGACTACAATTCCGGAACCGTGTCCATCACGAACCAAAGTACCCATGAATGCAATCGATGATCTTTCAGTGATAGGCAAGTCTTTCACAGGGGCATTCTTTTGGGCACTAAGGGAAGAAATCGCGTCGACTTGCTTCTTAACAGGTCTGTTTTCACCAGTCAAGTTCGACTCATCAATGGACAAGTGGACAGCTTCAGTCAAACGGATATCAGCAGGAATTCTGTCACCTTGGGAGAAATGAACCAAGTCACCTGGAACCAAAGAAGAGGCCAAGACGCTGGAAGTGTTACCGTTTCTGGTAAGCTTGGCGACCGCAGGCACCAACTTGTTCAAAGCCTGAAGACTCTGCTCAGATCTGTACTCTTGGACAAAACCAACAGTGACGACAATGGTGATGGCCAATGTGATGGAGATGGCATCATCGACATTTCCCATCCAAAAACTGATGACGGCAGAACCAATCAATAATAAAATCAAAGGATCAGAGTAAAATGCTGAGATGAACTTCAACAACAAAGACTCCTCCTGTTCGGAGCTCAATTCGTTGATACCGTTGATCAGTCTTCTGTTCAACACGTCCTGGTTGTTGCACAAACCAAGCTTGCTATCGGTCAGAAGCTCAGTGATGGTGTCATCTACAGAGATTTGCGAGAATTTGATGGACGGAGTCGACGACCTGGAAGGAAGCCTTTCAGCTAGTAGGAACGGATTATCGCTCATTGTGTAAGGAAACAACCACACGCAAAGTTCCTAGTGGATTTTGAAGTTTCGCAGAGCGGTACCTTAAATGATTGACTCGCGGTTGTCAAGGCGAACAAGATGAAAAAAGCCACTAGCCAATTTTCTCACTTCCTCGCGAGGTGTTCAGTAGTGTAGATAAAGTGGCCACCCCAAATGCGCGGATGCCCTTTTCTGTCTGGTAGGTCTATGCGGCATTGCCATGAACGGTTATTTATGAGCAGGAAATTTGGGTGCTGCAATTCTTACAGCGGGGCCGTTTGTTTTGAATTTATAGATTTGCCACTGAGATCGACTTTTGTGTCTATCACCGTTCAGGGGTTCCCCACGGAATCAACGACTGCGCCCACAAGGGCTTAAGGCTCCGAGCCCAGCTCCGAATACCGTAAAGCAAACTCTCCTGCAGAGGACAGCTCATCAGAGATATAAGGCCACGAGCTGCAAAGAAACGGGTATGGATTACTAATGGAGAGGCTGAACGCGATTAGTGACAAAAGGGGAACAAAGATAAATACGTATATACGTCAAAAAATCGTAAAAGAAAAGTAGTACAGAAATTTGAGCTTATTGAGCGATTTCTCTCATATTTATACTTTTTCTTGACCCTACGTAGTGATCGGCTTGCTTACTGCGCGTCAAACGGACCCTTATCATGCAGAGCTGACGCTTGGAAGCCTGTTCATGAACATGAATTCTTCTATTTTAGACAGTGTATGTTGGTTTGGTGTGTTGAATAAAAACACAATTGGGTGAATTTATGCCATAAACGGTTAAACGATCCGGTTCAGTATGGAAACTCCCATATTCTGTGTTGACACCGTTTAATCTTTCCCATATAGGACGGGATATGCCGAATGAATGCGAAATGCTTGGAAGCTTCGACTGCTTCTTCCTTTGCTTCTCCGTCTCCTTCTTTATCTTCTATCAATGGTTTGGAATGCCGCCTTAGAAAGCCTGTTCATCACAGCAAGTCCATCGCCTGTCTCTTCCACACCCTCCACCAAGATCAAGTCGACGTTCATTTCATCGACTTCTCGAAGTAGTCTGAATAGGCTGTGTGCAACTTCTGCTGCAGTGTGGCCCATATCTCTCTCTATAGCATCATTAAGTCCAAGTTCTGTGCTGCTTGCAAATTCACTCGATTTTAGCAATGCAATCTTGGTACTACTGGAAATCTCATTATCCTTCAAGTATTGAGAAACAGCATCTTTACCATCGCCACAACCAACGAAAAGAACAACTTTGGCTGTAGGAGAGTAATGTCTGTACTTCATACCAGGCGTCTTGACTGCTTCCATCTTTCCAGCTGTCTTCTTAGCCAAAATGACTCCACTCCACTCTTCACCACCATACTTCCTTATGTCTTCAGCAGTAACTCCTCCAGGACGAAGAAGCATAGGCGGACTGACAAGTCCATCAATGACTGTGGACTCAACACCAACTGAACAGGCTCCTCCGTCCAAGATGTATGGGATTCTTCCATCCAAGTCGTGTTTGACGTGACTGGCCAAAGTCGGACTTGGACGAGTAGATGCATTAGCAGATGGGGCTGCTAGAGGTGTGTCACTAAGTGCAATAAGTGCTCTTGCCACGGGATGGTCTGGCATACGAATTCCAACGGTATTTTGGCCTGCTCTGACCAACTCCAGGACAGGGCTTCCTTCCTCCACAGGAAGAAGAATTGTCAATGGACCAGGCCAAAACTTCTCAATGAGTTTATCGTAAATGCTAGGAATTTTATGCAGTTGAGTCAAAATGAGTCTCTGGATCTGATCCACTGATGATACGTGAACAATAAGAGGATTGTCTGCTGGACGGTTCTTTGCCTTGTAAATCGATTGAACAGACTCATCGTTGAGTGCTGAACCTCCAAGACCATAGACAGTTTCAGTTGGGAAAGCTGCAACGGTGCCAGGAACCTGAATCTCCTTGGCTACTAGCTCAAGATTGTTCTTGGTCTCCTCATCGGAAAACACAGGCAAATTGTTGACAAACGTTATGGCATCCCGTTTCACAGGCAAAATCTTCGTTGATAGCGACATTCCTAATCGAGTCAATGGGCTGTATCTCATCCACAGGTTCTCGCGTGAGAATTATAGGGTGAGGTGAATGACGGTGGGTCTGAGCTACTCATCTCGAGGAATCGCATCTGCATGCACTCCAGCATCACCACTACTAATGACTCAAGGCAACGACAATTAGTCAAAAATAAGGTTTTCCGTGATAGTTTTCTTCTCTTCGGCATCTAATTCCTCGTAGTACTTTTGGAAGTTTCCAAGGTTTCTCGAGGTGCACTCTCTGAAGAATTGGATCAACATATCCTTGATACCTTGGTCGGTTGAGTCATCTCCATCACCTTCATCATCAGAATCAACGTAAGACTTCAATTTCTCGTAGTTTGGAACTCCAATGTCCTCCATATCTTCCCAGTCTCCCTCTTCATCATCACCAGCTTCTTCAGGCAAGTAGTCGTTAGGATCTGGCTGTTGGCATTGGAAGGTCAACTCACTAGTTAACAACTTGATGATCTTAAGTGGTGCTGGGATTTGAGTAAACTTTTGAGGCATAGACTTGGACATTGATCTTGTAATGATCAAATCTCCATCATAAGGTATAAGGTCACCATCAACAATCATTTGAGAAACACGCTCATCATTGAGGGAGAAGATCTTACCCAAGGCCATGATATTTTGCTTAATTTTCTCGAAACCTCTTGTGATTTCGAAGGAGCTGAACCAAATAGGCAAAACCATTTCGAGACCATTCTTTGTGTTGCCTTCAGAATCCTTGACTTGCACACTGATCAAGGCGTTGATCAACTGTTCTGGAGATGTGTTAAGCACCAATTTACAGAACACCATAATCAAGTTCTCGATCGTGACAACCTCCTTGGCAATGACAAGTCTACGAACAGTGGCTTGAAGAAGCTCAAAGAAGAAGTTACTGTCAAGGTAAGACTGGAAGTTCTCGAACAAAGAGATAACAATCAGTCCACAACTCATGGCAGCACTATCAGACAATTCTGGTGACAAGAACTTAGAGGCAACCTCCAAGAGTAACTCAACACCAGATTGCTTGGTATCTGGGTCGGTGTACTCCATGAAGAATGAGGATGCCTTCTGGAGGAGGTTGTTGAAGACCTCACCACCATTTTGCAAGATTTGATCATCGCTGGTTCTCAAAATCAAGTTCTTCAAAACCGGGAAAGTGTATGTGAAGACCTCTGGTGGGAAAGAGTCCTTAGATTGACCAGGAACAGAAGGACAAGCACCAATGATGTAACCAAGAAGCTCCAAAGAAAGGTACAACTCTGGAGTGTAATCAACAGGCTGAGACTTCAAAGAGTCGTTGATGATCTTGAGAATGACTGGAACAGACTTTTGGCACACTTGAAGGTACTGGTCCATCTGGATATCTGCCAACAAGGTCTGCAAGCACTCAGCAGAGTCAATGGTCAATTGAATGTTGGCTGCGTCCTTAAAGGAGATTCTGAAGATGAGATCGATTATACTTTCGTCTTCTCCAACACCAATTTGGAATGCAGAGTGATGATCAACATCAATGGCAACAGCAATAGCCTCCAAAAGAACAGGAAGGGTATCCTCGTCACTGTCCTCAAGAATCGACTTTGCAAGCAGCAAAATGCCACTTTGGACTTCAAGTCCAGCCTCCTTAATGTTGAAACCTGGAACATTTCTCCATAAAGTTGTGCAGACCAATGCACTTGCCTTGACCAACTCGAACAGCTCGATAGAAGGAGTCGAGGTGGCATAACCGATGGTATTACGTAATTCTGGTGGACCAAAAGAATTGACAGACATTTTCAGGCTGAATTTTTCCATGAATCTTGGTAGAAGCATGAACATTCTGGCAATAAGAAGTGGATGATTAAGTGGACCTTGCTCACAAGAGATCAATGAGTTAAGTCTTGATAAGTAGGTGCTCAAAGGAAGATCGGCTCCCAAATCATCAGAATCCTCGTTCAGGAACAAGAACTCAGCAATGAATAAGTTGGCCTCCTTGATTTCCCATGGCAACTGGATATTAATGGTGTCTTCTCTAATCATGTTGAAGATCTGACAAGCATCAGCATTATTGACATCCGTCAAGAATTCAGAGATGGAATCACGCACAGTGGTCTGAGTAGCAAGTCCTGTGACGTCTGTGACGAACGAATTGAAATTAGCGGTGAATTCTTCGACGGTTTCTTCTGGAAGAACAGAACATTGCTGAATACCATGAACAAGCTGCTTAAAGTTCTCTTCTGGAAGGTTCTGGACCAAAGGAAAGCCATGTTGCAAAAGAGAAAGTGTCAGGAACATCTCGCTCAAGTAATTAACAATGCAAGTTTGAGGATCACTAATATCCTCGGTCTTTACAATATCGATAGACTCATTACCCTTCACAACCACAACTCCATAGATATTAGAAGCATAAGTGAGGTCCAGAATGATCGTTTCCAACAACGCCTTCTTGGCCGGTGCACCGATTTGTCTTCCAAAGCTGCTCAAGATGTGTGCTACCACTTTATACAAGTAGCTTCTATAGTCTAATTCCACCAAGGCAACAGAAGACGAGGATGTAGAGACATTGCACAGTTTTTGTAGCAATGACAATAAGAGGTTCGATAAGTTCACCACATGTTCAATGACAGAGTGACGTCTCTCTTTCAGCTCCATAGCTTCAGCACTCAGTAACGTGTTGAACACGGTCAAATACAACTTCAAGGCAGCTGTTTTGATGGTGATGGGTAGCAGCTCTTCTCCCAACATGTTGGTGATATGGCTGATCAATTGGTTTCCAACTTCACCTTCCCAAAACTGCTCTTCAGAGATCAAGTCATCGAAGAGGTCATTGAGCACCGCCAATCCACCCAGAGCAGCGATCTCGTCGTTGTATTTGGTTGAAATCACATATAATTGACTCAACAAGTCTGGCCACTCATCTGGGTAGTCAGCAGCAGCAATTTGGACAATGACATAGGCACTTCCAGACCTAAGTTTGGAGTATGGTGAAGAGGTAGCCAATTCCAACAAAGAACTTCTGATCATCGACTTCAATTCTTGATCAATGGGTGGTCCGATGAATGACTGGAACCCCATGGACCAGAACTTGGGCACAAGCCTCTTCAAATGGAGCAAACATGACTGTTTGAGGTCCATGGGTAACAGATCGGAAGAAGCAGACAGCATGAGATGGAACGCGACCAGAGATGGGTTCTCTTGAGCCGCTTTTGAGAACTCAAGCTCAGCAGCAGTTCTCAAATTGTTGTCTGGGCTGTTTTGGTCTGCCACAAGACGCAAGATTGTGTTCAAATCGGCCATGCTGTTGGGGTTGGTGATCAGAGGTTGATTGGGAACCTCTTTGGGTACACTAATAGGTTATGGTGGTCACGTGACGTGGTTAAACCGATGATTAATAATTAGTGACGTGTTTTTTGTTTTTTTTAGGTGATTTTGGCGTTTTTATGAGTTTATTCAAATTTTCAGCTCGTTTTTACCCAGATTTGATACTTTTCCATCTCTTTTTTCACGTGTAATGTACCATTGATGGAGACTACGGACAACACATAAAGCCTCACTTACTTAACAATGGAGAGCATTAAAGGGTCCATGAACAGCCCCCAAAAAGGCAAAAAAGTTGCCAAAAGTACCGATAACAAGGTCAAAATCACATTTTAATCGCATTTTACCCTTTTCAACCATAAAATTCCCCGAAATTTACCATTTTACCCCACTGGCTACCTTCCTTATCTACTGCTCCCTGTGCAAGACAAGCTCGCAATCAACCATAATAACTA
The DNA here is from genome assembly GCA_030571295.1 of [Candida] citri. Taxonomy (NCBI): domain Eukaryota; kingdom Fungi; phylum Ascomycota; class Pichiomycetes; order Serinales; family Metschnikowiaceae; species [Candida] citri. Next base: position 267,391 of record JAJLXN010000012.1, read on the forward strand.
CTTCTTCCTTAACCATGGATGCATTCGGTGGTCAAGACTTCAATGGGGGTTTCAAAATGGCCAACTTGGCTGTGGCTGCCCTTTCAGTATGAATTACCATTTGATGGGTCGTCTTGAGACTATACTAACGCAATAGGTGTTATCAGGCTTTTCTCAACTATTCAACGGAATGTAAGTGGCATACAATTGGTATTATTTACAGTTTTTCGTACTAACAATCAGTCAATCGGTATGTTCTGGTCAATTTCAACCTCAATCAATTCATCTACTAACTTTCAGTTCGTCATTGGTGTCTATATCATAGCGTTTGGTGCCGTCATTGGTCTTCTTGGTGTGTATCCCCATATCGGACATTTTGTCCCTTTTTTGACCTTACTAACATTCAGAATTCCGTGTTCCGTCTGAGGCGGCCACCTACGGATCGTTCCTTTTCTCCTTTATTGGACGTGGTGTTTGTATGTATCGCATTTGCTGTCTAGGTGCTTAACTATGGACATGAACATGGACATGAACATAGACCTCACCAAGTACCCATCCATAACTCCTAAGAAACTTACTAACATCCAGTCTACACTTTAATTGGTGCCAGTATCAACGGCGCCAGCTGGTTTAGAGTCTTTGCTGGTCTTGTGATTTTCATCATCGGCCTTGTTTTCATCGCTTTAGAAGCTGTGCCTAGTGTCTCACTTCCAGAGAACATGAGTGCAGAGGGTATTTCCATCGGTGTTCAAGATGAGGACATTGTGTAAGATTTACGTTAAAACATGTTTGAACCGTTATTGATGAAGTATGAAATTTCCATTTTTTTTTCGCTATTTCCTTTCAAATTTTTGTTTTTCTCTCCCTTCGCTTTGCTTTCGGTTTTCCGCTTTCTCGGATCACCTCTCCAACCGCAACCCTCTGTGGAGCGTGCACACTATGCTACACTGTGCTACTACTAAGCCTACTCGTATGTGCTAAATTTAAATCTCGGGGCTAATAACTACAAGATAGTCATTCTTTAGCAGTTCCCAATTTGATTTCATTTCAGCTTGTTTTATTTAACTCATGTCACAAAGAACTTAATTCCATAATATGCCCCATCCTCCTCCCAACCAGCAGGATGTGGAGGTTAATAGCCTACCCTATCGTCGTTTCACTATCCCACGAGCAACGTTCACAGCTTTCAGATTGACATATGCTCCTGCTTTCGAGGTGAGTGAATTGGCAAAGACGGTGTTTTTGGGGCGCATCCCAAACTTCTGGATGGACGGTCAGCAGTCGGGGCTAATACATGGCACTGCCAGTCGAGCCAAAAGACTGGCAAAGCGCCGGTTCAAGTCGGCAACGGCAAACGTCAGTGAGAGTGTCCATTTTTTTCTGCATAAGCAAACTCCTGATACATACTCGGAGGTCGGAGATGACGAGAATAACCTCAATTTCAACTTCTTCTATAGAAGGACTCAGGCTAAAGATAGACCGGTCTCTCCGCCTTTGTGTGAGACTGTTGAGACAAATTCTTTACAAGAGGGGACTCCAGAGGCTGATTTGGAGTCTGAAGTGAACCTGGAGGATGATGCTTCTTCCTTTAATAGTGAGCTCTTTCACCAATACTTGCTGAACCTTCCAGAGTATGGTCAGCGACTGCCAAAACCGATCTTGATGGACCTGGCCGAGTCAACGCTTGATATTGCTCCTAGCGATGAGAAATTGACTCAATTGAACGGTCTGAACTACCATGAACCGAGTACTTCCGGAGATCAAGCCAGCTCTTTATCTTCGAATGACCTTGAAGTTGAGGATTTCCAAGATGCCGTCACTGAGCCAATTATCAGAGTAATTCCTGAAGCATATACGCCCTCCCAGGACCTGTTGTCCCAGAATTACCCGAGAATTCCATCTCGATCTGCATCCATATCACCAAACATGTCTCGAGTGAGTGAAGTCTCCTCTGATTTTCAACTTTTAAGCGAAGAGCCCACAGCAAGCCATGTGAAGTTCGATTCAAGTGTTAAAGGTGGCCAGAGAAGATCGAAGATTTCCTTTGCAAACCCTGAGCCTGAAGACCAGTCGCAATCCATGTCTAACCAACAGTACATCAAGGCAGAAAAAGAGCATCGTCGAGCCCTTAAGAAACTACGTCGAATTGCTAGTCGGTCGAAAGGAAAAGCAAAAGCGAAAAGCTCTCACTTCAAGCTGAAAATTGTCTCTTCAATTTTGGCAAAGTATAAGCCTGGCGAGATCGTTCGTGTAGATCGAATGTTGGCTCTAGTGGAAAAGGCTGCTATTAAAAACTCCGAAAACACCGAGCAAGAGGACGACGATACGAGAACAATCGACAGATTGAAAGAATACTTTGTGGTATTGAGAAAGACCGATAGTGCAACACTGCCCTTGAAGATCCAACTATACAGCCTTTCAGAAGACCGTGAATTTGAAGGTAAACCTGAACATATCATTGATCTCGATAAGAATGTCAAAGTCAACCTATACTCAGCCAGTGACAAAACCATAAGTATTGTCGGCCCCACAGACCATGGAACGAAGGTCTTAATTCTCAATACGCGGTACATCACAGTCACATATAAGTGGCTATTCCTCTTGAAAGAGATCATGGGTGAAGACTTCTTCCCAATCATCAATGTCACTTTAGCTGATTTGGATATGCAATTCAAAATCACGGTACCAAAGGAATTGAGTCGTCAATTGATCACTCCTTCTGCAGAGCTCACTCTCACTGAGAAAGCAAGAGATTATTCTGCTGGAGTTGGAGGTGTTATCGAGTATCTCAGATATGAGGTTTTGGAGTCTTTGAAACGAAGTAAGAAACACCATGAAGGAGTCCGTAAATGGCTCGAAATTAATCCAGACCCATGGTTCGGATTCAAATACTACGATCGCATTGAATGGGCCTCAGCAAACACTCATTTATTCTTTGTTCAAAGTCAGCTTCGAGGCCCAGATTCGGTTCTTGAGTTCAGACAAGTATCTCGAACCCCAATGACCACTAAATCTGTGGATGGTAAAACATATCAACGTCCATACCCTGTTGAAGGATTCCTTGCCAGAGTAACCAACTTATCTGGAAAGGAATATTCACATCTTCGTGCATTCTACCGGATCCAGTATTTTTATACATCCGAGAACATTTTGTTCTTCTGCAAAGTGTTTAAAGGGGTACCTCCATCCCCAGGAAATGCATTCACTAAGGGGCTGTGTGATAGAGCAGAGATTTGTGGAGATTTGCCAGAGGTTTACTGTAAGAGTCCATTTGAGCTTGACGAAAATCATCATATTCCGTGGCTTGGATCTGAAGACTTCCTCAAGCACGATAACGAAGCAGTAGAGGAGTTCGAAAGAAGAGTCTCACAAATCGTCAAAGCCGATGCTATGATTGACTTAACGAAAGTTGAAGAAGTCAAGCCATTACCTCGTCTGTCTATCATCAGACACCATTTATATTTCCAGTCATTCCTTTTCCACTCAAGTCCCATGATCATTGAAGATGACGACATCATGGATTGTGCGTTTGAGCTTACAATGATCGATGGAAGTCACGTCAAGTTATTAGCTCCATCCAGATCTACTAGAGATGAATGGGTGAAGCGCTTGAGTGACCAAGTTGCATTCTGGAAGACATTTGAGTCCAGTAAAGTTGTCTCGGAAATCGATACCAGGCATTATAATCTCTCGAGGCTTCGAATCAGTGAGTATGTGGATTCGAATGCCGACTACAAAGGTATCGAAACCAGACTATCTGCACCAAATTGCCAGATCTTCAATATTGGCACGTTGTCGATGTCTACATGCGTCTTGGGGTCCGGATACCTCTATCAAAAGTACAAGAAGCATGCTAGTTTTAATTTGTTTTACGTTGTGTTGGTGCCAGGCTACCTCATGATTTTTTCAACCTTTCAACGGTCTACTGTTTCAGGAATGTGGAAGAAAACGCCATATTTCGAACACTATATGACCATTCCTATCTCGGAATGTTACGTTTACGCTGGAGAAAACACCTCGCAGGACTTGGTGGAGACTTCGGAATACCTGTGTCCTGGAAAGCAAACCCTTCCAAGAGTATACACAGATGGTTGGAAATCATCAGAGGAAGACACACAACGATGCTTTACGATTTGGTTTGGTCGTAAGAGAAACTTGAGACACGATCTCAATGTTAAAACCGAATTCCATGAGAGGTTAGGTGACCATGCCTTGAGAAACCCAGGACTAATTACCATGATCAGGAAGCTCGGAGTAACGGGCACAAGAATGATCTTTTTGGCACGGTCTCGTCAAGAACGAGAAGAATGGGTATTCAAGATCCTCATGGAAATCGACCGGTTTTCCCAAAGGGAAGTTTATTGAGCAACAGCATATCTATGCATTAATATTAATTTACGTCATTTTTCTCCTAGAATGTTTTTGATGTTCTCGTCATCTGAGTCTGTGTCGCTGTCTGAGTCGTAATCAGGCGGGAATGACTTTAGAATCGACTTCTTAAGAATTTGTAGTGGAGTGATGGGTCTTGAAGGAAGAAGTGAGGAGCATGAAGCCACACCCTCATACTCAAGCTCCTGTTTCTCCAAAGTGGGATCCTCTTCCAATTCGATGGTCGACAGACGAACCTTTTCAATTGGAGAATCTTCTCCAGACTGTTCAGCAATTGGTGAGATGTTTTTGCCAGTATCAAATGGGTTAACCCATTGAACTTCAATACCAACCTGATCCTCAAACTGGGTTCCGTCACTTATAGGAATAGTCGAGGTGAATATGACCGAAGGCACAACTAGTGTCTGGTCTGAGATGGCTATGCCCCATTTCTCAATAATGGAGTCTATATCGGAGTGAAGTCGGAGTATGCCTGTGAACTCTTTACTATAGAGCTCAAGAACAGACAACTCTGGCGTTCGAACTGCAAGATCCTCGGTTATTGGGAATATTATTGGAGCAGCAGCACCCCAAGTTACCAAATAGTTGGCAAATAAATATACACTGAACAATCCATAAGGCTCCTCGTCAAGCTGCACCAATAGTTTATCCACTAACCGTAATGGGCCCATTCCCACAAGCATTGATAAGTCAAATTCTCCAGAATCAACCAATTGCTTAATAAATTTATTTTTGAGATCGTTTAATGGCACATTGTCGTGTTCATTGATGCGAACTGAGACAGTATTGGTGGTCCATGTTGATATTGCTGGAGATGGAGGTTTTAGCTCGAATTCCAAACCAGAAGATCTTCTCCTAGTGCTTAAACTAAATGGGATCAGGTACCTGTCGTTTCTTAGTAGTCCCGACTTTCTTAATTCTGGGGATTTTAATGACAGGCGACCCGAGCTGAAAGCAGAACCAAGCGATGAGTGTCTATCATCTGTACGAACTGGAGCAGGCAGTTGAATTTTTGGCTCCTCTATCAGCAATGAGCTCACACAAAGCAATTTCAAATTTAGCATCGCATCATCAATTAACGAACTGATTTCTTGACCATCAAGAGGTCTCACTCTTTGATGAGTATTCTCAGTACGACACTGGCGACCATCACAACGAGGAAGAACTGCTGTTTCAACTGTATTAGCAGAACTTCCCGAATTTAAGTAACCTTTTTTGAATGCCTTCTCAAGTTCATACTCAGTTGTAGCCTTGAGACATTCACTATGAACACAGTCACCACATATAAGAGTAACAAGTTTTTCCAGCACAAGTTTTGTTTCCAAATATTCCAGACAAATGAAGCATTTTTCTTTAGCCAATGCTCCTTCTGAATTTGCTCTTGACATTCGGTTCGAAAGTGGTCTCATACGAGTTGGTGTTTCAGGCCTAGGTGGTGGCATACCATAGGACAATTTTCTTTGAGGCGGTGGTGGAGGAGGAGGAAGAATCATCTCTCCCAACAGCATGCCCTTGTGGCTAGTAAGAGGTGTATAAAATTCATTAGTATGAACATCTAAAGGTGTTAGTAGACTGACCGTGTCGCTGACTTCCAGATGCGGAGGTGACGATGACGGAGTTGTCAGCGTTGAGTCCGAGAGCAGCGGGACGTTTTTGAACTCGGAAGCAAAATTGATAGATGCCGATCTTCCTGATGATTTTGAGAGCAGCCGAAATCTCGATTTCCATTTGGATTTAGGCAGGTTCTCATTTGAAGAAGCTGAGTAAAGTGAAGAATAAGGCATTAGTCAAGAATTAAAGGTTAATTGAAAGCACTACGGATGAAACATGGATGTGGCTTCAATAAATACAAAAAGAGGGGCCCCAATTACCATGTCACTGCAACATAGAATGCACCCGGAGACAATCTAAAATTTGTTTCGAGGTTTCACGGGGCATCGGCGGGGAAATTAGGGCGGTGAATGTGGCGAAGCTTGTGGCGGGTTCATTAATTGGTCTCACTTCTGTTGTTTTAGATTACTATCTACAGTTAGAGGTTTCTTATATGAAACATGTTCAAATCACATATAGAGTCCAAGTTGCGCTTCGTAATTGAATGTGACCTAAAACCATATTGAGTTATTCGAACTTTAAAATCAAGGCTGAGTGGTGAAGCCTTCATTTATCACGAAATAGAAAAGATGGTGGGTTGAGATCGGGCGTGAAACTGCAAAATGCACAATGGCGTGCTGCGTCAAGCATTAGCCATTGCATATACGCATATGACTAAAGGGTGTGCAAAATTGCTTTAATGGGGAGAATAATTATTTTAGATGAAGCAGATGGAGATGGAGATGTGATAAGGTTTAAATTGCTTAGTAATGATGTGTTTGTACTGAAGTTTGATGTTTTGAGTGATAGAACTTAACACTCTTTAGATAAGAATGTTTGCGCATACTAGAGAAGTGCTTATCGATGTGCTTATCGATATGTATCTATAATGATGTAACTGAAATAATAGTAGATTATGGACTGATACCGATTGCAAATTTTTACCCTTTATGGCTTAATTAGTTGAAGACCATGCTTTTCCCATGTGGGCTTTATGTATGGCTGATTGATAATATTGATTGATAATTTTGATATGCGTTTCAAAATCTGCAATGTTACACTTCCAAGGTACCATAAAGATTGCAACATCAACTGCCCAATCAAGGTCATAATTAATTTATTATTGAAAACTCATATATAATCATCAAAACAAATGGCCAATCTGTTTGACATGTCCCCTTCGTTCAGGCTGCAACTCAACACCCTAAAGTCTTGTGAGCTTTGTGCTTTAAACTTTTTAAACTCTCTCGGATATCAGCGAAGATATCCACATTTATGCGATGGTGGTGAGCAAATAAAATAAATCGTTATCAGAAAATAATAGAAGATTATGCACGTAATTTCACCCCAGTGAAGAAAAGATCGACCCGGGATTTAGTCTAACATTGAGCAAATAAAAATGCCTTTTTTGGTTGAAAAAAACAGTTCTTTTCCTAAGCGGGGAATCGAACGTCAGGCGATTTTTCGTTAATTGTGTGTATCTTGTTTAACCGAGTCCAGGATGTATTAGTTAAATTAACTAACGCTCGCTCTAACCAGCATACAGACTTACATGATTTACCATACATTAGCATTACCGTACAAACAATCAAACATTCAGCAGGTAAATGATCAGAAAAATAGTTCAGTTCATCGAAGGGCCTGACTGTACCTCAAGGAACAGAAAAGTGTACCGACAAAGACAAGATGTGTTTGTGTGATGGTAAGTTCAATTCGCCTATCTATCCAAGTCACATTTTTAGGTCAGCCCCTAGGTGTAGTGGTATTCAATGAGATATAACTTACGAAATACCCCTATCAAGTGAAATTCAAATCAATTATTCATAGCCCGATCACCTTCACTTGCTTGAAGGTGTCGTGCATAAAGACCCTTTGAAACTGTAATGTGAAACACCCCAATTGCTTAAATTTTGAAGTTAATTTTTAAACGAAGTTTTTTTTTTTTTTACATTTTCTTTCTTTTTCTTTTTGTATTTTTGTATCAGATTGGTGTTTTCCAATTCTCAGAAGGTACTTGGAGTGTGAATTATCTAAAAATAGTGACATTTCGCACCTACTCGTCAATTCACATATCCACAAAAATGACCAAGATTAGATCAGCTTCCCAATTTAAAAGGAAGAAATGCATCCAAATTTAAGACAGAGTCAACCACGATCTTCTAAACAAAATTAGTCACCATTTAAGTGGGTATATTATATCAAAGTCTTGACCGTCTTATGCTCTCTTCGAAGCCCTTAGAATGCATACCCGCACCCATACATGACCAACCATTAATGACTACAACGATGAATGACATAAAGTATTATCATTACAAACGAAACAAAAAAAGCTTAAAGCCTTATACCCTCCTCTCCTCAATAAAATCCAATCTTAAACCTCAACTCAACACCCTTACTCCCCACTTATGGGTGCAAATACCAACACACCCGTACACCATACCCACTATAACCTAACAACACCCTCAACCCCAATCTCCAACTACAAACACCATGAGCAGAAAAGACACAGACGACGTTTTGGATTTCATCAATTCACTTCCTGATTCTAAACCAGGAACCCCTGCACAAAAGAAGTCCGCCGAAAGCAGCGATGATTTTATGGACTTTTTAGACGAATTGAGCGCCCATGAGAAAACAACCAAATCGATTGGTACCTCCAAGGGCAAATTCGAGCCAAAAAAGAAGGACGACGCGGAGAAAAAGCCAAAAGCTGAGCCTGTGGTTGCCGCACCAATCGATGATGCCGTGACTGTTTCCATCGACAAGCCTGAATCACAATCTGAGACCACTGGCAGTGAAACCACTGAAAGTGAAACTACAGCCGACCTTTCTAAGGAAGAAGGTGAAGAGAATGTCATTGATCCAATTGCATCCATCTCTTCCTGGTGGAACACTGAAGGATCCACGAAAGTGTCCTCATTGTGGGGTTCTTTGACCTCCAACGCTCAACAATTGGGAGAACAAACCTACCAACTTGCATCGAACACGTCTCAACAATTGAGTCACCAGAAGCAAAAACTCATTAATGAAGCCGCTAACGGCTCAGAAAAGGACCAAATCTTGCACATCACAAACAGACTCAACCTGATCTTGACCACCATGTCACAACAGATCAAAGAGGGCTTGATCGACAAAGAGGACGAGCTTTTGAACGTTTTGCTTGTTTACGATCTTAACAACGTAGCCAACTTGGACCGTCTCTGTGCACAAAGATTCAACACCGTCATGGACCAAGTTGAAGGTGGAATTAAGGTCACCGTCACCAACTTTAACCATAAACACGAGCAACTGCAACGTTACTCCGACTTGGGAATGTTCTACGGTAAGACCATCGATGGAGAGAAATTGTGTTTTGCCAACTTGGAGAGCTCCATTAAGGACTACTTGAAGTTCACTGAGCCAGAGACTGAAGAGAACGAGGCTGAGGAGCAGCCAGAAGAGGAACACGAAAAGATCAACAAGTCCAACGTTTTCATTGCCATTCAACCAATCAGTACCGGCTCTCTTAGCGCATCCAGCGAAAATGAAAAGCGTGAAGAGTCTTCTGGTCCATCTTTGATTGAAGCCAACAACTCAGACTCATTTGCATTCACCATGATCTTGAAGGATATCACAAACAACATCACAATTGTCAGCAAGTCTCAACCATTCCCATTGAGATGGGCCAAATGGATCGCAGGCGATAAAGCCGACGTCGACGCCGTGTTTGGCTCACCAGAGGAAGGTGAAGATGCGGTTGATCCAAGCGAATGGGTCAAAGACTGGTTAAGAGACGGATTGACATTGACTTTTGCTGTTTTGGCACAAGAGTATGTCACAAAGAGAATGGGCATCTAAGTAATGAATTCTATGGTTAAATGTTATTAATCCTTTATTACCCAGTATTATTAAAATTTTGCCTCTATAAATTCTCCCTTAGAAAAGGTCAGCAAATTCAGCCACATGAGGATGCACAGCATACAACATGGCAGCGGTTTGTGTACGGCCAGCAAAGCCAGTGGAGCTCTTGGAGGACACCAAAGGACCCGAAGAGTTACCAGTGATCCCGCCAGAGCCTCCATCATTAGACACAAAAGCATCTGGAGCAGTAGATGTGTGGACCATACTGCTCTTTTGTAAACCACATGAAAGGTAGTTCAGCAAGATTCTATCCAAGCCATCATCATCGATAGCCACCAACTGATTCGTCCAGTCGACAACGAATGGTTTCAATTCTGAAGCCGAGTGAGCGGCAACCTTATCAAGGTATGAATCTTCAGTGACAAGGTCCAAATCAGGAACAAACTGTTTCTGCTTGGCTTCCTTCTTGACAGCTACGTCACAGAACAGGTGACCCAGCGATGACAACAAGGCAGGAAAGATCTTTTCAAAAGCGTTGGCGTTTTGTGGATGCACATTCATGCATTCTTGGTGGATATAGGAATATGTCTTGTACAGCGGCAACTTGTCCATGCGAACATCCAACAAGTAGCGGCTATCGTGTTTAGTGAGTCTCGAGAGTAAGTGATGAGAAAGTCTCGAGTTCGAGTTGTGAAACATCGTCAAGGTTGAGTTGGCGCGGCCAGTAAGGAGACGTGCAAAAGAGCGCATTTTTCTTTGTTGAAAAGATTTGGATCCAAGAAGAAGATGAGGTATGTAAGAAACCAGGAAGGTGCTGGCAATTTATTTGCACCCGCGATAAGGGAGGGGTATCACCTAGACGTCGCCTCCTGCATGTACATGGGGCAAGTTAATCCGGCCGCCAATTTGTTTGTGGTTTTGGCCAACAAACGTGCCGCGCAAGGTGGCCATTGCCACAATTACCCCTCTCATCCCCTCCTACACAGATGTTTCATAGTATTAATTTTGGGTGCGCACTGCCACCGATCGTATAGGAGGGGGGTATGAGAGGAGTTACGAGGCGGTTAACTATGGTGGGCTATGAGTCAAAGTTGGCCATGTATTGTTTAGGAAATTTTCATGGGATGTTTTCGTTTTCTGGTTTTCTTGATTTCATTTCCGTTTTGAAATTGCCGGATGATCCATGTTTGCCACAATTTTTTCATTTGCTTTTTTTCTCTTTATTTTTTCATTTCTTTCACTTTTTTTCGACGGTGTTTTTTGTATGCTCTTGCTCTGAAGCCTCCATCGCATTACGTCGTTTCGAACTGCCACCGGTGGTTTATACAGGCAAATGTGTCATCGAGATTAGACATACCAGGCATTGGGGCTGTACGGAAGAGGAGACGAGAGAGTTATGAGAAAGGAGGATAGGAGGGAATTCAGGAGACACTTCAGGAGAAGCTACAAAAATCATGAAATAGGGATAGCCTTCAAGGAGTATGATATTGGACCAGGGTCTTCCGCGACCTGGTCTAGAAGGGACCTTTTCCTTTTCGCGCTATTGTGGCACCTGTCACTAGCGTCTGATAATGGAAACTTCGGTCCTTATCTTAGATCATCGAGGATAGTCCGGCAGAGTTTCTTTTTTAATCTTTTTAATTATCTTTCTTTATCTTTAAAATTTTTCACCCTGAAATCATCGTTCGTTATCCCCAGGGTTCTATTTCACGATTCTAGTTTTCTTATCTTTACCTCCTCATGAGGCCTGGCCAACTCACTTCACCGTACTCTCATGCATTGCTCATCGCAATCTTATCACCAATTGCCTTGTATTGCCTTCTGAACGCCCTCTACTTCTTTGAAACTTACAACCTCCTTGCCTCTGATTGCATCATCGCACCTCAGACCTCGTAACCGAATATTTCGGGCCTTCTGTGGCTGAATACCGGCAACTCTCTACGTATCTTCTCTAAGCCTTCCAAGTCTAGATCGGCCACTACCAACTCCGAATAGTCTCCGTCGCCGTCAAGTTCATCCCCTCTTTCCAAGTAAGTTTTTGCCTTTGAGACAATTTCTCCCCAGGGGCCAATAATTACACTTTGTCCATAACTCACTCTTTTCTTCTTCCCCTCAGGTGGTGTCTCTTGGGTATCAGCATAGACGTCGTGCTCTCCGCATTGAGCCGCCATGACGACGTAGCATTGGGAGTCGATGGCACGTGCCCGTCCCAACTCAAGCCAGTGGGCCTCTCCTGTCTTGGTGGTGAAGGCAGAGGGGTAGGTGATGATGTTGGCACCCAATTTTCTTAAGCGCAAATTCAATTCCGCAAATCTAATGTCGTAGCAAATTGCGAGTCCCACCTTGAAGTCGGAATATTTGCCATTCCCCACCGGAAATGGTGGCAAAATCTCACTTCCTGGCTCAACAGAATTTGACTCTTTCAAAATGGGGCCATTGACGATATTGATATCGAAAAGGTGCAATTTTTGGTACCTGTGAACAACTTCACCAGTGTTTGAAATCCACAATTGGTTGTTCTGAACCTTTTTTCCATAGTTTTCACCTTTAGCAGGCTCGTGGACTCCTACAGCAACAAAAATACCCTTATCGGAGCCGTCTCCAGCAGCTGACTCGTATACTTTCTTGACTTCGGCTTGGATCACCGAAATGAAGTCTTTTTGGGTGTTTTCTGCCAATTGAACAGAATGAGTTGCATCTCGGGAGATATAGTCGGCAGCCTCTGGAAGAAAAAGCACTTTGGCGCCCGAATCGACCGCTTTAGCTATGAGTTTTTGGATGACTCTGGCGTTCTGGGCCAAGTCCGAAGATGAGCACATCTGACCAGCAGCAATTCTCATTTTGGAAGACAAATTGGTTTGGGTTGTGGAAAGTGATCGAAGATTCAAAGGATTGGGTAATTTTAAGTGGCCAATTGAGGTTTTGATGGTGTTTACTGTGGATCTTTGGAGAAAAGAATACATGATCCCGGTATCTAGACTGCAGGATGGCTGTCGAGATAGAGATATGGTGATATAGGCATTAAGTGGGGAATAAAAAGAAGGATAAAAAGGAAAGAAAGAAGGAATGTAGAAAGAATTACAATCAAGGACTATTGAAGTTGGTTTTCTTTGTGAATTGGGACAAATTTTGTAGTATCTCCCGGTATCTTTGCCTACTCACCTATTCTCACCTCACGTGACGTACTCCAATTACTTACGGTACCAAGCGACTACCGTTGGGATCTATAATTCCTAAACTTTCATAACCCAGCTTCAGAAAAGAGGCTTACTATCTTTCTCTTTGGAATTCTCCTCCCGCCTATTGTTCCCCTGGGTGCATTCTCCCCTTTGGACGTCCGATTCTGAAGTATCCGATTCGCATCCGTTGGCCCGAGTTGCTTCCCCGAGGAAACACCATTCACAGTTGATCCTTCCCTAAACAGGAGTAAGCGGTGATTATCCAAAGATCTACATCATACAATTTTTGTTTCTCATATCATGCAATTTTATTCGTATATCATAAAGTTAAGTCATATTTAGGCCTTGTTAACTGGACCAGCAGTCAACACTTCCTCGGATGAAAAAACAGTAGGCTCAAATGGAGTCTCAGTAACAACCTTGACGTCCTCAGCAGAGAAGACCTCATCGTTGGAGATCAAGTTCACAGCATGGTCGTGCTCTGCGTTGTTGAAGTTGATGCATCTTTGCCTTGAAGAAAAAGATCTTTGTGCTGGAGCTTTGACAATTGGCACCCAGCATCTGGAAGCGGTCTTGAAAGAGGCAACAGAGAAGATTTTTCTGGCGACCATTTTTATAAGTTAAGTTGTAAAATGAATATGTGGTATAAAGTTCGTAAAAGTATGGGGAAAAAAATTATAGATCGGGGCCCCATGGGCTTCTTATATAGAAGACTCAGGTTAAGTTCCATTACCCCGGATTCCGATAGACCGGTGTCAATTGCGCGCTTGAGTCACTGTCGTCGATGAAGAATGATTCATAAATTTCTTCTTTTTCCTGCAGAGAACCCTATCTCTACCGATTGTCCGAGGTTGATGGGAACAATTGCGGTTAAGAGGATGACGCTGTAGCCGGAAGCATCAGTGTTCTAAATTAGAATTAGTCACTCCTAAACGTAGAGAAAATTTTTCATTTCGTCAGCCTTACCATAACTACGAATTCCAAGTGACAGCCCCCACCCCCGAAACTCCAATCTCCGGCCCTTTTCGCGTTACAACCGCTAACTCCCGGGGCTGTCGCTAAACACTATTCCGGGCATGAAAAATGCTCTTAGCCTTCCATCCACCCAGACCGCAAGTCAAGAAAACGGCTCATCTTTTACGACAATAAAATCGTTACGCCATGGAAAAATGTGACGATGCCCGTTTCCACGTGGCTAGCATATGAAAATTGACGCCATAGTTTAGTCATTCTGATAAGCAACACCCGTACCCCATAAGCCGTGGATGGACATGAACCCGCAGGGCTATTGCCTTAAGGCGGTGGCCCGGATCTCAGTGATTTGGGAGTGAATGTAATAATTATCGTCCAGTCCTGTGCCCTTTTCACACGACAACCTGCTCATTCGTCAGCTCATCCACGTGACCTGGTGCTTCCACCTTCCTTACTCCTCCGCTCCTCCGCATAAACCCCAGCCTTTCGTCCGCCGTCAAGTCTGGGGAAACCTACCTGCTTACTCTTCTTCTAAAACACACTTTCCATTTCAGCCTGCAGCTAATCCATCCAATACGTGCCATCTACCCGTATTGGCATCTGCTTCCCACATTTCATCACTCTCAAAATGGGCACTGGCTGGGAACTCACCAAGCTGCTTCGAGAGAAGATCTACCAATATGCTTCATACCCGCAAACGTCGGTCAGCATTCGACAAATGGTCCAGTTTGGACCGAATCCGTCGCCTGGCTCCATATTTCTAGCTTCCAAATTTATCGTGGAGGAATTGCCCATTCGTTTGGCCTTGAAGGTCAAGGACTTGGACCATGCTCCATTGGGGCTTCTGGAAATGCCTTCGACAATTAAGGTCAAGAACTGGTACGCTCAATCTTTTGAGGAATTGACCAGCTTGCCAAAACCACATATTGACGAAAAACTCAAGGAAATGTTGTACAATGGCTCTACTGCTAAGACCCTCTCTCTGGAGGCAATCGAGAACATTTCCGAGACAATGAATTTGGCACACGAGCAAAAACTGAACCCAGCTGTCAATAACGTGTTCTCCGATGACGGAATTGTGGTCAAACCATACAATAGTGGTTCGAGTTCGTCGTCTCCTTCTAATTCCAGCAAGGCCAGATCTGAGTCTCCTACTTACGGATTGACCTACTTCAATCCATGCCAAAGCAACATTGTGTGGCCCAAGGAGGTCTACGATTATAACAAATTGGTCTACGATGCACTTTCCAAGATTAAAAAGAGACATGACGCTACTGTGGCCACTATGGCCCAAGGTGTCCAAGAGTGGAAGACCGAGCATAAGTTAGTTTCAGTGAACTCTGCAATTCAGACATTTTTGGACAGATTCTATATGCTGAGAATAGGTATCCGGATGCTTATTGGTCAGCACATTGCACTTAACATGTCCCAAGCACTGCCAACCAGACAACGTCTTCTGACATTGTTGAATGGAAGCAAGAACCCACCACCACCGGTGAAAAACGGCAAAAACAACTACGTTGGTGTCATTTGCACTGACTGTAATGTCAAGGAAATTGCTGAGGATGCTACTGAAACCGCAAAGTACATTTGTGAAGAATACTATGGCCTTTTCGAGGCACCAGAGATCCAATTGATCGCTCCAAGAGAGCTGGTCAGCTTCATGTACGTTCCAGGTCACTTGATTCACATGTTCTTTGAGGTTTTGAAGAACTCCTTAAGAGCCACCATTGAGTTTCATACACCAAGGCTCAAAGAGCAGATGATGAAAGAGAACCCAAAATTGAAGGCTGAGGACATCGATTTGAACGACTTGAAGTTCCCACCAATCAAGGTCATCATCAGTGAGGGCTACGAAGACATTGCCATCAAAATCTCTGACGAAGGTGGAGGTATTCCAAGAAGTGAGATCCCATTGATTTGGACCTACTTATACACAACAGTAGACAAAACACCTACTTTGGATGCTGAGTACAACCAGACCAGCTTCAAGGCACCAATGGCAGGTTTTGGATATGGATTGCCTATTTCCAGACTTTATGCCCAATACTTTGGAGGTGACTTGAAGTTGATCTCCATGGAAGGATACGGAACCGACGTGTATATTCATTTGAACCGGTTGAGCAGCTCGCTGGAGCCTCTTCCATAGTACATATTAACGATGATGATCATGGATGGTTCAAATTTTGATTTATCCGATATGTAGGTGACATTGCATGGATGACTCAAGTCGGTTAAATGGCATATTATGATTGATTTAGGAAAAGTTATTGACTAGCTTAGATATGGAATAATGAATGTTTTTGAAAAGTGGATGAGGTAGTTCTTTGATTTTTGGATAAGTCGTGTTTTTTGTAATTTTCAGGTTTTTTTCACTTTTTCACTTGGTACATGCCCTTTTAGGGCTTCTCGGTGTCGTACCGTGACTCCGCAATTGATCCGAGGGCTACCAATGTGGGGTGCGCAGGTAGTCATATCATTAGCGAGAACCCCAGTGAAAGTGGACGAGGGTCAGGTATTTTGGTAAAAGAAGAAATTCAATTAATTATCTGAACTATACATTATATCTTATCCCCTTTTCAGCTAAAAAAATAGACTCTTTTACCACTTTTCACGTCCATCTAATAAACCTAAGGGCCCCTCCTCCTGCACACATCGCCCACCACTTTTCCTCACTTTATCGCACTGTGAAGGCGGTAAAAAAAGTAACCAACTTCCTCTTCCTCAAATGTCAGCACCAAGAACAAAACCTTGGGAACTTTCAAGCGGGACCTCTGCGGCTGCTGCGTCTGGAACGCCCACCGCTGGTTCTGATCTTGCTCAAGCGGCTGAATCTGTCGCTGCTACTCAAATTCCTGATCGTCCCAGTTCCTTGACTGACCCAACGGCAGCAACTGGCTATGGCTCGGGCTACGGAACGGGAACAACTGGCGCTTACGGCTCGGGATCTTACGGTGCCTCCAGATACGGCACTGGACTAGGGAGCTCCATGTATAGTGGCGGTTATGGCTCGTCTATGTATGGAGGATATGGATCTAGTATGGGTGGCATGTATGGTGGCTACGGTGGCTATGGTTCAGGAATGTACGGTGGATACGGCTCAGGAATGGGTGGAATGGGCGGAATGTACGGAGGGTACGGTGGCGGCATGTATGGTCAAGGAGGTATGAACGGACCGGGTGGTTTTGGTGAAGGTACTCAAGCCACATTCCAACTTATTGAATCGATTATTGGTGCCGTCGGTGGATTTGCCCAGATGCTTGAAGCAACGTACATGGCCACACACTCGTCGTTTTTCACTATGGTGTCATTAGCAGAGCAGTTTGGCAACCTTAAGAACGCCTTGGGCTCTCTTCTAGGGATCTTTGCTCTTATCAAGTTCGCCAAGAAGATCTTCTACAAAATCACAGGAAAAGCATACAACAACGGTCTCAACCTCAAAGAATTCAACAAATTCGAGACCCAGCAAAAGAAGTTGGAAGAGAACTTGAGAAGACAACAAAGCGGTGGAAACAAGCCACGTATTTCTCTCAAGCCACTTCTCCTCTTCTTGGCTGCATCCATCGGATTCCCATACCTTTTGAGCAAAGCTATTCAAAAAATTAACGAACAACAACAAACTCAGCAACAGAGAAGATTACAGGAACAAAGAGGTGCAACTGGTGCACCAGGATCATTTGACCCAGAATCGTTAGAGTTTGCTAAGGCTCTCTACGAGTTCAACCCAGAAAATCCAAATATAGAGATCGAGTTGAAGCCTAAGGAATTGGTGGCCATCTTGTCAAAGTTGGACCCCTTGGGCAATGAGAGCAAGTGGTGGAAAGTGAGATCACGTTCTGGAAAAGTGGGCTACGTCCCACTGAACTACCTCAGCATCATTGAGAGAAAAGCACCACTTCTGGTTGCTGCTGCTCCACAAGCTGAGCTTGGTCCGCTGCAATTCCAGGCCAGTCCTGAGAAGGCCCAAAAGCTCGTTGAAGAATTCAACAAATCCCAATAATGACCCTGCATCCTTTAATTGACATATGCTATTTATGCTGCTACGAGTATTACGACATTTGTAACTGGTAATTGTAACTGGTTATGACATTTATTTTGATGAATATTTCATGCGCTTAGATAGCGTCATCTGGACGGTTTTGTTCAGACTCAACCTTGGCTCCCTTGTCCTGCAAGCTCTCGTATCCTTCGGCGTGTTCTTCAACTCTACGTTTTTGCTTCTCGACGTTGGCCTTCATTTCGGAGCCCTTCTCCTCGGCCCACTCAGCAGCGTCTTCGGCACCCTCCTTGGCCTTACCGGCGAGCTTCTCGGCGTCTTGCTTAGCATCGCTGGCCTTGTCCTTAACGGTCTCAGAGACGTCCTCAGCCTTGTCCTTAGCAGCAGCGGTAACATCCTCGGCCTTGTCCTTGACGTCCTCAGCCTTATCCTTAGCAGCAGCAGTGAGGTCCTCGGCCTTGTCCTTAGCAACACTGGCAACATCCTCAGCCTTCTCAATTCCGTCAGCCAAAACTTGACCAGTCTTCTTGTTCACCTCATCGGCAGCGTTCTTGAGAGTCTCAGCAGTTGGAGTGACATTTTCCGTCGTCTCAATGGTGCTGGCCAAAAATTCACCGGTCTTCTTGTTAGCCTTATCTAAGACATCCTTGGCAGTGTCAACCACAGACTTTCTGGTAACCAAAGAGTATGAGAGAGAACGGACTGGTTGAGCGAAAGTGGCCTGTCTGGCGATGGCGATTTGTCTGAAACACAATTGACGAAGCATGATGATATGAATGTTATTTGGTAATGATAATTCTGAGACACATGGTTGTGGCGCTTCACCGGTGTTTATAAATCAGTGAGTAGCAACTATTGCTTATGCAAGATTTGCTCATACTGTCATACTGTGATTGCTAGTCACGCAGCAATTATTAACAAAGAGGAACTAATTGGTGCTAATTTGGAAATTCCTGGCTAAGCTTAAAGGGGTGCTTGGCTAATTTGGTCCCGAGTCGTTTGTTCGTTCGTTGGAGATCTGCGTTATTGCTTATTTTGCAATTGTCATTGAGTGATGGTGTCATGAGTTGACGGTGGGAGTTACAAACTTGGCGAGGCCAAGTGTGGAATTTCAGTACGTGCAGCAATTGCTTCTAGAAGCATCACACAGCAATATTTACTTGTGGCTGAAATTTGCTTGACGTTAGCTAAAGTCGGTGTATGAACTGTATAATGGTATAGTGAGTAGGACACAGGTCCTGAATACATGATCAGTTTCAGTGATGTTATTATTAGCGATATTAATTATTAGACATAGTGGAAGTCAAAACAAACTGCTTCCGTTCCGAATTGGGCAAATATCCTTACTCTTCCAATTGACAAATTCCTCTCCAATCAACAATTCCTCTCCAATCAACAAATCCTCTCTAAACCAATGAAGTTCCTCAAACAAAGCCCTCAGCAGACTTCTCAAGCATGAAGGTCTTGGACTTGACCATCTTGACCAAGAAGTTTGGAACATGGAAGCCCATGATCATACCTTCACCACCATTTTTGGAAATTGGAACCATAATCGTGTTGGTGTTCTTCTTGAACTCCTTCAAGGTACCGGCTTGGCCCAAAATCTTCTTGATAGAGCCAGTGAAAACTCCAAGCTGAGCCATCTTAAGATCGACCAAACTTTGGGCACTTCCGGAAATAATATCACCCAAAGCAACAACATTTTCGGTTCCCTTGACGACCAAGTGCTTATCGGTAACAACGTAGCCATTGTCATCCTTAGCAGCCTCTGGAACGTACTCAGAGTATGGGGTTGCCTTAGCAGCCTCAATGACCAAGTCGTAGACAGCAGTAGTGCCATCTTCCAAGATGATCTTTTGACCACCTTCCTCGGTATCTTCAACAGAGCTGTAACGGACCTTGTTGATGATTTCAACACCCAAGTTGGTCAACTTCTTAGTAGCACCTGCAGTCAACTTAGGGAAGGCACTCAATGGACCAGAGGAACCAGTGTACAAAGTAACCTTGGCAGTGTTGACACTACCAGCGATCTCACCAGCAGTTTCAACACCTGTAGCACCACCACCAATGATAGCCACCAGCTTGGCGAGCTTGATCTTGGCTGCAGCGGCATCAATGGCAGCCTTGGCGTCAGTATGAGACTCGTTGACCTTGAAACCGTTGAATTGAGAGGCAGTACCAGTGGCAAGAACCAACAAGTCGTAATCTAACTCAATGGTTTCTCCATTAGAGTCCACAGTGACCTTCTTAGTCTCGAAGTCAACACTTGTGGCCTTACCATGGATGAACTTACCCTTGCGCTTAGCCACAAACTTCTCAACCGAGTTAATGGCCTTATCGAAGCTCTCTGGCTCGACCAAAAATCTTGGACCAGCCACATTGAAGTAACTATGGGTAGATGCCGAGACCATGGTGATATCAGTAGTGACGCCAGTGGCAGCAATAGTGGTGTAGGCGAGGTGTCCTGCGTAGGAGCCACCGATAATGACAACTTTTGGAGCCATTTTTCTCTTTCAAATGAATAAACGCTTTATTGAGTGGAAACTCGATGTAGGGTGGAAAAGAAGAGCTTGTGCTGGGGTATAAATAATGTTAGCCGCGCGCGGTCATTGTGTAGGCCCTATAAGTGTATACTACGCGAGCTTAAGTTAGTGCGGAAGTAAAGTAAAGGCCGCATCCGAAGAAGAGACTAACTCCGATTCGATAAGTCACGATAAGGTTGAGCATGCGCTTACAAATAGCCAATTATGTAACCGGATTGTAGAATGCATTTGAAGTTCTTTTTTTTAGTCATATTTCGGTGTTTGAAGTGGATAGTCATGGAAACCGGTGGAATTACGGAAATAATGCATTGTGCGAAAATGACGATCTTGGGTGCCAAGGTTAGTGAGATTTTCTGGGGCAAACACTTCCATGGCTGAGCATCTAAGCATAGCCTTAGCACCTAAGCATAGCCTTTGAAAGGTGTCATAAACGTTGGACGTGATTTTTAATCAGGTGGCGAATATTAGTAAATTATTTGTGAATGTTATTGTTTTTGTGAGTTTTAGGTTTTGGTGTTTTTCTTTATTTTTGGCATTTTGTAAGCAAAATTCGTGATTGTGAGTTTCAGAATTTTGTGATTTTTATTAGGAAAGTCACAAATTTTCAGAATGAAGGCAAAAATAAATTGCAATTTTCTTCGACTTATTTATCCGTTTTTTTTTATTAGTGTGCCTATGTATACTTCGCTGTTTCATTTGCTGTCAAAATTCGTCCGCGTTTTCTTAAAGTTGAACAACGCGTAAATCCGACAGAAAAAGCAAGAAGCAAGAGTTATTATCTTTCAAATTTTACAAAAGTTAGTCTTTAAACGAACTTTACCAGTCTAGTTTCACCATCCCTCATCAACAAACAAGAAATGGTTTCGTGGTCTAGTTGGTTATGGCATCTGCTTAACACGCAGAACGTCCCCAGTTCGATCCTGGGCGAAATCATTCTTTTTTGCCTTTTTTTTAAACTTCGTTGAGAAGAAAGGGAAATGAATTGATTTATTTTTACCCCTACTTAATCTCCGTATCCGTCATTCATTACTATTTTTTCTTCCTAACCATGCTTGTCAAGTTATTTACTTGAACTCTCTTTGGCTCTCCATCACTAACGCGAGTTGGAACAACCTTAGCCCTTTTCACCGACATCCCACTTAAATTATTGATTTTTGGCTGCTGGGCCACTTCTTGCTTACGAGCAAAAGCCTTTGTTCCAGAAAATGTAAGCACATCAACATTTGCACCCATTTGCTTGTATAACTCAGGCAATGTAGACTTCATCAATAATTGAATATCTTCCTTTTTGCTGAAATCTTCACCCTTGATAAGCTCAATGATCTTTTTGTAGTTTTTAAGCGTAATGCATGAATGAGAGTCTTCAACAGTTCCTGTTACCTCTTGTAAAGTCATATGTGAGCATCCGATGATACCCACAACATTACCCAATCTGAACTCTTGTCTAAATCCTAACTCACTCCAAAATTGAGCAGTTGTCATTGTCTTGTATCTGTTCTCGACTATGAGATGCTCCAAAAATCGTCCCTTAGGGTCGTCTGGGAAGAGTGGAATAGCATAGACTGCCTTCTCTTCAGGATTATCGTCAACGTAGATGTTTCCAATTGACCAATTTGAAGATTCTGGAAGGAAACGGCCCACAGCTCTTGAATCAGACCCTGGAATATCTGCCTTGCACTCCCAAGAGTCATCTAATGCTGAGGCTAAAACGGTGATCCACCATTTGAAGAGTTTATTACCATCAGCCACATGCTTCCCCAGATTTTTCTCTGAATAAGGGAACAAGTACGTGTTAGCCGAACGCGTGAACAAGGAGATCTTGTTTGCCACTTTCTTCGGGAGTTCGACTGGTAGCAGGTCCGAGAGATCGTTCAGATGCTCGTTCTGTTCACTTTTCAGGTAAAACAGTATAGACTTGTATAAGGCAGGATCTTTTATGAGTCTTTCACTCAATTCTCTCAAAGTATTGACTATTTCGAATTCACTTTCCTCCAGAACCAACTTTTCAGGCTCATTTTCCTCTTCCTCCTCGTCGCGTCTCCATTTGGCTCCCTTCAAATATGAGGCCACGGGTATCGAAAGAAGATACTGAACGTACTCCTTCACTATCCCTGCAATTGAGACGCGACAATCGCCCAAACCCGTAGTGTCTGCTTTTGATATAAATAAGTGCCTTTGGAGCGTTTCACCCTCAAACAGGAGGTAAACATAGATCTCTATGGCAAACACGACACAACCGGAAGTAACTTCATCTAAAATGAGCAAATGCTTCACTTTGAGCGTTCTAGGCTTGGCACGATTGAGTGCTAAAGGCTTGCATTCTGTTGCCACGGTTCGGAGAAGGGTCGCTCGGCATTTTCCACCGGTTTCGATATGACTTGTGAAGTCCATAGTGATGATAAAGGCAATACGAGAGCGCTCTGGCTTAATTGGGTAAGCGTTCACGTGACGGTAATTAGCTATGACGAATTCAGGCACAATATCAGGAAAAATAAAAAAAAAAGATAAAATTATCCCGAGGCGTATGCCGTCCTTGACTCTGGACCTTCGAGGGAAAACTTTCCTACGGATCTTAAGGTGATTGGATAGCCATATTGGGGATCCCAAATTGTAATTAGAGATGACTAGTGACACGAGGGTACGCCCATAGAAGAAGTTTCGTACCTTGTCAGGAAAAAAGAAACCAAAACCACACGGCTAAGGCCGACGTTTTATTTTTCCCTTCACACTTATTTTTTAATGCATCATAATTAATGCACAGAATCAAAAAAATGCCTAGGATTTCCTTAAGACCTCGCATCAGGGATCAGCAAGCTTTTGGTCCCAATTTCAGGTCTCTGCATTACAAATTCTTCGAAAAATTTAGAGCGGGGAGCCTATTGTTATGCCCACCCCTTCGACATCCATTACGGAGCCTAAGGAGATTGTGTTTTCCACGGTAATAGATAAAAGATCGAAAAAGGAACTCAGAGGAACAAATGTAATGTTAGGAGCACCTTCCCACTGTCATGATATTACTGGCTGTTATGTTATCGACGCACAACCATACAGGCCTCAGAACGCCAGGTCAGTGAGGCGTATCCCAAATCACCGACATTAACGAGGAAAACTCGAGCTTCTATCGAGAAAAACAAATAGAAAATCATCCTCGATGATCGCCGAGACCGAAAAATGTGTCATCGATTGCCGATCTCTTCTCTCGCAGGTGTCAAACACACTCGCGATGACACATCCTTTGTGTGGCATATCTTATCATTGCAGCCAAAACCTTATGCATATCCCGGTGATAGCCCCGAGGGTCCTATAAAAGGCAAGATCTTTCACCGCGGCAAATTTGCTACCCTCATCTGTTAGGCTGATCATCACTTTTAAGTTCATTTTAAGTGATCTAAAACATGGCTTCTGTTTCTCCACTTGGCTCTCGTGATCCTGAGCTCTTCCCAGTGAGATCACAGGTTAGAGTCGATGATCTTAACATCAGGTCGGTCATCTCAAACAAATCGATTGTGTTAAACATCGATCATGAAGTCACGAAAGATGAAGCCTTAATTTTGGCTATGGGTTATAAACAAGAGTTCAAGAGAGAGTTCTCACTTCTATCGATTTTTGCCGTCTCTTTCTCGGTTTTGGGTTTGCTTCCGTCTGTGGCATCCACCTTCGATTACCAACAGTTGGTTGCGGGTGCTTCTCCTTTGCCCTGGTTGCTTGCCATGATTGGTGTCACTTCTGTGGCTTACTCTATGGCTGAAATCGCCTCGGCCTTCCCAACCTCTTCGGGTACCCCTTACGCTGTGTCGCAGTTATCTCCAAAGAAATGGTCTCCTTTCTTGACTATGATTGCATGTGTTGCCAACTGGTTGACTCAAATCACTGCTGCTCCATCCGTCAACTGGTCTGGTGCCTGGTTGATGTTCTCTTTGGGATCTTATAATACTGGATTTGTTCCAACTAATGGTCAAGTTTACGGATTGGCCACTGCCATTATGGTCTCCCATGCCATTATTTCCTCTCTCCCAACAAGATACTTGGCCCATTTCAATAACATGGGTACTGCTGTCAACATGGTTTTTTTGGTGATTGTTTTCGTCATTATCTTTGCCGGTAATGATAGAGAAAACATGCATGGAATCTCCAAATTTAATTCTAACGCTAAGGCTTGGGGCTTTGAGAACCAAACCGAATGGCCAACTGGTGTCGCCGTTCTTATCTCGTTTTTGGGTGTCATTTGGGCTATGTCTGGTTACGACTCTCCATTCCACTTGTCTGAAGAGTGTGCTAACGCCGCTGTGGCAGCTCCAAAAGCCATTTGTCTTACTGCAACCGTTGGTGGAACTATTGGTTTTATGTTTATGTTGGCTATTGCTTACACTGTCGTCTCTTTGGAAGAGGTTGACGCTGATCCATTGCAATTGGGCCAACCTTTCGTGTCCTACTTGGCACAAATTATGCCTAAGAAGTTGGTTATGGTCTGCACAGCATTGACTGTCGTTTCCTCTTGGTTTATGGGCTGTTCTTGTATGTTGGCAGCCTCTAGAGTGACCTTTTCCTACTCCAGAGACGGATTGTTCCCATTCTCCAATGTTTGGGCTAAAGTCAACAAAACAACCGATACTCCAGTCTATGCTGTGTGGATCAATATGCTTTTGGGTCAACTTCTTTTACTTTTAATGTTTGCTGGAGATACCGCCATTGAGGCCATTTTCTCCGTTGGTGGTATTGCCTCATTCGTGTCATTCACCATGCCAACTCTTTTGAAGATTACCTACGCCAGAAACACCTTCAAGCCAGGTCCATGGAATTTGGGTAAATTTTCCCATCCAATCGGATTTCTTTCGGTTATTTTCGTCGTTATGATGATCCCATTCTTGTTGTTCCCTACTGAAAAGGGTAAGGACTTGTCTGCTAACAACATGAACTGGACAGTGGTTGTGTTTTTCGGCCCATTACTCATGTTTACGCTCTGGTTTGTCATTAGTGGCCACAAAACATACGTTGGTCCAAGACCTAATGTTGATGAGTACATTTCTCATGACTCTAGCGATAATTACGAGACATTGGAGGGTGTTGGAGCTGAGGAGCCTGAAGTCATTGACGAAAAGGCAGAAAAGGCTTAATGGTTTATGAATATATGGAATACGTGAATTTGAAGTTGTAGATATCAGTAGGGGGCTTTTTTCAAGTCAATCAGGGGTCATTTTGAGGGCATTTAAGCCATTTTTGAGGTCATTTTGGTCTCATTTAGCTCTGTAAGCAAGAATCGAACGGATCAATTTTTGTTCCTGTAGATTCCTCGTATGGTCCCATCTACCATCCATCTAAAGCCTTTTTAAAAAACATCTGTAGAATCCCGAAATGAGCCAGAATTCAGTCCCCGCCCCTTGCTTATCATTCGCCTAACATTCCCCTTCTATTCTTCAAAATGTGGAGTCTTTATACTTATCCCTTTGTAGAAATTCCCCCTGGTCAATATATATGGCAATGCGCAGACTTGGAGATGGGCTCAGTAACCAGAGGAGCCTATTGTTCTCACGTCAAACGCAAGCATCTGATCCGAGAGATCCAGATAAGAGTTTAGAAGGAAAGTAGTCTACGAAATGAATGTTGCCATCTAAAAATATTGGCGAAATGACCCCCTTTTATACCATTCCAGGTATCCAGCCCTAGTGCCCCACTTAGCGCTAATACCCCGAGCATACGGCCCACTCAAAGCCCTTCGCCCAATTTCTGCACAGGCAGTATTGGCCACATGGGCTGCTCGATCTCCTGCAGCGTCATGGTGTCAGAAGACCACTAGCTGAATCAGTGTTTGGGCAAAGAGGCACTTTCTTTTTTTATTATTGATCTCTTCTTTTTCAAGAATTGTCGTTTGCATCGACCCCCGCCCCTTTCCAAGCTTAATTCCGTGCCACCTTGACCCAATCTCGTCTCGCGTGCACCCAAGGCCTGGTCTAATAATTCCACTAGGAACGCTGCGAACATTGGAGGACTCTTCCTATAAAGAAACCACCACCCACTGGAACGTGATTTCTCCCGAGATTGTTTTAACTTTTACGTTATTTGTCTGATTAGCTGTTTCCCAGAATCGTGAACTGGTGATCTTGTCGTTTTCCCATCATTCTTTCTCGAGCATTCAGACCTAACGCCATGATCCAGCTCCAATACATGGCTCCATGGATCCCTGCCTTTACCGCCGCTGTGGAGGCAGAGTTATCTGCAAATGACTACAATCCACCCTTTACGGCCTTTTCTTTGGCTACCGTCGACCAGGATGGATTCCCTCACAACAGAACCGTCGTTCACCGAGGGTTCCTCTTCGACAACAAGTGCAACAACGTTTTGACCTGTTGCACCGACAAAAGAATGGGAAAATACACTGAAATCATTCACAACGACAAGTTTGAGGCGGTCTACTACTTTGAAAAGATCAAAAAACAGTTTAGATTCCGTGGAAGGGCCCGTCTAATTGATGATGAGCACCACCCAAAGTTGGACTTGACCACGATCCAACCAAAACACATCATCGAGAACAACTACGTCTCTTCGTCGAATTCTAGTGACGAGGAAGATTCGGATGGAGAACTCGAGATCTCTGTTCAACTGTCACGGTCGTCGATTCCTGTGGAGTCGCCTCCATCCTGTTCTCCACAGAACACCCCTTTACATTTCCCAATCATATCGCCAACTTTGTTGACGAAACTTCAACAAGAGAACAGTTCCGTCTCGATCTCGTACCCAAATTTGCATGAGCTTATATCATTTGAGTTTACCCCTCCAACCACTGCCGAATGGCAAGGAGAGATCGAGAGGGTTTGGGATTCTCTCTCCAAGCGTCTAAAGCTGTCGTTCAGAAGACCAGCACCATTGCTGCCAATGGATGACGACAACCAAAACCGCATCGATAAGATCAGTCGAGGTGTGGATGGTAAGAAGGAGGAAAGTGGAATGAAGAACTTCTCTGTGGTGGCCTTGTTTGTCGAGTACGTCGACTACTACGAGATGGAGAAGGACCGTCGTTACATTTACGAAAAGGATGATTGTCACATCTGGAGCGAGGCTGAGGTCTGTCCATAAACGATTGAATCGATATGGATGTCATTGCATTGATACGGATGTCATTTCATCGATATGGTTTATCATTTGTTACAATGATTACAGTAAGACTCCTGAGCAGAAGACGATAAGTTGATGCGTTTTCATGAAACGGGCATTATTGATGTTGACTATATTCTGTTGGTGCAATGTCTATGTATATACTCAATGAACTGTCACGAAGGAAAGGTTGGTAAGTGTGGAGCAGAGTGGGAGAGGTGGAGTTCAGAGGAGGGAGAGGAAGGAGAGAGATTTAGATAGAGGAGATAGGGGAAAAAATAGAGGATTAGGTTGAAGGTTGTTGTAGGTGTTCATTTGGCTATGTACTGGGGGATATAGTCAGTGTAGTCCAATTTACCACAGAAAGTATCTAAACACGATTCATTACTAAGAGTTTGAAATTTAGTTGCACTAAAAACATCTTTTACATAACTTCGACACCATTAAAGACATTCTTATGTCATATTCTCGGGGGTTATGTCTTATTATGACCATTTACTGAGAACACACTCAACAAGTAACATGGAGCTACCTAAGCAACCTAATTTACAAACCAACTACAAATTTTTAAAAATATTTACCTCCACCAATGTCTTTATTCCCGAATACCCATTTAAACAATCTTGCATTTGAAAAGCCTCATTCATTGCTAGGGCCAAGCATCGTGTTTGAGCCAGTTACGTCTCTCGCCCAAAGATTAGCGCCAGTTCGCACCGAACACCACCAATCGCCCCAACTACAATAGCAAGAAAGCCCCATAGATTTTACCAAAACACGAATTAAAACGACAATAAAAATCGTCCAATCAAATAAAGATACTCTCCTCAACACATCCCCAACCTCAAAAATCTCAAAATTTCAAAATTTCCCGGAAATTAATGACCCCCTCTCGCTTAATCCAGTCGCACTAATCTTTGCCCCAAATGGCTCGCCCCAATCGCAGCCCAAATCGCTCGCCCCATTGATTCCTCTTGTGCACGGCCTCCGAAAATCGATGACTACCTGACCCCCGCGCACTCCGCGTTTCTACCCAAACAAACACCCCATAATCTCACTGTTATTGTTTTCCAATTTTTGTTACTACTTCTTTTTCTTGCCCCGTGAAATGCCCGCAAAAACGCAAAAGGCCCTCGCTGCCTCTAAAATTACCTACAAGGGTTTGTGTTCGTGAATTGCTCCCACAATTGTGTTTCTTACTAACATTTAAGACATGATCAAGTCCGCTGTTGTGTCCTTGAAAGAGAGAAACGGTTCTTCGTATGTATCATAAAGAGGCGATTCGGGAGAATTGGAATTGCGTTTGTGAACGCGTGTCAACCTTTGGCTCGCTCGCTTCAATCGCTTATTTCTGAATGCTGTTCATTCTCGCCAATCTTTGCTCGTCCTCGCCATTGTTTGGCTTCGCCTACAGTTACTAACAATTCAAGCCGCCAAGCTGTCAAGAAATACGTCCAGTCCAACTATGACACCAAAGCCAGCAACTTCGATGCTTTGTTCAATGCTGCCTTGAGAAAGGGTGTTGAAACCGGTGACTTTGCTCAACCAAAGGGTCCATCTGGTCCTATCAAGCTTGCTAAGAAAGAGAAGGCATTGGCTCCTGTTCCAACTAAGGTCACCAAGAAGTCCCCATCCAAGCCTGACCTGGCCAAGAAGGCTCCAGCAAAGACCGTCAAGAAGGCTCCAGTTAAGGCCGAGAAGAAGGCTGTTAAGACCGAGAAGAAATCTCCAGTAAAGACCGAAAAGAAGGCTGCTCCAAAGAAGGCTGCCACTAAGGCCGCCCCAAAGAAAGCTTCCACAAAGACTGCAACCAAGAAGGCCACTCCTGCTGCTAAGAAGGTCACTAAAGCTACTCCAAAGACTGCCAAAACTGCCACTAAGAAAGCTGCTCCAAAGAAGGCTGCAGTCAAGAAAGAGGCTGCTCCAAAGAAAGCCACCGCTAAGAAGGCTGCTGCTCCTAAAAAGGCTTCTGTGAAGAAAGAGGCTGCTCCTAAAAAGACTACTACTAAGAAAGCTGCTGCTCCAAAGAAGGCAGCCGTCAAGAAGGAAGCTGCTCCAAAGAAAACCGCTCCAAAGAAAGCTGCTGCTAAAGCTGCTCCAAAGACCGTGAAGAAGGCTCCTTAAAAGACTACTGCTAAGGTTACCAAGCCAAAGGCTGCCCCTAAGAAGGCTGCTCCAAAGAAGGTCACAGACAAGAAGGTCGCCGCTGTCCTCAAGAAAGTTGCTCCAAAGAAAGCTCTCGCCAAGGCAACGCCCGCTAAAAAGGCTGCAAAGCCTAAGAAGGCCATGAAAGCCTAGGTGATTACTCGATTCCTATGTATATTAGTTATTTTATTTTCCTCTTTTGTGTGGTAGCCGTTTAGCTGCCAGGGCATATGTTTCTATGATTGTAACTTGCTGTGTATTACTAATTGCCCAATTTGATTTATGGCTGGTTTTTTTGTTTCATAGTGTTATTATTATGTTGACTCGGTCTACTACTTAGGCCTGCAGGGTTCTGACATCCAGATCGCGTAGGCCTTTAATATATGACTCTATAATAGAACAAAAGTCTTCATCAATGAGAAGCTCCAAGCCAGTTATTTCGCTTATAGTGGCGGCTTTGCAACCAGAATTGGGAATCGGTGCCAATGGCAAACTCCCGTGGAGATTGAGACAAGAAATCAAGTACTTTAAGGATGTCACCTCCAACGCCAAAGATAACGCGATCAACGCGGTAATAATGGGCAGAAAGACGTGGGAATCGATTCCTTCGAAGTTCCGTCCGCTTCCAAACCGTCTTAATGTTGTCTTGTCGCGCTCTTACGCCAATACAGTGAAAGATGGTGTGTTTTTCTACAATAGTATGGATATGTTCTTGGACGCGCTAGAACAGAACGGATACCGCCATGAAGACCGTGAAATCGAAAAGATTTTCATCATTGGAGGTGCCCAGGTTTACAATACGATGATCAAAGATGCTAGAGTCGACAATTTACTTATAACAAACGTTAAGTATGTTGGTCCCGAAGAGGAGAGACCTGCCATCGATACGTTCCTCCAATGGGACTTACAGGGATGGGAAAAGAAAACCACCGAATACTTAAAGTCGTGTGTGGAAGTTCCATTTACGGAAGGACCAATTGTGGAAAACCACTACGAGTATGAGTACACTATGTGGGAGAAGAATTAACGGGACAAACCAATCGTATAATGCAATCTAGAAAAAGAACTGAAATCGAACCGACATTTTTAAAACGGGATGAAGAATTGAAGGGTAGCTCAACCACTCTATCCGATGTACTTGTGGTTGAGCTGGTGAATTTGGGCACAGACAACCCACCAACAGTGCTTTTTATGGCCCTTGCCAAATCTGTGTTTTCGAAGTTGCTCGTCAAACAAGAACAATTCATAGAAAATCCGAAGATTAGGCTGGATGATCACGTTGAACCGCTTGACTCGCACGTACATGTAACTCTCTAGAACATCCATACCGAAGTATTTCATGAAGGATGCAATGACAAGAGATGCTGACCGCGAGACACCGATCCGGCAATGGATCAATGCCTTGACGTTATCTCTTGGATCTATAAGGAACTTCCGCTGGATATGCTCAGGACAGTTGATCAACAACGGTAGAATTGAATCCTTTCCGTCGTCACGAACATTATGTATATAAATGAACGACTTGATCTTTGGAACTGGAGCATTTGCATCGAACATCTTATTCTCTTGGTTGAGCATGATCTCATAGACCAATGAGGCACCATTGTTAAACACATAGATTGGTCTAATGATATGTCCAGTGGTGGTTGGAGTTGACTCATGTTCAAATGTACACTTTAAGTACTTGAACCATGATGGTTTCTCACCCATGGAAATAATCTTGTTGATACCCAATGCTGCGTTCACGGTGTATGAGGATGCATGTTCAATCGACCCAAGGTAAAGATTCTCATACATTTGTGAAGGGAAGTTGACATCAGCGCCGTCTTTAAACCAATCCACTGCTTTATCATAAGCACGGTAGCCAGCGTTGATGTTAGCCAACGGTAAATCCACCACAATCTGAAAATCTGTCAAGGTTTGTCTTTTGAACCATTGGATGTAAATCTCAAAGTTCTTAAGAAACATGAAGTCACCTCGCAAGAAGTAAAACTTGAACAGTGGCTTGCGGAACAATCTACAAACCACATCTTCGGTATTATCGGCACCCCAGAAGAGTCCAAGACTAAGGGAAAGTAATGTGATACCAGTGAACCCATCAAACGAGTAGACAAACGCTCTCTTTTTCAAACGGTTCACCACAAGATTGATGAGGTTCAACACATTAAGGTAACTGAGGACATTGCGTGAAGAGAGCTGCGCAAGGCCATGCTTGAAGATTGAGTCCGGAAACTCAAGGTAAATCGGCTCATGGAGGCCGTTTGCTTGTAACCGATGGAACAAGTGGTTGAGCTCTTCCAATGTTGGGAGCTTGGCGTTTTCGTGACAGAATATATAAAGCTTGAAGTCATAATGAGACCTCATCTGCTTCGACAGCACCAACTGCTTATAGTTGTACATGTTGCCGATATAGAGACGAGGATAGAGCTCCTTGATACCATTGAGCAGCCATACCAAGTTCTGTTCCAATGATGAGAGCCTATTGATGATCAGACTATTGTCAGGTTGAAATTCTTGATCCAAGATGGAAAAAGACGTCTTGACATCAAGGTAACGGCCCATTTGGGACCATCTGGAGACGTCAAAGTCAACAACATAGACAAAACGATCATTATGTGGACCCATCAAGTGACTGATAGCTCTTGCAGCTTCAGTGTTGACGAAGAAGTCCATGTCGTTGTTATACACGATAAAGTGAGACAAAGGCGCCATCAACTTGATCTGTTGTTCGTAGTTCCTGTTGACGAGGTCCAGGCCACCAGACATGAAGTCCTGGAGTTGATAAATATAGTCGAATTTTTCAAAGGCAGAACAGTCAAACTCCTCGGTTTCTTGACTGAAAACATACGACGACTTGAACGTAAGCAAGTCGTCTACGCTGATGGAGTTCACAAGACGATGGGCATCATTATCGAGGGAGTTGACGGTCATCAAGTGGAACAGCAGCGACGGGAGTCTTACATCGGTATTGTGTGGGAATCTGCGTGGTAATGTGGATGGATCACCGGATAGGAGGTCGAAATCGGAGTCAGGATTGAATTTTTCATGGAAATAGACTCTCTGTTTTATGCTGCTAAGCCCATGCAAATATGGAAACATCTCACTGGAGGGGGGCATCTCATTATCATCACAATGGTACATATTTAGCAACTGACATAGTTGCTCGGGCGACAGAATGACATAGATGTTGGTGTCAGCAAACCGATTAAGCGACGTGTTGAACATAGCCAACCTTGTCAGTTGCCCTGGAGGTGGGTCTTGTGAGTCGTGACTTCCACTCCTTTTTCCGGAGCTTAGCGAAGCAATCGACACCGCATCGTCGCAGCCACTCTCACTGATGCTACCGTATCGGTCCTTGAGATTGCTAAACGCATAGCTGCCGTCATCGACGAGAGTCTCGCCCGAACACTTTCTGATGGACACCGAGTTGGCGAGTTTGGCCTCAGCGTAGGACCTGGCACTGTCACCCTTTGAGTTTGCACAGGCCACAGCCCATTCGTTACTAACCAGTAGAGTTGATTTTGACTTATCGGGCGCCGGCATGGCAAACCCTAGAGTGGTCATTTTTCCAAGTGTAGAGCCAGGAAACAATACTGGAAAACCACCAAGTCAATATCCTCATTTGGCAGGACATCTTGGGTATTTAAGCTGCAAGCAAGCATTACCATCTAGAAATAACGCATTATCAGGGTATCCACTATTGTACAGGTGTCAAGCAAGCGACATGCGTCGGCAAGAGATAGGTGGAGTACGCGGTGTTATGTGGGAGAGTGCCTAGATGATGTTTAGTGTGGAGATAGTGAGGGTAGAGGGCAGGGCGTACAGCATGGAGGAGAGTGCGATTGCGGACTAAGGTCACTGGTTGAGCGATGCCACCTCCTTCAGAGCAATACTTGTTGAAAAAAGGCCAAAATGAAGTCATTGCAAATTCCCATCACTACCGTGCCATTGATAAAAAAAGAAACCGTGACCTGACAAAAGCAGAAAAATTGAAATTACCTCACTTATGCTATTTCATCGCCTTCAACCTTATTGTGACGCAGGTCCACACCACTAGTCGCCGTCTACCTAACCATGGGGATTGTCTCCCTGGGGCAACTCCGCATTGGGCTGGTTTCCGTCCCCTTTTGTCGAGTGTGCACCGTTTAAAAATTGACTAGTGGTGGAATGCTAAAACGACGCGTCTGGCGATAATCATGTGAAGTGACCTGGTGATAAGCTTGGCTTAGGCCTCAATGGGAAATGACCAGGGCTTGTAGAGTGAGGGTATTGTAGATTGAGGGTAATTTGGATGGTTGGTCAAGTTCGCACTATCTGAGGAAAATACCTCATACTGATTAAGCCCTGGCCAATGGCTAGCGATTAGCCTGTGATAACTGAGAGCGATTTTTCGAAACAGGGTCCTTTGACGATTCACCTCAATAATTTTTTCAGGGGTTTTTCGGATCTTTGCAGCTATTACGGGTCTTGCAGCTATTTCATTGGGTGTGGGTGAATTCTGTCTGTGGGGTGTGAAACGCTGTTTCTCACTTTTCTCTCTTAATATGCCCTAAAATAGGCCAATCGAGCATTCTACTGTATGGGGCACACTGAGGCCTCACACACTATGGCTACTTTTTCCTGTTGTGCCTATCTCCTGCACGCCTCAAGGTCTGGCTAGCCCTCCATTTTCGTATCAGGTCATGTTCTCTACACTTAGAAGATTCCAAGCGTCACCAGCCTACAATGAGCTTCTCCGCAGCATCAAAGTGGACTTGAAGCAGGCCATGCTTGCCAAGAAGAATGTCGAAAAAAATACCATTCGTTCTATCTTGTCCACCATCAAGAACAATGAAATCGATGGAGGAGCCCAAACAGAGTTTGAGTTGAGCAAGATCCTCAATAAGATGATCAAGCAAAGAATCGACTCGGCTGCTGAGTATCACAAGCAAAACCGTGCCGATTTGGCCGATGTCGAGACTACTGAAGGTGACATCATTAGAAAGTACGTTGTTTCCTTGCCAGTGGCTTCAGACGAGCAAATCACCGAGAAGGTTGTGACTTTCTTGCAACAGGCCAAGGAGAAGGACTCCAAGGTGCAAATCGGAGCAATTTTCAAGCAAATTACCGATGAGTTGGCTACCGAATGGGGTGCTGCACCATCTGTGATTAAGTCTAAGATTCCACAGTACTACAAGGAGGTTTTCTCCAGTAAGTAATCGTCAACATGATTATGAAGTAATTTCAACATGACCATGACTATGATTATCATCAGTAAAGGCCATAAAACCATATGTATATAGATAAATGGACAGATACTGAGTGCTTCCCAGTTAGTAGATGAGTGAAAAACTTCGATCACGGGAAAAAATTGACACTCTTCACAAGCGTTCCATTTAACCTTAATTGGAAGATGAAAAAACCAAATAGAGTTTCGGGTGTTTTTTTGCGTATTCTGAACCTTTTTTTCATTCCACGTAAATCGTTGCACCAAGCAAGCAATCGGTTTGGTGAAATGGACAATGCTCACTTTTGCAATTTGTGAACTTATCCGCCCGTCATTTCTCTTGAACCAGGATATTTTTTGAATTATTAAATTTTTAAAGTTTTGAACTTCTGCCAGCCATGCAATTTCTTTATCTCTTAGTTGCTGGTGTTTTTTGTGATATCGTATTTGTCACTGTAACTGTCACTCAGTGGGAAACCACCACAGTGCCATGGGAAACGTCGGTTTTGTCTCTGGAAACTTCGTCTGAATCATATTCATATCCTGATGACCTGGATTTGTTGGATAATGAAACTTCTGTTTCAGAATATGTCTCTCAAAATGCTTCTGAAACTCTTTGGATCCAACCTTTTCCTCCTGTTAGTACTTCTGTTGACCTTAGTGAGGCCACACTGAGTATGGCTCTAATTAATGAGGAACCCACAAATACCGAGAATAATCCCACCACAAGCGAGAAATCCATGACTTTTCTGAAATATTCATCATTAGAGCCGTTACTGGGATCCCTTAGTCATTTTAAAAGTTCAAATTTGGTCCACTCTAGTGGCTTTAATAATGGCTTTATTGACCATTCTTCATTAGGCCTAATTGACCACTCTTCGTCTGACCACATTGCAGTAATTGAATCGACCCCTTCGGAATTTACCCCAATCCAATCTAAGGAGCTATTGTCTTCGAATTCTGTGTCAGATTCTGCTTTTTCTTCTACGTTGACTCTTCCACCATTGGCCCTCACTACATCTATTAGCCAGCATGACCTCGACTCATCAAATCTACACAACTACGACTCGAAATTGGAACTAGAAGAGCCAAAACCTCATATTCTTTCAATCCAAGGCCTTCCCAAACCTCCACACCAAAAACTTCCCATTTTTCGCCTCACCTTGCGCCGTCGTCTGATGCCTCAACCCTCAAGACCTCCTACTCATCCCACTGGCACCACGAGTCACCCACAACTTCGGAAATTCCCAAACCCAGGTCGAAGTCCCCATAGTCACAATCGAGAACTCGCAATCACCAAGTGCTTTCGTCCTGATTTCATTGTTTTTCCCAATTCTTTTCCTCCTTCTATTGTAAGGAGAGGTAAAGGTGCACACCCAGTGGGAGGACACTCTCGCCAAAAAACCAAAATAAAACTGGGCGAGGAGGTTTCACCTACACCAAGCATTGCTGTTGTGAAAAAGTAAATCCAAACATTTTGGGCAGTTTCTTGAAACGGTATTATGTCGGAGGTATGTTTTATTCCCAAATTAACTCATAAATTGTCGAACTTGTGCTAACCCGAACAGGTAAAAAGAACCATCAGAATCACCACGAGCCAACACATCTTAAAAGATGTTCCAGCCGTGGAAAACTACCCAATGAGACAGTGGTCGATTGAGATCTCTATGTTGAATGACCAGGACGAAGAGGTGCCGGCAAATATCCTAGATAAGGTCACTTATACTTTGCACCCAACGTTTGCCAATCCAATAAGATCCATCAAGCAATCACCATTCAGAGTTGAAGAGCAAGGATGGGGTGAGTTTGATATCCCAATTACTGTCCACTTACTTGGATTGCCCGGAAAACTGGGCGAGCGCAAGTTCAACCATGACTTGAACTTCTTGCAAGAGAAATACACTGTAGACCACCCAATTGTGATTCCATTGAAAAATGCTCAGTTGAACAAGCTTTTGGCAGAAACCGGCCCGGTGCCAACGGAAGGCGACAACAAACGTAAGTTGGACCAAGACAGAAACGCCAAGCTGAAGAAGTTGAAGAATGCAAATGGCAATGCCACCAAGGGCACGATCGACTTGGAAAAACTCGCAAATGGATTGACTAAGCTCAGTGAAGACGACTTGATCGTCATTGTTCAGATGGTGACTGACAACAGAACTAGCGACATGAACATCAAGAATGATGTTGATAATGGTGAGTTCACTATGGACTTGTACACTTTGCCAGAGCTGTTGTTGAAGAGTTTGTGGGAGTACGTGAAGAAGCACACAGGTGAGGCTTAAGCTGGGGGAATTAGCTATTAAAACTTCTATACCGACAAAACGGAATATATTACATAAAGAGTCTTCATTATTGCCATGTTATTGACTTGACATTAGCTGGACCAAACCTTGATGGTTGAGTCCCAAGAAGCAGTAGCGAGTCCCTGCCCGTCGGGGCTGATTGCTACCTGGGAGATTCGTCTTGTGTGGCATCCGCTTCCGATTCCAATCATCTCCACAATTTGATTTTTCAACGTGTCCCATGCGATGCATCCGTAGTCTGCATAACACGCATATAAGAGCCTTCCTGAATTACTGACATCTAGGGAAACAACACCTGGGGAGTCGAAACGAGACCACATTGATTCTGATGAAGTAGGTGAGTTGTGTGTAGATGTTCTTTGCTCAAATTGATTCTTGAGGTTATACTGGTCCAACTCGCAATCTGACCTCAAGTCGTAGAGTTTGCAGACGCCATCGTCGGATCCAGCGATGAAAGAGTAGCCATATGGAAGCAGAGAGACGCAATTGACGTCTGATTTTGAAATAAAGCATGAGTTCTGTACTCCTTTAGCACGAACGTCCCATACTTTGACATACCCATCTGCTCCGCTTGTGAAGAAAGTCTGTGCTTGGTTTTTATCTTTCCCAGCTATCAGCAACAGCAAAACGTCTCTTGTATGGTCCAAGAAGTCACGAACCTTGACATCTTTTTTCATGTCCCATAGTGCAACAGTCATATCACCAGAAGCCGTAAGTATTTGCGTATCTGATATGAATTCACACGCAGAAACGTAAGCCGCATGAGCTCTTGGGATTTTGCGGCCTAATTTGGCTCTATCGGACAACTCGATCGACTCTGGAGATGATGATGAGTACTCACTGTATGATGGCTCATCGTCAACTTTGTATATGGTACATCGATTATCCAAACCTGCCAGTGCAACGAAGCGACCAGAAGGCAGATATGCACACAGAAGGACCCAGGAGTTTTCTAGCGGAATGGCCCGAAGCTTCAACCCGGTTACTGTATCCCAAATAATCAAAAACCCATCCTGACATGCAGAAAGCAACCTCACCGAGTCCATGCTCCATTTTATCTGCGCTATCTTATCCCGGTGCCCCTTCAAAGTATTAAATTCCCGAATATACCTTTGTGGAGGTATGGGAGGGATATGGGCACTAGCATGTTGGAGGGTAGTGTCTTGGATGGAGGTGTCCGACTTGTGAACTTCCGCATATAGAATTTGCGCCGTTTGCCGAGCAGCAGCAACCTGATCATAAAGCAGAGCGTCTTTATCGATGCTAGGTATACCCATCACCG
This sequence comes from [Candida] citri, assembly GCA_030571295.1. Classification (NCBI taxonomy): domain Eukaryota; kingdom Fungi; phylum Ascomycota; class Pichiomycetes; order Serinales; family Metschnikowiaceae; species [Candida] citri. The sequence goes on from JAJLXN010000012.1 coordinate 305,905, forward strand.
ATGCTCCTGGTTATGGATCCGATAAGCCAGGGCTGGGCATATATGGATGCAAATGGTGGTCCTGCAGGGTCTCCTGTAACTGGATAAGACATACATGAAATGTGTATCTTAAGAAAATGAGGGTTCTGCCGGTTTCAGGATCGATGACACATGGACCCACGGGGACGGTGAAGACTGTGATTATTACCTCGGTTAGGAATTCTCGTTAAGCTTGCGAAAGCGACCGATTCATCAGAGATAATGCAAAATGCAATGTTCACTTGACAACCGGTCCGTATCCACTCCCCAACCGTCTGTCCAGCTCCTCTCAACGCTTTTTTTAGTCCCTTAGGTGCCATAATGGCAATGTTCCAAATTAAAGTTTCACATCTGCAGTGAGGGGCTGGTCGCTCGCCCTAATCTCGGGGTTGTCAGTTGCAGCCTTCATCGCATACTAGCCTAATATCGACTATCGCACTGTGCATAGGATTTATGCCTTTCTCTTTTTTCTAGGCAGTCCGTCGTCTGCTGTTTCACCGGCATCAGTATTAGCATCTTTCTTACTAACAGCTGGAACTGGAGCTGCGGCGGTTTTTCTGTTTCTGGCATTTTTCGTCCTAACCTTATCTTCTCTTTCAAGGTCTCCTGTGACCTTCTGTAAATAAGCAGGCACTGGGAGTCCAGACTTGAGGAAGAACATCTTCCAATTTCTGGCCTTATCTTTAAGCTGCACCTGCGTCCTGTTCTTCAATGTCTCATTGATGCGCCCGCCTTGGCCGAAAAGCTCAAGGATCGTTGACCATTGTGGTCCCTTTAATTCCAATGCATGACGTAACGCCTTTTCCTCTTCACGTGTCCAAGGACGACGACTGGTGAGTTTTCCTTGAATTCTAGGGTTGATGCGGATATGTATCTGTTGTTCTTGGATCTCGCTCGGTAAGAGAGCCGAGGTGATATCGTTGATTTCTTGACTGGTGGCGGAGTCTGTAGCTGTGGCTTCGCTTGTGGCAGAAACAGCGGCCTCTCTGAGAGTTTGGTCACTGTGAGGTGTTTGAGAAATAGGCGTGCTGGCAGCACTGGTCTGTCTGTCTGACTTGATGGTGGTCTTTGTCTTCTTACCCCAAATGAGGAATCCCATGTTCTTGGAAACGTAGTCAAACAAGTCCTTGAGAAACTCGAACCACTCGTACTCTTCGCTTAGGTTCGATCCTTCGGGGTAGTTCAACAATGTCTCCTTTCTGGAGTGACATCTTCCGACAAAATCTGCTTCAGTAGGAGAAAGCGACTTAACACCACGGCGCTCTAGAAGAATTTCCTCGAGGTTTCTTGGTAAAATGTCTTCTAGAATCTCTTCTCGCGATCTCTCACCTGCCTCGATGGCAGAAATGTATGCTTGTGTTTTAAGATCGAGATAGAGCACCGCCTGCGGCTTAAGAAGCTTCCCAACCTTATCGGCAACAATGGTGTTGGCTCCACTTTGTAGGTACATGTTAGATGCGCTCATGTTGGACATGGAGTTAGTTGGGTCGAGATTATTGCCTGGACAGAACACATCTAAGAACGACTCGTTCAAGTAGAAGAAACCAACCTCGATAGTACCAAGGGTGGCTGCAAGAAAGGTGGCCAAGTTGACTTTTCGGAGCGTAGACTCAATGGTCTGCTCGCGACTACGGAACATGCTTGGTGTCTTCTCTCCCTCCTTCCACATTCCTGGAGCCAAGTGCTCCACGGACAAAAATGGGTCTTCTTCAGAGTACAAACGCTTAATGAACTCAAAAAGCGACGTCAAGTCACGGAATGCAGCTCCTGCTGGAGTCTCTGGACTCGATGCAAGGTCAATGATCTTCTGGTATGGACCAGTAGCAAAGACTCGAAGTAATTGAGTGGACAAGTTATCAAGAACTGGTAAAGTATTGATAAGAAGTTGAATACGAGACGGAAGGTAGTCTGGAGCCACTATAGGCAAAGGAACTGCCGCAAGATGAGCATTCGTCAACAGGGCGACAGGTGGGACATGACTGGAAAGGGCATTATACGCAGCCAAAGCTGTGTTTGTGGCTAGTAACTCTGAATCGGGTGGAATGTAACCTGGGTGATTATTTTGGATGTCATTTTGTGGTTGTTGTTGTTTAGCATCTGGTTGCAGATCTCCATTGGTTTGAGATTGTTGGTCGTCTCCCTTTTCGGCCTTATCCTCCAGTGGGACAGAGGTGGCTCTTTTCAACTCATCTGCGATCATTTGTAGATGCGATTTCTCGTCATCCATGTCCATAGCATCGTTTTCAGAGGCCTTTTCTCCAGTGATTTGTGGGTCAATTTGCGCCTTTTGATGGTCGACCAAATGGGAGTCCACAGCGGGAATTTCCTCGTTGCTTTTCTCAGAGACTTGCTGGTCGTGGTTTTCTAGCTGTTGAGCCAAGTCATGCTGGGCAATTGCCCTCTGGATTTCTTGGTCTAGGCCATCTTCAGTGTTGAAGTTAGGTGATTTCTGAGACTCAGGAACATGTTGTGGCTGATGCTGTGGCGAGTGAGATTCTGTGTGATTTTCCAGATATGGTTGCGGATCTGACATCTCTTTTGATTTTTCTTTGAAATGAGACGTGTCAGCTATTAAACCTGGCGGCTAACTAAGAAGATGGAGATGATGTTTGTTTTCAGAACTGCACAGTTAATCCTGTCGCATTGAAGATGGAGGGTATGTTGAGGTGTACGGGTGTGGTTATTGATTAGGTTATGGATGGGAGAAGAGAGGAAGAAAGAGGAAGTGAAGAGTGAAGTATTCAAGAGATTTTATGCCGTCAACAAAAAAGGGGTATTTTTTTGGTCTGCAGATATTTTGTTTTTAATATTCTGGTTGTTGCTCTAGTATGTAAGCGATGATGTTGAAGACACCTTTGTGGTTTCAATTTATTTTTTTTTTCATATCCCGATATTTTAGTCAATTTCGAGTTTATCTAATGTGGTGAGATATTCTCGTCAGAAGTGTTTGTATCAGTTGGTTTATCATTGGTTATTAGCATGACATTACTGGCCTCACTTAATGAAGGTGACTAAGTCAGAGATGCGAAAAATAAGGTGAACCAGGAAGAAACCTACGAGAGCCCATCACATTATTTCCACAAAGCTGGGAGTAAATGGGAAAAAAATTCATTCAGACTCCATATGAGACTTGCTTCCGAACTCTCTTCCCCTCCTCCTCTTGCCTCCCTCCCCTATCTCACTGTCTCTTCAACTTTCCTCTCTCACCGCCCTAGCGCTTCTTTTCGCAACTGCGCGACCAGCCACGATTAGCGAGGTTGTGTACTTCTATGTGCATTCGTCTCGCCTCAGAGCCCGCTACTGTCATCAATGAAGTCGACAATTTTTCCAATAAACTTGACCTTTAAACAAAATAAAAAAGAGATTTCTTATTACATGTTAATGTAATCTTTTCAACTTTTCCATTTTTGCCTCTCTACTTATTCATCTGTATGAAAATCCGTCGCTCTTTCTTTCCAAAGACTCATTTAGGTTGTGTGCACTTTACATGACTCCACAATATCCGTGGGTGTCTCGCAGGCCGTTGGCGCCGCAATGAGGCGAGCCTAAGCACACAGACCAGTCGAGACATTTCCCACTTACACTGTTGGAAATTCTCTGAAAAATTGAAATGTCGAGAAACGTCATCTTCCAAACAATATGTCACATTTTTTTCTTTTTCTTCTACATTTTTACCCCCTCCCCCACGGTGCTTCCATTGTCGCAGTTAGCCCCACACGGCAAGTTTTTAGTCGATCTCGCCGAGTCGCATATCGGGCCTGCGATTCCCCATGGCGCTAACGAAAACCACACCTCTCACCAAAAAGTCACCAAATTAGTCTCATAATCGCATCTTTACACCATCCCACCAATATCCGAATTGCCATTTCCACAGATCGCCCTTTGAAACCGTTCATAATAATCCATACGCCGCCATTGTCTGCACTCTCCCGCTAGGGTAACTGCTTCGCGGCCTTTACTGCCTCCGCTACCACCATCCAAATTGGGTATATGGCCTTTGGCGCATTTCACTAATGGTTATATAAATTATGCCATGCCCTCCGTAGTTTGCTCTTGTCAAGCATCGTTCTCTTTCTGATCATGTCTGTTTGTGAGAAATACTTCCCCTCCGAGCCAAAGGAGCCAAAGTTGGTCTCCGCCTTCCCAGGCCCAAAGACTCAAGAGGCCATCAAGTCCTTGGACAAGGTCTTTGACGCCAGACCAGTCTACTTCGTGGCTGACTACGAGAAGTCCGTCGGTAACTACATCATCGATGTCGACGGTAACGAATACTTGGACGTTTACGCCCAAATCGCCTCTATCCCATTGGGTTACAACAACCCTGCCTTGATCGAAGCCGCTAGATCCGACAAGATGGTCAGAGCCATTGTCGACCGTCCAGCTTTGGGTAACTTCCCAGGTAAGGACACCGAGGAGATCATCGACGAGTTGTTGAAGGTCGCTCCAAAGGGTCAAGACAAGGTCTGGTCCGGTTTGTCCGGTGCTGATGCCAACGAGTTGGCTTTCAAGGCTGCTTTCATGTGGTACCAAGCCCAAAAGAGAGGTTTCACCACCACCTTCTCTGCTGAGGAGAACGAGTCTGTTATGAAGAACGAAGCCCCAGGTTCTCCAGACTTGGCTATTTTGTCCTTTGAGCGTGCTTTCCACGGTAGATTGTTTGCTTCTGCTTCTACTACCTGCTCTAAGCCAGTCCACAAGTTGGACTTGCCATCTTTCAAGTGGCCAAAGGCTCAATTCCCATCTTACGCCTACCCATTGGATGCCAATGCTGAGGCTAACAAGAAGGAGGATGAGAGATGTTTGGCTATTGTTGAGGACCTCTTGAAGAACTGGAACGTCCCAATCGCTGCTATCTTGATTGAGCCAATCCAATCTGAGGGTGGTGACAACCACGCCTCCAACGAGTTCTTCCAAGGCTTGAGAGACCTCACCTTGAAGTACGGATCCCTCTTGATCATCGATGAGGTCCAAACTGGTGTTGGTGCTACTGGTAAGTTCTGGGCTCACGAGCACTTCAACATGACCCCAGCTCCAGACATGGTCACCTTCTCCAAGAAGTTCCAATCTGCTGGTTACTACTTCCACGACCCAAAGATCATTCCAAACGTCGCATACCGTCAATTCAACACCTGGTGTGGTGACCCAGCTAGAATGATCTTGGCTGGTGCCATTGGCCAAGAGGTTGTCAAGCACGACTTGACCACCCAAGCTGCTCGTGTTGGTGACTACTTGTACGGTAAGTTGGAGACCTTGTTCGCCAAGTACTCTAACATCATTACTGACTTGAGAGGTAAGAACCGTGCCACCTTCATTGCTTGGTCTTTCAAGCAACCAGAGTTGAGAAACAAGTTCTTGGTTGACATGAAGGCTGTTGGTATCAACATTGGTGGATGTGCTGAGGACTCGGTCAGATTGAGACCAACATTGGTGTTTGAGGAGAAACACGCCGACCTTTTGCTTGCAGGAATCGAGAAGGTCTTGTCGGGATACTAGATTATTTAATTAATAGGAATATAGCATAATTTGCAGTGACTTGTAGAGGTGAGCATTTGCACCCAATAGTAAGGAAGAGCGATTTCGCACCCAAAGTGGTGAGGTCTGAGAAGCCAGAAGTCCAAGGATTTCACGTGTTTTTGGCCATTGATCTTGGTTCTGGACAAAACTTGAATGACATGTAAGTTGGAAAAGAATGATGGCTATCAAAAAGCGGAGAAAAATCACCTGTTTGAAGAAGTCTGGCACGTCTTCATATGATATTATCAATAATCGTAGCACGTCATAGAAGCCCGCGGTTGACAGATAAACGTCCCATAGTAGTCGAGAAACACCAGAAAAATACAAAAGAAAGATGGAAGAAAAGAAGTCAATCAGAGCCATCAATTCCCTCTTTCTATACTTCGTCCCAAAATATCCTTTTTTAGTATAAATTTCCCACAGTTTCCCATCCCACCGTCGTCCCCAGTCTATCTCCTGCAGTCGACCCCGGACTTTGTGCGAGAGCTCGGAAAAAAATATCGAACCGGCACTCATACCGGCGGTTAACTACTATACCCAGAAATCCCAGATCCACTCGGTTTTTCTTTGGAAAAAAGGCTCAGTCCTCACCATTTGCATATTCACTAAAACATTGTCGCCATGGAGCTCGAAGTGAAACGACAGAACAGTCAATTTGCTGCTAAAGCCAAGGAGCTTATCAAGATTGATTCCAATGCTTCTCTCATAGCTGGAGGCATAGCAGGAGCTGTTTCGAGAACGATAGTTTCTCCATTTGAAAGAGCAAAGATTTTGCTACAGCTCCAAGGTCCGGAAGCTCAAAAATCTTACAGAGGTATGTTCCCCACCATCTGGAAAATGTACAAAGATGAAGGTTGGCGAGGCTGGTTCAGAGGTAATACGCTAAATTGTATCAGAATCGTTCCTTATAGTGCTGTTCAGTTTGCTGTATTCGAAGAGTGCAAGCTTTTGCTACTAAAAATGAAGCCAGAGGGCCAAAGACAGTTAACTGAGGTTGATAGACTTATAGCTGGATCGATTGGAGGTATCTGCTCTGTGGCAGCCACATATCCATTAGATTTGGTTAGAGCGAGAATCACAGTTCAAACAGCTTCCTTATCGAAGCTAAATAAGGGTAAATTGACTAAAGCTCCTGGTGTATGGGACACATTGAGAGAAGTGTATCAAAAGGAGGGAGGATTCTTCGCTTTATACAGAGGAATTGTGCCAACCACCATGGGTGTTGCCCCTTATGTTGCTATTAACTTTGCATTGTACGAATACTTGAGGGATAACATGAACAGTTCGCTGCGTGACTTCAGTAACCCATTGTGGAAGTTGAGTGCTGGTGCATTCAGTAGTTTTGTCGGAGGAGTGTTGATTTACCCTCTTGATTTATTGAGAAAGCGGTACCAGGTCGCTAGTATGGCTGGAGGAGAGCTAGGGTTCCAGTATAGATCAGTTACGCATGCATTAGTGACTATTTTCCAGAAGGAAGGATTCTTTGGCGCTTACAAGGGATTGACTGCCAATTTATATAAGATTGTTCCTTCGATGGCTGTGAGTTGGCTTTGCTACGATACGTTGAAGGAGTCCATTGCCAAGTGGTAAGCATAGATGAGGTATCTTTAAGAGGCATCTAGCTAAGTTAAGCCATGTTCGTGATTTAAAGGATTCAGAGTTGAAGATGAGAACAACTAAAAAAGCTTTGTGATCCACAGATTAAGGGTTTGCTGAGATCAAAATCGAAGTTTTTTTCCAAATTTGTTTCTCTCTTCTCCTCCATGGCATACTCAAGCTGCTGCCCCATACTTAACCATACGCGCTATGGAACATCGCACCCATACATTAGAAAACACAAGACAGGTTCATGAAACATACCATAACAACCAAAACATAAAAAGCCAAACCACTTAAACAAACCTACACTCAATTAAATCACTACCCAAAATTCCTCCCTCGTCCAGAGCCCATTTCTGACACAATCCCAGACTCAGGTCTATCGTCCCACGTGACCAGCTTGTCAGCCAACCAGCTTCTTCTTAAACTTCGCACTACTTATGATACGATCAATTGTCAGGAAAAAACTAACAGTTTGAATACCATCCCCGTTAATTCATAATGCAAGCTTCCCGTATTTTGTTGAACGCCGCCAAGAAGAACTCCACCCACAAGGTCGCTGTGCCTGTTGAGATGTACCCATTGTTTGCCGCTGTCGGTGTGGCCATTGCCTCTTTGGGTTTCTTCACCTACAGACACTTTGCCTACGACCAACAATTGAGATTGTGGAAGAACCCAGACTTGTCCAACTTGGATGCTGTCTTGAACAAGGCTGCCAAGGAGGATGAGAAGTCCGAGTAAATCCAGAAAATGGCGAAATTATCCACTTCCTTAAGCTAGGGCTTTGAAAGCATATTCAGAAATCTATTGGTTTGTTCAATGCATGTTGTCGATTTGATGCGACAGTTTTATGTCATTTAAGCTATCGTAGAATAGTTGCTATTTACAGAGTGTTGTTTTGGGGGTGTTTTGGAGTAGTTCCGATCGCTCCGTGTGTTGAGATGACGTAGAAGGAGATGCCACCCAGGCAGCCCGAACTCCAGCCTTTTACATCTCAATTATTTCAATTAGGAAACGTCTGTATGAAAAAGTTCTCGTGTTCTTTGATGATCCCTTAATCACGGATGTTGGAGTAGTAGTTGGTGACTTCGCTAACGTCATCCAAGAGCTCAATGCACTTGTTCAAAGACTTCTCGTATTCCTCTGGGTAGTCAACTTGAGTGTCTGCATCAGCAATGAAAACAGTCTTGGAGTCTCTCAACTTGTATCCCTTGGCAGACAAGCTGTTGGAGACTGAGTTCAACTCAGAAGGCTCAGTGATCACTCTGAACAACTTCTCTCCAGCATACTCACCTTCCACATCCTTGTAGTCCTCCACGTCCTCAGCACCAACATCGATGGCAACCTCCAACACGTCATCTAGGTCCTCGTCCTCTCTAATTGGGTCAAAGACGATCTCACCTTTACGCTTGAACATGTACTGACATGGACTCAAAGAGGCATTGAATTTGGACATGGCATGCTTGACAAGACCAACAGTTCTGCTCTTGTTATCGGTATTGGCCTCCACAATAAATGCAACACCACCTGGACCCATAAATTCGTATGTGACTTCAGATGTGATCGAGCCTTCATTGGTAAGTTCTCCAGTACCACGCTTGACGGCATTTTCGATGATTTTTTTGGTGACGTTCAACTTTTTGGCTTTTTCCATCAATGTGATAAGTTGAGCGTTACCTTCGACACCTCCAAGCTTCACACTTGTGGTGATTCTGGTAGCCATGGCATAGGCCTCTTTGGACTTTTTAGCATCGTTCTTGGCCTTGTCGTGTCTGATGTTCTGCCACTTTGAGTGACCAGCATTCAACACCAGTGCCGTGTGAAACGATCTGAGAGTGTTTTGGGACACTCTGCTTCTGAGAATTTGGAGAGACATGGGGGTTTATTGAAGAGAGTCTAAGTGTGGAAAACCATATATGGTGTAAGTCACGTGGACAAGTTGAAGCTATGGTGAAGGTATCAACAGGAAACTTTGACTTTGAGTGGAAAATGAAGAGTATACGAGAAATGATGGCAGTTATGGAGTTCCTTTTCAAATTCAATGATACTTTTTTTCTTACGCAGATGTTCGAATTTTGGTGGGTCTCTTCATTATTGACATTATTCACATAGAGCGTGAGAAAAGTGAGAATAGGCAATTCCGAGGTGGACTACGAGTCCAAAAGCACCACTAACTTTTACCAAAAACAGACGAAAATTGAACAGTAAAAAATATAAACCAAACATTACCAACATAAAAAAACTCAATTCCAAAATTACATACAAAAAAACTACTTACAACCTAAGAAACCTCCACCCAGTTCTCCCACTAATACACTATCGGTCAAGTGCGTGGTGCGTACACGCACAACCCAATAATTGATAGCGACAAACCTATCTATATCTATATCTACAACAAAAATGAGCGGCAACGAAGCAATGGCAAAGCGCTCATTGCTTGCCGTCATCGCAGATGAAGACTCAGTGACCGGATTGCTTTTGGCTGGTGTGGGCCAGGTGTCTAACGAGCCAGGCAAGGAGTCCAACTTCCTTACCGTGGTGCCAGGTAAGACGTCGGTTGAGCAAGTTGAAGAGGCATTCGATCAATTCACGAGCGAGAGAGACGACATTGCCATTTTGTTGATCAATCAACACATTGCCGACTTGATCAGATATAAGGTTGATTCTTATACCAATGCATTCCCTGCTATTTTGGAGATCCCTTCAAAGGACCATCCATACGACCCAGAGAAGGATTCCATCTTGAAGAAGGTGAGACGTCTTTTCGGCGAGTAATTGCTTCATTGGAAACTACTATAATACAAGAACTAGATGACTTTGGGATCTGTAGATGCTTTTTATACACTAGACGTATTTTTACTTTCTCTTGTTCTTCTTCTTGTTCTTCTTCTTTTTGGCCGCTGGAGGCTTTCCATCGCCTTCAGTTGTGGCTGCTGCTTCTTCACCTTCAGCTTCCTCCTCCCCGGCGTCTTCCTCCTCTTGCTCGCTCTCGGCTGCCTCACCTGCTGCCTTGGCCTCGGCTCCACCTTCACCGCCTTCAATCTCATTGAAATCGTCAACTGGATCGAGTCCGTTGTCCTCTTGTGTCAATTTGATACCGGTGTTGACGTGTTCTTGGTCAGGCAGGTTACCTTCTGCGATATTCTTGACATCGTCAGTGACTTGTTTTATTTTCTCAGTAAGCTCCTCCTCCGTCATTGTCTTAGAGTTGGTCTTTGCTTGTTGAGGGATATCTTCGTAACTTTCGAGGTCATCAATCGCCTCAGCAACCTTTTGCAGCCGTATTTCATCTGGATGTTGAGATGCTCCCTCAGTGATGTCAGCAGACTCAGGACCCTTCTCACTGCTCAATTGGGCTTGGTCGTCGATTTCCTTCTCCGACAATGGCTCAGGGGCCTCTTCCAGTGGCTTCACTTCATCTGACTCAGCAGGAGCTTCTGGTTCCTCAACAGCCTCAGGGTCCTTGATTTCAGGAGCCTCGGCAGTTTCTGTGATGTCAACCTCTTCAAGCTCAGGCTCAGCTTCCTTTGTTGGCACTTCTTGACTCTCCTCGGCAAATTCAGTCACTTCTGGCTCGACAGGTTCCTCTGTCTTGACGGATTCTTCAGCTGGAGTCTCAATTTCCTTCTCTTCTGGCTTAGTTTTAGTCTCTTCTGGCTTAGTTTCAGTCTCCTCTGGCTTTGACTCAGTTTCCTCTGGTTTAGACTCTGCAACAGCTTCCTCTGGCTTGGCCTCACCCTCTGCAGCCTTTGGCTCGGTCTCCTTGGCTGGTGGAGGTGGCGCAGCCTTTTGCCAGTAGTTCTTAGCGAGGATATCTGGCAAAACACAGTCCTTTACGTAGAAGTCTCTGACTCCAACGATACGTCTCTCTCTTTCACAGGCCTTCAACCATTCTGGTCTAATAATTGGAATATTCATCTCGTTGGCCTTCAAGAATTCTGGATTTTGCTTGTTTTCTCTAGTGGTAATGAAATGTGTAGTATCAACCTTCAATTTGTCCTGAGCAGGGTAATGTGCTCCCATATTCTTCAAGGCATCCTGGATATCGTCAACAGTGAATTGGTCGTTTGGAGTAATATCGCCCAAGCAGACAGTTATACCAGATAAGTCAGTCATTTTGTGGGTCTTGACCTCAATGGTCTCAGACGAGTAAACACCAGCGGTAGTATCCAATCTCAATTGGAATTTGAACATTTTATCGATTGGCAAACCAGACAATTTGGTGGTACGATTCGTCAATGGCTGCGGTATGGAGCCAAGCTTCTTGCCGTCTTTAAATAACACCAAGTTCTTTAACGAGGCCGTACCCAAGTCCAATTGATCCCATTCGAGGACACAGGAGGTCTGGGTGACGTTTTTCACGGTCAAATGAGGAGGTTTAGGCAAGTTTCTGCCGAAAGTGGAAAGGATTTCGTCTTGGATTGCTTGGAACTGCTTACGTTCCTCGTTCTCTGTGTCCACGTCTCGATCACAGCGGATCTTAACGATCGAGCCCGCTTTCACGCCATTGGGCAAGAGAATTGTGGGGAATTCAATGAGATGATGATCTTTGGTCAATAAGAGCGCCAAGGAGGCGTCAAGTTTTCCCACTGTAAGAGATACCTCAACCATGGTTGTACCTTATAGTGCCACATATTAACGCCAATGTGAGCATTAACTTTACTTAACCTGTGGTGTACGGGTGTATTTTGACTTTACTAGGCCGGGGGCCAATGCATTGAAGAAATATTAAAAGAACGCCCAGAGAGAATTAGAAAAACCCAGTTAGAAAATCCCCATTGCCCGTAGATCGTCGTCAACTTCGTCGGCGGTAGCTTTCCGAAGTAGGAGTTCTTGGGCAGGGAATTCTCCCGTCTGCATTAATTCAGTTGACACTGCGCATGGAATACCATAAAACTCTTTGAGACCATCGAGTATGCCAAGCTGTTCGTTGTACTCGTTTCTTTGGCGGACCAATTCGACGAGTTTGCTTTGTTTGAGGAGTTTTCTGTTGATTCCTGGAGAATCCTGGTAGAATTCCCCTGAGACAGCGAGTGCCTTCTCGTCATTGAGTGTAGGCATAGCAGTAAAGTTACAATCAGGAACAACTTGGTCCAAATAGTTCCTTTCACGGTTGATCTTGTACCACAGTGATGTAGTTTTCGTGATCATATCGTTCTTCATGTCCATCATCTTTCTTAAAAAGTCCTGGTGAATAGCTGTTCTGGTGGCTACTGTCTCATTGTTGATACACTTGAGACTGTAGTTAAGCGTGGCATTGGCCATTTTGATGTTGTCCTGGTAGAACTCGTTGACCTTGTAATATATCTGTAGAAGCTCGGGATGCGATCCATCGAGACAAAGTTGTAGCTCGTGTTCTAGAAGCCCTAGCTTGTCGTGGTACAACTTATCTCTGAGATGTGCGAAATCGGTCTCGATCGAGATGAGTTCCTCGACAGCCAATTGTCTGTGCTCGTCCAAATCAACGTCACTTTCGACGTCCATCTCGTTATCGCTTCTGTCGACGCTGCTCTCGGCCTTGGCTGCTTCAGCGGCCTCTGCGGCCTCGGTCTCTTCCTGCTCGCCTTGTTCTTCAAGTTCTTCTTGTTTGACCACATCTTCGACATCAGCCTCACCCTCATCTTCCACATCGGATGGAGACGGGTCTTCATGATCGCTTTCAGCTGGTAGAATGCCACTATCTTTCTCATTGAGGTCCTCCTCGGCTTCAGGGCTCTCCTCATCGTTTTCGCCATTTTCTTCGTGACCTCCATTGCTAAGTAGCTCCGTGGACATTTCTGTAGGCTCTTCAGCAGCTGGCTTCTCTTCTAGCTCAGCTAGGCTTCCATTGGCAGGAGCTTCAGCCTCAGAAGGCTCATCTTTAACGATTTCATCGCCGTTGGCATTGTTTTCACCATCAACAGTATCCGAGCCGAAATCTTCCTTTTTCTGTCTCTTCAGCTCGTGATCAATCTCTTCCAAGGCATCAAGCACATTGGCCGTATTGACCTCGACTTCTTCCCTTGGTCTCTTCCCATTGGGCGAGCCAGCCACCTCGGAATCCTCCACCGATTCGCCATTATTAAGTCGTGGAATCGACAAGGAATCGTCGCCCTTGTTGACAAAGGCATCGTCAGAGTCATCAGAGTCAACTTCTTGCAAACGTGCCAACTCAGTGAGCTCAGAAAGCGCGTGCAAGTCAGACACCTTCTGACCAGGCCCTGAGCTGGTATCGTCATCTAAGAAATCCATCTTGTCGGTCTCGGCTTCAGACTCGTCGTCACCAAGATCGCTCAATTCAGAACTCTCGTATGAATCTCTCGAACCGTTCCTCTTGTCGTCGAGAGAGGGAATATCAAACGGCGGTGGGGACGTTCCTATATCGGTCAAAGGGGAGTCTTTTGTCTGCGAAGGCTCGAGAACAGGCAGGGGCAGGATGTTTTGGATTCCGTTGGCGTTGCTTATTGAAGGGTTTTGTTCGTTAGATGTGCTGGCAAGGACTGGGACTGAATCTTCGTCCATGTCAGGCATTCTAGGTAAGGAAATGAAGACGCTGCAGAGATGAGCGTGTGGCAATTGATTGGGGGATGGAGGGTGCCAGACTGCAGGAAATGGGAACAAATGGAGTGTTGGCAATGAAAGCAGGTGGATGTGGAGTTTGCAAGTGGGAAAAGTTGGAGGTGGAGGTTCGGCAAAACACCACGACTTCCACCGATAGTGGGTCCTAGGACAAACATCCGTGCCTCCTCAAAGAAATGTACTCTGCAGCAAAGGCAGTTCCCCTATTTATATACAGGATGAAAATATAGAGGCGGCATGACAAACGTGGGGGTCAAGAAATGGGGAGACTGGGTAAAATTTCAGGAGAAATTATAGAATGATTAGGTTGATATGTATGGTTTTGAACATTTTTCCCGGTATTTTTTCCTTTTTCATGTATTTGCAATCGTGATTCTTGGACCCTTAACGGTGTATGTGTGTCTTGTATTTACATGCAGTAGTATTTATAGCAACACGGACAGGTTGAATGGAAATGTAACAAACATGAAATTTCTACAAATTTTTCAGTATATCAAGAAACCAACCCCATTAACTCCCCAAATCACGATACTATATTTCTCTCCAATTCACTCAATGCCAATTTCACCTGCCTCTTATCGCCTCCTACCCCCCACCACACCCGTACACCACTAGTAGAAAAAATAAGTGATGAGATGGGCTCTTACTGATACTCCACAAGCCATGTCTGCTTTCAGCTCATTATTTGGCAAAGCCAACATCGATAAAGATGTGGAGACCCTCTTGAGCTCTGCTGCTGGACCAGTCGGCAGACAAGATTTGAAGGCCAGAACCGTCATTGACATTCCACAACAGGAATCTGAAGAGGCTGAATCACTGAGCTCTGAGGCCAGTGCCAGCGACGAGGAAGAGGAGGTTGTCACTGAGAAGAAGGTCAAGCAAAAGAAGTCCGAAGACAATGAGGACTTGGAGGCCGAGTACTACTCTAAGGTCTTGAAGGAAGACGAAGAGGAGGAGACCAAGGAAGAGCCAAAGAAGGACCAAGAAGAGCAAGATGACGACGATTCTTCCAGCGATGAAGAGGTCGAGGAGAAGAAATCTAAAAAAGAGACCAAGGCAAAGACCGTGGACTTGAAGGCAGATGAGCTAGATAAGGCTGAACGTACTGTCTTTGTTGGTAATGTCTCCAACAGTGTGATCACCTCTAAGCCAACATACAAGCTCTTCAAGAAGCTCTTCACCAACATCGGTAAGGTGCAATCGATCCGTTTCCGTTCCATCGCTTTCGACGAGGCTGTTCCAAGAAAGGTTGCCTTTGTTAAGAAGTCATTGCATAACACCAGAGACTCTGTGAACGCTTATGTTGTGTTCCAAGAGAAGGAGCCATCCATGAAGGCTGCCAAGAGATTGAACGCTACCGTGTTCGATCACCATCACATCAGAGTTGACCACGTTGCTCACCCTGCTCCAAAGGACAACAAGAGAACCATCTTCGTTGGAAACTTGGACTTCGAGGAGGTCGAGGAGAACTTGTGGAGATACTTCAACCTGAAACTCGAAGACGATGTCGAGTCTGTCAGAGTTGTCAGAGACGCAAAGACAAACCTTGGTAAGGGTTTTGCTCTTGTTCAATTCAAGGACACTCTTTCTGTTAACAAGGCATTGCTTTTGAACGATAAGCCAATGACCACCACTGAGACTGGTGAAAAGGGTAAGAAGCCAAGAAAGCTCCGGATTCTGCGTGCTAAGGCTCACACCAAGCCATCTGTTCTCTCGCCAAACCACATTGAGAACGTCAAGAAGGCCAAGAAGCCAAAGGCTAGATTGACCGATGACCAAAAGACCAAGTTGGGCCGTGCCAAGGCTCTTTTGGGTAAGGCCGACAGATCTACAGCAGGTAAGATGATCTATGAGGGTGCCAGAGCTACCAAGGGACAAAGCATTGCGGGTATCAAGGGATTGAAGACAGCCAAGGGTAAGGTTAACAAGAAGCCAAGAATCACCAAGAGATCCACACAATTCAAAAAGGACAAGAAGGAGTTTACCAAGGCTGCCTCTAAGTAATTGGGGGTTCCACAATCATGTTAATTAGAAATCAATTGCATATTTGAGAAGGTGTAGAGGTGACCTAGTGGAGACCATGAAAGGAAGTCAGAAGCATGGGGAAGATAATGATCCCTAAAGCGATTTCTTCCTAGGTATGAAGATGTAGGCGTTAATTGACAGATTTTATTGAAGACCAAGACTCCAGGTACAGATTCTGGTGCCTTGTTGTATGGTGATGGGTCTCTCATAGTTAACTATGGGGTATACCTGACTCACTATAGAGCTCATAAAAAGTTCACCAAATTTCTCATTTTAAAACAAAAGAAACTGATTTTTGTATCCTGAATTTCTCTAGAAAATCATCTTGAAATGTTTTTCCCAAGCTTATTACCCTCTTTGTTGTGTCCCTTCATTATGACCATTTGACACATTCTATACCCACGCACTAGGTCCCATAGATAAGACAACTACAAATACCCATAGAGAAAACCCACACCAAACACGTTATATGACGTAAAAACACAATTTACCCGATTCTTCCCACTGGAAGAATTCAGAAATTACCCCAATAGTAATATTCTCCCCCACATAGTCATATCTAACTCAACCTGGTACCGTGGTGGTGATAAGCCACACTGAGATCCATGCAGGAAGCCGATAAGGAGCCGCTTGGTCTCAGGGCCTATGGCCACCTCCTTATATAAGTTCTACTATCATCTTCTTTTTGATCTACTTCAAAATTTACTTAAATTACTTTAAACATCAAGCTATGGGTTCCAACGCTTCAAAGGAACCAACTAACGACAAGTCCAGTGAGGTCGAGATTCTCAATGAGAAACAGGCATCGTGTGACTTGAACGAAATGGTCAATGGGTTGAGCTTACACGAGTCTAAGGACCCAAATGCCAACCTGATCACGATTTCCAACTTGTCTTCGTGGGAGACTGAGTTGTTGGCCGACCCAAAGAACAGATTGGTACAAAATGCCTTGGCTAAGAACGATATCACTAACATTGTGGCTACTAGTGGCAGTGCCTTGTCTTTGAAGAACAGATACTTCTTCAATACGGAAGTTGAGACCATTGGCTCGCCATCTTTCCTCAACAACCAGAAATCTTCGGGAAGATGCTGGATTTTTGCCACTTGTAACGTGTTAAGAACTCACGTTATCAAGAACTACAACTTGGACGCAGATAAGTTCCAATTGTCTCAAAGTTACTTGTTTTTCTATGATAAATTGGAGAAGGCTAACTTCTTCTTGGAAAATATCATCGATACTGTCGAAGAAGACTTGGACTCGAGATTGTTGCAGTTCCTCTTCTCTGGGTCTGTCAGCGATGGTGGTCAATGGGACATGATTGTCAATGTCATTGAGAAATATGGTGTAGTTCCAAATGAGGTGTTCCCTGATAATGCGCAGGCCGTATCGTCATCCAGATTGAACTATCTTTTGGCAAATAAGTTGAGAGAGTATGCTTTGATCTTGAGAAAGTTGATCGCTAGGGGTTCACTGAAGCATGAGGTCTATGGAGTCAAGAACTCCATGAACAGACAAATTTACAACATCATTGCTTTATCCTTGGGAACTCCACCAAAGCCAGATGACTCTTTCACCTGGGAATTCTTGGATAAGGACGGTAAGTACCGTCACTTTGACACTTCTCCAAAGGATTTCTATAAAAGCCACGTCAAGTACGACTGCTCAAAGCGTTTCTCCTTGATTAACGACCCAAGAAATCCATACAACACTTTGTACACTGTGGACAGATTGAACAATGTCTATGGCGGTAAACCAATTGAGTATGTCAACTTGGAGTTGTCTACTATCAAGAAAGCTGCCATTAGTATGTTGAAGAGCAACGAGCCAATTTTCTTTGGTTCTGACGTTGGAAAATTCAATAACAATGCTACTGGTGTTTTGGATACTGACTCCTACGACTACTCTCTTGCTTTCAACACCTCTATGAAGATCTCCAAGCTGGAGAGATTGCAAACTGGGTCTTCTGCCATGACACATGCCATGGTGATTACTGCAGTTCATTTGGATCCTGCCACTGGAGCTCCAGTCAGATGGAAGATTGAGAATTCTTGGGGTGATGCTGTTGGTGACAAGGGTTACTTCGTTATGACAGATGCATGGTTTGACGAGTATGTTTTCCAAATTGTGACCAGTAAAAAATACGTTGACAAGGCTGTTTATGACATTTGGAAGGGCAAGAACTACAAGACTCTTCCATACTACGACCCAATGGGAGCCTTGGCTTGATGAATAGTGAAGTAAATATATGACTGGATGTATTGATAAGTGACTGATGAAAAAGAGATAAGGAGCAAGATGAAGAGCACATTTATTTTTTGACATTGACAACTCATGAATAAGAATCGAAGAAGAGAAAAAAAGATTATTGAAATTAGGTGTTTTCTCTTAAGAGCCATGCAGTGGTTAATATATGAGATGGTGAGAAAGATTGAGTGCTCACCAGCATAAGCATAATCACCATAATCAAATCAGAAGACAAGCAAACAACAGTTTGGACTAAGATGACTTTTGAAGATTATATCCTTTTTTTTTTTTCTTATTTTTTTTCTATAATGAAGTATTCAAATCACAAATCACTTTACAAGGCTCAACTACCAACTTCCTCACTGGGTCTGCACATATTCTCGACTGGATCTGAACAAGCTGGACGCTTCACTCCACATCAAAGAAACAACACGTCTTGCAACTCTCAATGGCCGAGAACCACCAAAGACATCGGTCCTCGACCGTGTTGCTTTTCCCGTCCCTTTCACTGGATGTTTTGGACGCGCAATACGATGAAATGTTGGAAAACTTCAGAGCGGCCTCCACGGCTGGAGATTTGACCAAACTTGTGGAGAAAATCGACAATAACATCAAAAACGTCGATAGCGAACTCAAAAATTTTGTTGGTGTGGCATCAAAGAAACATACCCAGCAAATTTCTGCCGTGGAATTGAACAGAGCCAAGTTATCTGGAGCAATTTCCAACTCTAGTGGATTGACCAAAGTGTTCACATCTGCCAACGATTTGGGCCATTCACTTACATCCAAGATCAAGGCTTTGGACCAGGAAATCGGAAATGTCGAGTCAACCTTGTCATTGGTCACAGATATCCAGACTTTGAAGAATAGCATCAACCAGATCCAGTATGCTATAGACAAACAGAACTGGGAATTGGCTGCTCAGTGCATCCATACAATCAACCATAAACTTAGTCCAAAGATTGTTAATGGTCAATTTGCCTCTGTGGTGATCCCATCGTCCGAAATTCCAGAGTTACCTACTCCAACTATCCAAAAATGGATTGGAGAGCTTAAAGAGGTGTTTCAGCAATTATTTAATGATGCAGCCAAGAGGAGGTCTGTTCCAGAGATTTCTAAATATTTCCAGCTCTTCCCTCTCATTGACCAGGAGGAAGTGGGTTTGAACTGCTACTCCAAGTTCATCTGCTCCATCATTACAGACACGTCCAGAACACTTATAAATTCTGTTTCTCAAGGAGAAAACAGTGGAAAATCAGGAATCTACGCGTCTATCACAACAAGTCTTTTCGAAAGTGTTTCCATGATGTTGTCTCAGCATACCCCATTGATCAATAAGCACTATGGAGAGACATATCCTAACGCCATTGTGTATGTGGTGCAGAAAATTCAACGTGAAATCGACTCTCAGATCGGTTTGATCGCTGACAGTTTCTATGACGCCAACAGAATCGATAAAGTCATGCAAGACGTCAAGCTTCATACATTTAGTGCATTGAAGAGAAGACTCGCAGATAACCAGACAGAAGACGCTGGAAACGTCGAAGTTCTCGACAATAACTTGGTCTCCATTGTGGAAGTCGGCGACTTGATCCATGAATTCTCTGCTATCTTGCATCACTGGTCCTTATACTGTAAGTTTGTCGTGGTGAAGTACTTCAACAACCTCACTGATTCTGAGGACTCAGGTGCAACAAAAGAGGGGGGTTTGAAACTCCCATCGTTGCTTTCCAATTCGCATTTCAACAAAAAAGTCCAAAGCAAGTACCTTCCTGCTTTTGAGACGCTATATTCATTCTACTTCCGTTCCTCTTTGGAGAAGGCTATCACTATTGAGGAGGTGCCATCATTAGAGCCATACTTGATCCAGACCAAGGTTTCGAAGTCTCCTGAGCAAGCTCCAGTGTCTTCTGTTATTGAGGATGTGACTCTTGTTTTTAACAACACCTTCCGTGATGTTCTTGACTCAGCACAACCAACCACTGTGAAGAAGTTTGTCACTGAATGCTTCAGAGTCATTCAAGATGATCTTCTTAATGGTTTCATCCAAAAGGAGTTGCGTGAAAATCAACCTCGTTACAATACTACACTCACATTAAAGGCTACTAATGGTATTCTTAGTGGAGCTGATAGTCCCGCATTATCAAGATCTGGAACACCAGCGCCAGAATCCGTTGGTGGTTTCTTTAAAGGTGCATCGAGTGCCTTGGGCAATGTTGTTGGTTCTAACATAGTTACAGGTGCTACTACCACTGCTACACCAAACAATCCAAAGCTTCTTAATTTCGTCATTTACTTGAACACAGTTGCCACTGGACAAGAGTTCTTGGAGCAAATTGTCAACAACTTGACGATAAGAAACCCAACTTACCTCAAAAACAACTTCCCATTCGGAATTGACGAGGGCAAGATCTCTCACATCATCAAGGAGGAGCTTCTTGAACCATTTGTGAGTGCTACAAGCAACATCATCAAGCATAACCTTCTTAGTTTCTACAACCAATCTTTGAAGAACAAGGTCTCCACTATGATCTACGAATGTTTCCCAGATGCAAGTGAAACGAACTATATCATCTACTCGTCGTCAGTATTGAACGATCCAAGCACAATCTTGAAGTTCAAGCAAACTTGGGACTCGATGGTGCAACCATACCGTCAAACATTCCACAAAACTTTGGTCTACGACAAGCTTCTCCGGCTTTTAGTGGTCAATGTTGCTAGCATGATTGAGAGGAAGTTGTTGACAGTGTTGAAGAAGTTCAAGATCAATGAGCTCGGTGCATTGAAGCTCGACAAGGACTTATCGTACATCATTAACGAGATCTGTGAAGATGACTACGAGCTTAGAGAGAAGTTCGTTAGAGTGACCCAATTGGTGTTGCTTGTTGGTATGGACAAGGAGGAGTACGAGTTGAGCTCATATAATGGTAATGGAGGTGAGCATGACGATGAAGAGGCTGGCATCAACTGGGTGTTGACCCCACTAGAAAGAAAACAGATACGGCGGTTCAGAATCTGATGAACAAAGTCAGAATTCAATGAACAGTAACGTATCACTACAGCATCAAAATATATCAAAATTCTATTGTACAAATGCTATGTAGGTATGTAATGGAGTGCGATCAGTTCTTCCGACTGCCAGCGAGGTTCTGATCATATGAGAGTTTTTCAACCTCTCTGGTCTCTCCCATAACCAATCTCTTATGTCCCACACGTAACTTAGGCGGGAGATTGTCGAATTTCGGATGACTATAGTCACATTCGTAACCTTTTGGACAGAATCCCGATAAGTACAATGGACACATGATCTTTCTGACGTGTCTGTTTGGACACTTTGGACCTTCAGGACAGAATCCCTTCTCGTATTGCAGACACTCAGGAATCTTCTGTTGGGGGTCCACATGCAAATATAAACACTCTGGTGTCTGAGTACAGTAACCGTTCTTGGAGTAGAACAAACACTCAGGCATCTTTCTGAGATTGTACTCATGCAAAAACTCACAGTGGTCATTTTTCTTACATAATCCTCTCAACCAATGCTTACACACGATCTTGTTATTGTACATTGAAGGAACATGCTTGTTTGGACAGAATGGTCCATTAGGACAAGAGTCAGGTTGATTTGGAATGTAGTACTGACACACTGGTCTATCGGGATCTAGACCGAAGCTGTATTCTTTGCGAAGAAAACCTTCGAATTTGAATCGTTTGTTTTTTGTATCTGGATGTATAATTGGGTTCAGCCGTATCATAGTGAGTTGGTAGTAGATTATTAATTATGTGAAGTGTGCGGTAAGTATGTAGTAAATGATGTAGTATGGGATGTACGGGTGTAGAGCTGGAGTTAGTTCAGAAGGGTTCAGAGAATTCCATGCAGAAGTGTAAGATTGTAATTTTGATGTCTTGATAGAGCATGTTTTATGTGTAAGTTTTGCTCTGGCAATTTTATTATATCTATTCATGTCTGTTTGTGGTGGAATGGTGGGACTTCATGATGTAGAATTCAGGCCTTATACTCGCGGCCATGGAGTGATGATGGAGAGTTTGCACCCATCGAGATTTATACATGAGATAATATTTTACTATAAAAGGACTACGTGTATCTCTCAATTAGCCGTTTTTTCGGACATCGGCCTAGTTTCATGACTCCATTTCGCATGCTTTGTGCCAAAACTCTAAGGACTTCTCACTCTCATACATACTACATCAACACACATCTACAATAATGTCAGTAAAAAAATCAAATTGAATCTTTCATATTGTCTAGCTATAAAATTACCAGAACAAAACTTTTACCAGTCCTTCAGCTTCGAAACAGTAAACCTCTTCTCCAATTGTGTCTCACTGGATCCTCCCACATAGACAGAATAGTCACCTTTGTCAGATGACCAACAAGAATCGACTTCATTCCAGAAACATGTGGATTTTGTAACATCCAATGAAAACTTGATAATCTCTGATTTCTTGGAAGCCAATTCAACCTTTTCAAATCCTCTCAATTCCTTTAATGGGCGTTGCACTCTTGAGTTATTAGCTCCAACATAGACCTGAACGACTTCAGATCCATCGACTGGTCCCAGATTAGTGACTTTGACCGAGATATCTAATTTATCTCCATTAACATCCACCTTAGGATCATCATAATCAAACTTAGTGTAGCTCAATCCGTGTCCAAATGGGAAAAGAACTGCCCTTTTGGCCTTCTCATAGTATCTATATCCAACATAGATATCCTCACCATAAAGAACCCTTCCGTTGTCAGTCGAATTGTTGACAAAACTTGGTGTGTCTTCAAATTTAAGAGGGAAACTTAAAGGCAACTTTCCTGAAGGGTTGAATTCTCCAAATAAGACATCAGCCACACCATTACCAGTCTCGTTACCTCCATAAGAGCTCCATACTAAAGCAGAAACATCTTCATGCCAAGGCATCTCCACTGGAGTTCCAGATTGAATCCATACGACAGTACGTGGGTTGGCATCAACCACAGCCTTAATGAACTTATCACTAAGTCCTTGAAGTTTCAAATCTTTCCGGTCTGCACCCTCACTTTCGTAGTCCTTGTTCAAACCAGTGATAAGGACAACCTGATCGTACAATTTGGCCTTTTCTGCAGCATTCTTTATGGCTTCCTCTGGCTCAAGAACTAAAGCTCCACCGAATCTAATTCCTCCACCTCCATAGAAAATGCTGTTGGTTGCATTCACCAATTGTGAGGTCACAGCTGAACCGAATTCAATTCTTAAATTGTACTTTGTTCCTTTAGTCACTTTGAATCGACCCTTCTCCTCGATAGTTCCAGCCCCATAGAAGGACTCGCCGTGAGTTTGTTTGGTGGCATTATCAACGACCAATTCGTCGTCAATGAACAACTTAGCAGTTCCACAGACTGCAATACCGAATTCATAAGTACCAGACTGAATAGGGATAAAGGTAGACCTCATTTCCACATAAAATTCGTTTGATTTCAATTCCTCATTTACATAATCGTTCATGCGGAAATAATTGATGTCCTTGAAAGCGATCTTTTCGATCACTTTTCTGTCTTTATCGCCAATAGGCTCATTGGACACCTTCAACTCGGTTCCATTCTCATCTTGACCTTCAAGGAACAACTCCTGTTTCAATGAAGGCAAGTATGAGTGGTTGTAAGCACCAATATCAAACTCAACTTTGTCTTCTCCGATTTTCTCTGTAATGGCCTGCAATGGAGAAACCGTATAGGATGGAGTAGCCAATGCCGAGCCTCCTCCAGAGTAGGCAGCATACATAGCATTTGGACCCAAAACCAAAGTCTTGATGGACTTCTTGAAAGGTAAAATATCAGAGTCGTTCTTCAATAAAACTGCTGCACTGCAAGCAGATTTTCTCAAGATGTTCTTGTCTTCATCAGTCAACAACTCTTTCTCTGGGAGATGCGTCTTTGGATCCAGACTAGGCATGTCTTCGGGCACATTTGCCTTCTCTACACTCTTAACCAACTTCAAGATGTTTCTTGCTCTCTCATTCAATGTCTTCATTGTAATTTTTCCCGAGAGCAAGTCGTGGTTCAAAAGTCCACCTCTCCATCTTGCTGGACCAGGCATCTCCAAATCAAGACCAGCATTAAAGGCATCGGAAGAAGAGTAAGTTCCAGTCCAGTCACTCATGGTAGCACCATCCCAACCCCATTCTTTTCTTAAGATCTTCTCGATCAATTCGTGACTTTCTGAGGCATGAATTCCATTGACTTTGTTATAGGAAGTCATAATAGATTTAGGGCTAGATCTACTGATAGCAACCTCAAACGCCTTCAAATAAATTTCTCTAAGTGCTCTTTCAGTCACAATAGAGTCACTTGAGAATCTTGCGTTCTCCTGGTCATTGCAAACAAAGTGTTTTAATGCTGCACCTACTCCATCTTCTTGAACACCATTAATGTATGCACCAGCCAATTCACCTGCCAAAAGCGGATCTTCAGCGAAAGACTCAAATCCTCTACCTCCATTGGGGATTCTTTGAATATTCAAAGTTGGTCCTAATAAAACATGACTCAATTTGGCCTTAGCCTGGTGACTCAATCTTTGTCCTACCTCATACACTAATTGAGCATCCCAAGATGCACCCAAACCTGTTTCCACTGGGAAACAAGCAGTTGGCGTACTATTGAAATGTTTCATTCCACGAACACCATTTGGACCATCGGACGTTTTAATTGAAGGGACATTTAAACGATGAACAGGGAAAGTGCGCCAGTAATCAATACCAGAAGTTAAATTGATCTTCTCGTCTGTGGTCAATTGACTAAGTACATCCTCGACGTCAAAGGTCATGATGAATTAGTTCTATTAGTTTTTTTTGTTTTTTTTTTTTGGTCTCTCTGTTTTCTTGTCGTTTTCATGTACTTATGTAGTGAAATGTGGGGGAGGGGGATTTCGGGTCTACTGCCTAATTGGGCAGGCCTCCCATAATATAGATCAGGGACACATGTACACATACTCGGAGACCAGAGTTTAATTCCGAGATTTGAGGGGTGAGCTATGAGTTTGTAACTAAGAGGGGAGAAGATTTAGCCAACAAACTATAAATGAATGAGTCATTGGACGTTTTGTTGGAACTGTTGGGACCGTTGGAGTGGACTTATCCACACAGGACTAAGAGGTGTAGATCAACAGGGGAAAGGAACACAAGAATTTAAAGAGAAAATCTAAATAAAATAAGCGAATGTAAAAGAAGACGACGCGTCTTGTTTTTGAATTCGGTGGATTTCTTCGTTTCCTATGATAAAATTGTTGATTTCTCCAAGTGTCTGACGATCTCACTCGCGTCTCACTTACATTGTCTATGTATAATTTGCACCCATTGGGGCCACTGCACTAGTCAAAGAACATACCAAGAAACGAAGAAAATCCTGGAAAAAATAAACACGAAATAGGGTATGATCAATTTGCAAGATCTGACACGCCACTCAGATCATTATTAACGACATTTAACGTCACCCCCACTCCTAACTACTACATCTCGCCTGACCTCCTATTAACCCATTCTACATATAGTCAAACTCAGGTGATGTTTCCTTCAACCTTCTACACCAATTGCCATACGAGGCGTTTTCATATGAAATCGCCACTCAATCAATAAAAAGGACCAGGTTCCACTTTCCACCATTTTCAACTTTTCCACAATTCGCTCCAGTTCCGTATCTCGCCTACTGAGGCTTCTTCTTTACACCTCGGCAGTTATCATCATAACTACATTACTTAGGAACTTCTGGCGTTCTCAAATCGCTCCAAATATGTCAAACGGCAAAGTTTACGACGCCATTGTTGTGGGTTCGGGTTTAGCAGGTCTAACTGCATCCCTAGAGCTTCTGTCTAGAGGGCTCAGTGTGGCCTTACTAGAGAAGACAGAGAGGCTCGGAGGAAACTCCATCAAAGCCTCTTCCGGTATCAATGGAGTCCCCACAAAGTATCAAGATGCTTCAGACGGTGATTCCGTACAGCTGTTCTATCAGGACACCATCAAATCAGGCAAGGGACTCTCGAACCCTGATTTCGTTGATATCATCTCCAAGGACTCTTCAGATGCTATCAATTGGCTCGCTAACGAGTTCAAAATCGACTTGAGCTCTGTGGCTAGATTGGGTGGTCACTCCCATGCTCGTACACATCGTGGTAGCGGTCCATTGCCTCCAGGATTCGCTATCGTTTCTGCTCTTTCTAAGAAGTTGCAAGACTCGCCTACAGTCGAAATCATGAAGCTGTGCCTGTTCCAGAAACTTGTCAAGGATAGCGATGGAGTTTCAGGTGTTGAAATCATTGATTCTGACCAAGGTAAGCAAGTCGTCAACGGAAAGAGTGTCATCTTGGCTACTGGTGGATTCTCAGCTGATTTCAACGACCAACATAGTTTGCTTAAGAGATACCGTCCAGATCTCTTGAATTTCCCTTCGACTAACGGTCAGCAAACCACTGGTGACTCTCAAAAAATTGCAGAGCGTGACTTGGACGCTTCTTTGATCCACATGGACCAAATCCAAGTGCACCCAACTGGTTTTATTCAATTGAAAGACCAAGACACCGTCACCAGCAAGTGGAAGTTCCTCTGTGGTGAGCTTATCAGAGGTATTGGTGGTATTCTTGTCTCTCCAATCGATGGTAAGAGATTTGTCAATGAACTTAATACTAGAGATGCAGTTACTGAGGAGATCATTTCACATTGCACAATTGAAAAGGATGAGCCTGCTATTGCGGTCATTATCGTCGGTAAGGAAGACTACTTGAAGGCCAAGCATCATATTGATTTCTACGTCTCTCAATCGGTCATGTTTGAAGGTTCTTACTCTGATGTGATTGAGAAGTTCAAACAAATTCATAAACACCAAATTCCAGAGAAGGCATTAGTTGAGACACTTGAAAAATACAACAAGGATATCGTCAACGGTGACTCTTTGGGAAGAGACCACTTCGGTAACACTATCGGTGACGATTTCTTCTTTGGTTTCACTACTCCAGTGTTGCACTTTGCTATGGGTGGTATTAAGGTTAACACCAACGGACAAGTCATCACGCAAAAGGACCGTACTGTCGATAACGTGTTTGCCATTGGAGAGGTCAGTGCTGGTGTTCACGGTGCCAACAGATTGGGAGGTAGCTCTTTGCTTGAGTGTGTGGTTTTCGGCAGAAGAGTTGCTAGATTCATTTCAGAAAAGCTTTAGATAAGAAAAATTATGCAATTTTACGCAAATTTATGCAAAACTTAATTATGCCAGTTTGTATTAGTGTAGCCTAGTTGGATTGGTAAGGAGAAAGCGTCTCAGGACTCATTGAGCCTAATGCCTTAAGATTCTCCTCGCTCAACATACCCGGGGTGGCAGTTGAGAGCTTACGCTTACGGATAGCCTTTCTATCCTTTTTAATACCCTTTTTATCCTCTTGTGTAGCAACTGCAGCGAACGATGTCATGTTCTTTCTTCTTCTCATACCTTCGTTGGTCCAGAACTCATTTCTGTACAATTCCCAGCCTTCTCTTATATCTGTACTGAAGGATCTTGGCATCAACACGAGTTTCACGTCGTTGAGGCCAAATCTGGGTTGACAACGCAGTTGAGCAGAAACAAGCCAAACTTCGAGTTTTGAGTTTGGATTTCGAATTGTAGATGGCAAAATCGTGTGTAAACTCTTTAAGCCCATCGTACACAAAAACAATCCAAACTCTCTGGTGAGATCAGCCGACGAACTGGCAAATGTGTTCTTAATTTTCACTAGTCTCACATTGAGCTGTCGAAGTCCCTTGTTTGTCGATGAGAGGAACTTTCTGGGAAGAACGATGGTTTTTTGATACTCTCCCGACAAATGGTATAGTAGGAGGGTCACCCAGAGTGCTAACAAGATCAACTGGAGGATCACTCTGGATGTACCTGAGTAGTTATTGAAGTAAAGGTGATGGGAGATGGAAGCGATCAACGAACATAGAAGAGCCAAAAAGGCCAAGTATTTCCTTCTAAGTGCTCTTTGCTGAATGACCTGTTGTCTTAGACTCTCCTCTAAAATAAGCAAATTTCTAAATATCTTGCCTGTTGCTGGTGTCAGCGTATACCCTATTCCGTACTGGTATTCCGACTTTCTGGACCTCTCAGAGGCCGCTTCAGACACTCTAGATTTTCTCCTTAGCTTCTTCTTCTGCTTCGGCGTCAGAGAAGACGCTACCAGTGACCCTTTCTTCTGGGACAATCCCTGAGGTTTCCTTCCTGGCTGACTCTGAGACTCTGACTCCAGCGCACTTGAATAGAGAACCGTTCCGCCCGAATCGTGGCGTCTGACGGCTTCCAGATCAGAAAACGTCAATTCCATTCGAGGCGGCAGTCCCAAGCGCTTCCCATTCTTCTGATCATGATCACTCTCAGAGTAAGGCGACCCTAGCGAACTTAAAGAGGGTGAATCCATTACCCGATTTGGCGAGAGCATGCTATCGGAATCGCTTCTACCGGAGATTTCCGGTGTTTGAGGCTCGTCCATAGTCTGATATTGGGGGTTCTGGTAGATGAGGTAGTTACTTGTGATATCGCGGTGTGAGGAGAAATTGGACCTCACTTCCTAATCGGGATAGAGGTAGGATGGTGAGGGAGAGATGGATGAGGATTTTGGAATAAGTGAAGAGAATTGAGGGAGATGAGTGTTGATTTGGAAAAATAATGGTTTGGTGATTTTAGTGGTGGTTTGGGTTTATGAAAAAATTGGGTGCAAGTTAATTTTGTTGTGGGCTTTTGAGTATACGAGACGAGCTGGTGAGAGTCGTCTGAGGTCTTGTATGGAGAGGCTTTGGGTAGTGTGGTTGAGGGAAGGGTCCATGATTTGGGGAGATTAGACAAGATTTGATAATTTGGAGATTTGTATTATACTAAAAGGAGTGAAATTGATATATATCGACTTTCAGAAATTTATTATGTGATGCCTTTGTGTGCTTTTGTTGGGGCTTTTATGTGTCCCTATATAAGTCCAATGCTCACTTGATATAGTGCACTACAAAGCCACTAAGGCCATACTATTCAAACAATTTACACTACTAATAAAATTTTAAATTATTCAGAATGATTTTGGTTCTCTTATTTCCACCAATTCCCTCTCCCCTCCCCTCTTTTCAACCTCTACGTGTCTCTTTCTCTCCTACTTGCTACCTGGTCTATGCTCCCCCAGTCACTTCCGGTACACTACTTACAAGTTAGAGCCACTTCACCACTCTGAGACCACCACCATGTCTTTAAAAGAACGAAAAGAGCAATTTGTGTCGGGTTTGACCGGAGGCTCCATTGAAGAAATCTATTATGTTACTGGAATCTCTTTGGCGGGATATTTTTCCCATTGCTTGGTGAAAAAAGCCGCTCTACCTAGCCTAGAGGTGCTCAATGGTCAACCGGTTCTGTTTTTGATAGAATTCTACTTCGACGTGTTGTTATTGCTTCAATCGATCACTATCTTCAGTAACCAGCCGGGAAAATTGTATTTACACGCGCTTCTCCCTGGAATTTTGGTGATTTTGTACCTGATGGTGGCCTCGGGCCATAGATCCAAGAATAGGAAGAATACTCAACCAAAAGAGAGCAACAATGACAACAATTTGCTCCCTAAAAAGCAATTCCTTACAGCTTACCGTTCCCAGATGATGGTGTTGACCAATTTGGCTATTTTGGCTGTTGATTTCCATGCTTTTCCAAGAAGATTCGCCAAAGTGGAAACCTGGGGAACTTCTCTCATGGATCTTGGTGTTGGGCTGTTTGTTTTTTCAATGGGATTGGCCACTTCTCGTGCTGTCATCAAAAAGAAGATGTCTCCACCTCTGCAGAAGGAATCCTACTGGAAATTGGTGTATAAGAACACTCTCAAGGCCTTGCCAGTGTTGGTTTTGGGTTTGATCCGTCTTGTCTCGGTCAAATCGCTCGAGTACCAAGAACACGAAACTGAGTATGGTATCCATTGGAACTTTTTTATGACTTTGGGTCTTTTGCCAATTGTTTTGGGTATCTTAGACCCAGTGCTCAACCGTGTGCCTAGATTCTTTGTTGCATTGGCCATTGGTATCATCTACGAGGTTGCATTGCAAAAGACCGAACTCACGCGTTTTATCTTGGACCCTTCAAACAGAAGAGATAACCTTTTGACCATGAACAAAGAAGGAATCTTCTCGTTTATTGGATACTTGAGTATCTTCATCTTTGGCCAATCTTTGGGCTCTTTCGTGCTCACTCTGAGAAGGACACCAAACAACCTTTTAGGCTACTATACATGGACAAAGCCAAACAAATGGTTGACTGTCACAACCACTCAAGGACTCATTGTGGTCACTGGAGTGACTATGATCATCTTTTATTTTGCATACATGTCAAGATCCACAGGCAGCATTTCTAGACGTCTTGCTAATTTCCCATATATTATGTGGACTGTGAGCTACAATTGCGCATTTATCTTGATCTACAACATGGTCGAACAATTAGTGGGACCAATTCAATCGTCTATTCTTGAAGCCATCAACAACAATGGACTTGCCATTTTCCTTGTGGCTAATTTATCAACAGGTTTGGTGAACATGACAATTAATACGTTGGACTCCGGAGCAGGAAAAACATATTCGATTTTGGTCGTTTACGCCCTCGCATGGGTCGGTTTGGCGTTGGCATTGAACTATAAAGGCATCTACATTAAATTGTAAGGTGCAATGACGCAGTGAGGCAGTGAGCATCACATAGTGAGGAATCGACAGGAACTATAGCGAGAGAAATTCCGCAAATTATCAGTATTTTCCGGGAAAACCGGAATGGCGGGGTGGGCCAAAAAAATCAATACGAGGAGATTGGAACACCAATCCGTGCAAAGTTCTATTTTTATTTGTTTTTGTTGACCCTGCCCCTCTTCTCCGTCACGGCTCCGTCTACTTAAACCTAAGACATACCCAGTGTCGACACCCGTGCACCAGACTCGTATCGGCCCGGTGGTTCCTCTGATCGTACCCCGAACCGTTTCTTCGCTGTTCTCTTTCTGAACAACAGAACAACTCGTTAATACCAACTCACAATGGCACTGTCAGCTTCGTGGACCTCATTTCTCAAGTCCATTGCCTCTTTCAATGGTGATTTGTCTTCATTGACTGCGCCACCATTCATCTTATCGCCAACCTCTTTGGTGGAGTACTCCCAATATTGGGCAGAGCACCCTGACTTGTTGTTGGAGCCAAACTTCCTCGTCGGCAATGAGTCCCACGACATGCAAAGCGCCATGGCTGTCAAGAGAATGATGGCTGTGACCAAGTGGTTCATCTCTACGTTAAGATCTCAATACTGTTCCAGAAACGAGAGCATGGGCTCGGAAAAGAAGCCTTTGAATCCTTTCTTGGGAGAGGTTTTCGTTGGAAAATGGAACGATCGTTCTGAAGAACAGAAAATCGGCGACTGTATTCTTTTAAGTGAGCAGGTTAGCCACCATCCTCCAGTTACTGGATATGCCGTCATTAATGACAAGAACAACGTGCGTTTGCAAGGTTACAACGGAATTCGTGCCACTATCAGCACAACATCGATCAACGTTAAACAATTCGGACACGCCATCTTGGAGTACAAAGACCTCAACGAGAGTTACTTGGTGACTCTTCCTCCATTGCACATTGAGGGACTCATCACTGCCTCTCCATTCGTTGAATTGGAGGGTACTTCCTACATTCAAAGTTCTACTGGATACCTTGCTGTCATTGAGTACAGCGGCAGAGGCTACTTCTCGGGAAAGAAGAACACTTTCAAGGCCAGAATCTACGAGGACAAGTTGGCCAGTGCTAACAAGGAGAATGCACTTGTCACCATCAGTGGACAATGGTCTGGCAAGTCTTATATCGGTAAGGGATCTTCTACTCCTACCAGCAGTGGCGAGTTGTTCTACGATGCCAACGCTAAGACTCCAGAACATTTGCTTGTTAAGCCAATTGAAGAACAACACGAGTTGGAGTCCAGAAAGGCATGGGCCAAGGTCGCAGACGCTATCAAGACCGGAGACTACGACTTGATCGCACAAGAGAAAACGCTCATTGAGAACGAACAGCGTGAGTTGAGAAAGCAGGAGAAGGAGTCTGGATCTAAGTGGAACGTTCGTTGGTTTGACGAGGTTGATCTCAAGGATAAGCCAGCTGGAACTGACCCATTGATCAGTTTGGCCAATGTGGCCAACTTGTCCATAAGCAACGTTCCTTCTGGATCGCTCAATGGCTCTAAATATGAGACTGACGGAACAGCACTCCACTGGAGGCTCAATGAAGACAAATGGAAGGATGAGGAGGAAATTAAAGTTTGATAGCTGAATCGGTTTAATGTATATGGAGTGCAGTCAATTTATAGTGTTCAAGATACAACTCATTGGGATGATACGACTAATTGGGAAGATGCAATTCATTGGAAGATGCAATTCATTGAAAGATGCAATTCATTGGGAGATGCAACTCATTGGGAAGAGACATTTCATTGAAAGATGCAATTTAGGACAGTCGAAGGGAATTGATGTTTATGATAGCTGTATCGATTATTGTGTGCACTGGTCTCATCATGTGTACTGGTCTCATCGTGATCTCATCGTGATCTCACCAAGACATTCAGTGAGACCCATCACCACACTAAGACATACAGTGAGACGCATCACCGCAGTTTGATCCATAGAATTACCCTTTCAGGGCAGGGCTTCTCACGTGCTATTCCCTAGGGCTCACGAAACGTCCACGTGATGACCTTCAAAGAGCGCTCGAGCCCATGCAGGCTCATCCGCGCCCGGTGTAAAGGTTTCCTCCCCATTCTCAGTATGAGGGAGTGAGAAATGGGTCTACATGCAGTGCCTCGCAGAAATTTTCTCACTCACTCTCACGGAAAAAATTTACCATTTCAACTAGAGAGAATTCTTCTTTTCATACCAATCAACTGTTACACAATGGCTGAATCTCACAGATGTATGTTACCATTCAAGAATCAATCCTGACTATCCCGCCAACATGATTCCTTCATTTGCTGGATAAACTTCCACATTCCACTTCCTGTTCCATCGATGGTGCTACTTCACCAGCATAGTGAAAAGGCAAATACAAAGTGAAAGGCAACTGAGCCAAACCTTCCATAGAAACTTCTTCCAAGTATAAGCTTCCACAGCTTCCAAGAAAAGCGGCAGTCCTCGAGTCAGAGACCTTTTGGTCACATTTTCCAACATCTACTAACATTACAGTGTACGTTAAGGGTAAGCACATCTCCTACCAACGTTCTAAGAACGTTACCAACCCAAACGTTTCTTTGATTCAAATTGAGGGTGTCCAAACTCCACAAGACGCTAAGTTCTACTTGGGTAAGAGAATTGCTTACGTCTACAGAGCTTCCAAGGAGGTTAGAGGTACCAAGATCAGAGTTATCTGGGGTAAGGTCACCAGAACCCACGGTAACAACGGTGTTGTCAGAGCCAACTTCAAGAAGAACTTGCCACCAAAGACCTTCGGTGCTTCTGTTAGAGTCATGTTGTACCCATCCAACATCTAAGTTGAATGAAGTCACGAAATCTTTACCCTGCCACAACTCAATTGTTGGACTCATTTGATTCTATGATGCTACGACATGTTTGGAGCTTGGAGCAAATGGTTCAGCGTGTATAAAATGAATTCTTTCACCTTAATAAAAACGATACAAAGCTGATACAGATGTAGATGGCTACTTGGGTTGCTCGACTGAGTATCCCTTTAAGTCAACCGTAAATGACCAAGTTAACGATTTCTCTTAGTATAGGGCCCTTTTCCCTCTCTGTTGGTGTCCTTCCTGACCTACTGGATCTGACTCTGGCTATTCTTCATCTGCAGTCCCCAACTTCTCAACACTACAACTAACACCCTGGCCAAGTACACAATGGCGAATATCACAAGCGGGGATGAATGGCCGATGGACGATGATGTTGACCTAATCGACGACAGCATCGCCGAAACCTCGGAAATTCCGGTCGAAAAGGACGTGGAAGTGGTGGAGGAAGAGGTGTCGGCTGAGCCTGAGAGTAATGGCCATAATGAGCCAGATCAGCACGACGAAGTGGCCGATTTGAAGCAGCAACTAGACGCGTTGAAACTTGAGATGGAGGAGAAAGACGCTGAATTGTTGAAATTCAAAAACGAACCTTCTCCGGAGCCTGTTGATGATGCACAGGTCCAAGAGTTGCAGACAAAGTTACAAGAGACAGAAAAGGAGAGAGATGACGTAAAGGAGCAACTTGAAGGGTTCTTATCCAAGATTTCCAGCATGAAGACCATGTTCCGAAATTACAAGGCTGTACAGGAAGAGTTAGAGGAGGTCAAGGAGCAGTTGGCTCTGGTTCTGACTGAAAAGGAGGAACAAGAAACTCAGGTTCAAACCTTGACTGAGAGCCTTGCAGCCAGGGACGCTGAAAGCAAAAAGCACCAAGTCACAATCGACAAGTTGAAGAGCGAAAGCAGCGACTTGAACAGTGAATGTGACAGACTTAGTCAACAATTGACCACGCTCAGAAGAGAGTTCCAATTGAAGGACGAGTCACTTCTGGATGAGAAGTACTCTTTGGAAAACGAAGTGAGCAGGTTGACCAAGAAGATTAATGAGCAGAAAACAAGCTACAGTGAGCTTGAGTTGGCACATGAGGAGATCACGATAGAGAACAAGAATCTCGCATTGGTGATTGAAGAACTAAAAGGAAAACTCGACAAGAAGGATGACGAGATCAGTGAGTACAGCCGTTTGGTCGATGAGTTGACCAAGAAGTGGGAGACTCAATTCAAGGAGCAAGAAAAGGTCAATACTGATAAGACTAATGAGGTTGTTGAGCTCCAGAGTCAGGTCGAAAAAGCACAAGCAGAAATCAAAAAGCTTACTGAAGAAGCACAAACAAAAGAAGGGGAGATCGAGACACTCCAAAAGGAAAACACTGCAATCGCTGAATTGAAGGAAGAGGTCCACAGTAAGCAAATGATCATTGGTAAGTTGAGACACGAGGCCATCATCTTGAATGAGCACTTAACCAAATCGTTGTCGATGCTTAAGCAGCAGCTGAGCAACACCAACAACACCATTGATAGAGACTTGATTTCGAATGTGTTTTTGAACTTTTTGCAGATTCCTCGTGGTGATAGCAAGAAGTTCGAAGCTCTTCTGCTCATAAGTACGTTGCTAGAATGGGACGAGCCCCGGAAAGTACAAGCTGGACTTTCACATAATTTTACATCGCGGAAAGATGGCGAAAGCAGGCCTTTGAGACAAAGTTTTGTTTCGTTATGGACGGATTTCTTGGAGAAAGAGAGCTCAAAGTCGATCAGTTAGTGATGGTACAGGCATACCACTAGTTGAGAATAAATTTGCATTGCTTGGAGAGGGTGTAGAGTAATTGTAGCTTGGTTATTGAGATTGGGTAATTTTATGTCGAAATTGAAGATTCTGATATATGAGAGGTTTAAGTTTCTTGTGTAGAAGTATCAGTAGTATCTGGAGACATGTATACGCACTATGAGGCCTCACAGTATGGTGCCTATTAGGTCGAAAAAGGTCCACAAAAACATACAAAAAAACAATAAAAATTGTCAAATAAATAAACTTATATAATTACATCCACAACAGTAGATAATCACAATTTTCAAAAATACATATTCTTCAATCCTCCCCATCTTTTCTCTGCCCTTCTCATTCTCACATTGTCCCATACATAGTCCCATACTTAATCCCACAATGCGCTGCGCTCCTACATTGATCTGCCATAAGGCGCGTCTTACAGTTCACCTTCTACTCTAAGCATCCACTAAAATGGTTGACATTCGGCAGTTTTTCTCTGCTGGGGGCCCTCCAAAAACTGTATGTTTTCTCAATTGCATAAATCTGTGTCGATAGCCAATTTCATTGAGCGTTTTATACTAATATTCAGACAAAGAAACCTAGCGCTCCAGCTAAGGTAGAAAAGCCAGAGAAGGCCAAAAAACCAGTCAAAGCAGCCAAGCCTGCCACTGAAGATGTTGTGGAAGTGAAGGACGAACCTGCTCCGAAGAAACGGAAGGTTGAACCGGCAAAAAGCAAGTACTTTGAAGAGAAGCCATCACCTCGCAAGAGAGCAAAGAAGACGTCATATGTGAACTTGGATTCCGATCTTGAAGACTCAGAAGAGGAGTTTACGCCAGATGGCGATGCCAGTGATGCAGAAGAAGAGTTTGAGCCAGATATGGAGGTCGAAGAAGAGGAGGAAGTGGTCCCAGTTGAAGAGGAAGAGGATGACCTAGTTATTGAAGAGGTTGCTCCTAAAAAGACAAGAAAGAGACAACCATCGCCAGCACAAGAAGCCTCTCCAACTAAGAAGAAGGCCAAGACTGCTGCAAAGCCAAGAGCTAAGGCTGAACCAGCCTCAAGTGCTCTGCCTTGTGGTATCCATGCAGATGACGTTCTTTCCCAAATTGCCGATGCTGAATTGCCAGAGGCACAAGAGACTGATGGTAAGCTTAATTATTTTGCATTGAAGAATAAGCAGCAAAGCGTTGCACAACCTTCTGGCGCTGTAGATCTCCCAGAAGCTGCTCCTAACTGTTTAGGTGGACTCACCATTGTGTTCACTGGTGTCCTTCCAGGACTCGATAGAGAGACTGCTGAGAGTGTCGCTAAGCGTTATGGAGCTAAGGTGACCAAGTCCATCTCTGGAAAGACCAGTTTGGTGGTCATTGGTGAGGAAGCTGGTCCATCTAAGGTTAAGAAGATCAAGGACCTCAAGATTAAGGCCATTTCCGAAGAAGGCTTCATTGAGCTCTTGAGAAAGATGCCAGCCGATGGTGGTGACAGTCAAAATGCTCAAGCAGCAAAATTGAAGAGAGAAGAGGAAGAAAGGGCTATCATGGAGAATGCCATGGAGGAAGAGAGAAAGGAACAAGAAAAGGAAAAGAAAAGAAAGCAAGAAGCAGCTAAACTTGCAAAACAAGTCAAAACTGAGCCAGGAACTTCTAGAGCTCCACCTCCACCAAGAGAGATTCCAAATAGTGAGAAGTTGTGGACAGTTAAATATGCCCCTACTGATGTTGCACAACTTTGCGGTAACAAGGGTCAAGTGCACAAGTTGAGAACGTGGCTTCTAAACTGGTTCGATAACGCCAAGAAAGGCTTTAAATATGCTGGTCCTGACGGTTCTGGTGTATTCCGTGCGGCGCTTATCAGTGGTCCTCCAGGTATTGGTAAGACCTCTGCAGCACATTTGGTTGCAAAAGAGCTTGGGTTTGATATTTTGGAGAAAAACGCTTCTGACGTCAGATCTAAGTCTCTTCTTAATAACAGCGTGAAATCTGTGCTTAACAACACTTCTGTTGTTGGTTTCTTCAAGCATAAAGATGACGCTGAGCATCACAAAAATGAGAAGCGTTTCTGTCTCATTATGGACGAAGTCGATGGTATGTCCAGTGGAGATCATGGAGGAGCTGGTGCTTTGTCTGCATTCTGTCGTATCACACAGATGCCTATGATCTTGATCTGTAACGACAAGTCGCTTCCTAAGATGAGAACCTTCGATAAGGTGGCTTTCCAATTGCCTTTCAGAAGACCAACAGAGACAGAAATGAGATCTAGATTGCTCACAATTGCCCTCAGAGAGAAGCTTAAGTTGGACCCATCCGTCATTGGCCAATTGGTGCAAGCTACCGGTAACGATATCCGTCAAATCATCAACTTGATGTCGACGGTCTCTAAAACACAAAAGTCCATTGGACACTCCAATTCCAAGCAAATTGCTGAGAGTTGGAAAAAGCATACACTGTTGAAGCCATTTGCCATCACATCAGAAATGTTAGGACGTCCTATCTTCAATCCCGCTTCGGGACACACATTGAACGACAAGATCGAATTATACTTCAACGATATTGATTTCACTCCATTGATGATTCAAGAGAATTATCTTCTCACACGTCCGAGTAATGTGCTGTCTCCACTAGAGCATCTTGAGCATGTTGCAGCTGCTGCTGACGCTATCAGTCAGTCTGATCAAGTCAATTCGTTGATTCGTTCGAGTGAACAGCAATGGAGTCTTCTTCCATTCCATGCCGTCATGTCTACTGTCAAGCCAGCTATGGAGGTCAACGGTGGTCTTCAAGCTCAAGTGAATTTCACTACATGGCTTGGAAACAACTCCAAGACAATGAAGTACCAAAGAATGCTTCAAGAATTGCAATATCACACCAGATTGAGAACTTCTACGAGTAAAGCAGAGTTGAGAATGGACTATGTTCCTGTCTTTGGTGAAAGATTGACGGTGCCATTGCTCAATGAAGGAGAACAAGGTATTCCTGAAGTGATTGACACAATGGACCACTACTACATGACCAAAGAAGATTGGGAAAACATTCTAGATTTCGGTGTTGGAAACAATAAGGGCGCAGATATTCTCAAAAAGATCCCAGCCAAGGTCAAATCAGCATTTACCAGAAAGTACAACGGTGCCCAGCATCCAGTTGCCATCTACAAAACAGGAAACTCAATCGGAACCGGCGGAGCCAAGAAAGAGAATGTTGATTTTGAAGATGTGGTTGAGGATGACACCGCTAAAGACGAAGAGGAGAGCGAACCCGTGGAGAGTGATGGAATTGACGCCAAGAAAGATAAGCTTATCAAGGAAGTGAAACCAAAGAAAGCACCCGCAAAGAAAGCTGCTGCCAAGAAAGCAACTACGAAGAAAGCCACTACAAAGAAAGCTGGGAAGTAAGCCAGATCAATAGAGACTATTGTGCACGGCTGAGGCGCCCTAATGACGATGCGCAAGACGAGATGCTCATGTCTGCACCTGACCATATTAATGAGTATAAAATTACTAACAGCGCCAGACCATGGCCAATGAAACATCTGTGATATAATTACGAGAACCAATTGTGGAGATAGGAACGCTCCAAACCCCAAAAATCATTCGGGCTAACCCGTTGCCTGGCCGCTAGCCACGGCGTTTTCAAACTCAAATCTCTACCCCAATGCACTCAGCCTGAGGAGCGCGGAAATCCTTAGGCCCAGATGATTCACGGGGCCCTTTGGACCAAGAACCGAACTAAGCCAAATTCGAAACGTGAAACGAATAAAAAGAAAAAATACCCGGGTGGAACACTCGCCTCCTAAGCCAACCAACAAAAAAAAAGGGGCACCATCCCAGCAACGTTAGGCCCTGCGTTGAACCATATCCATTCCCAGTCCCACTGTGCACTCGCTTCGGTAATCACGCGCAACCTTGTTGAAACAAAAATTCGAGTTCCTAGATCTACCTCATATAAACCCATGGGACTGCTATGTCGGACAACAGCCCCATGTTCAACATCCCTCAGATGAAGAGGCCCCAGAATCTGGCGCTTCTGCTACGGATCCCATCGCCTGTATCGCTAGGGCAGAATGAAAAGGCCCCATCCTCATCCAACTCCACTGCCCCGCCTGGAATCAACCAGAACGAGCCTCCATCCATGCCTAATATTCCCAAATCGAGCTGCGTTCCTCGTCGAAAACCGCCGCCAATTGATTTTTCCAAGATCGGTGGCTCCTACTCATATACCCCTGACACCAATAGCCCCGCCAATGCCAGTCCTGGCGATGCTTCCGTCCAAACTGAGATTACTAAGGCACTCAAAGTCGACACCACTGCCGCCCACCAATACAAACCCCAAAAAGGCCCCAGATCAATTGACGAATTGACTCCGGATGAATGGAACGCATTGGCAAATAATAACGAGATCAATGAGCTCAGCAAATTGGGTGAAGGTAATGGAGGCAGTGTATCGAAATGTGTGCTCCGGAGCGGGTCCCCGGTGTTTGCCCTCAAGTTAATCAATGCTGATCCCAATCCAGATATTCAGAAGCAGATCATTCGAGAGTTGCAGTATAATCGTCTTTGCCACTCGCCCAATATCGTCAAGTACTATGGAACGTTCTTAATGGAGCAGCTGTGCATGATCGGTATTGCCATGGAATACATGGGAGGACGGTCGTTGGATGCAATTTACAAAAGAGTCATAGAGATGGATCCAACAAACCGTATACACGAGAAAGTGCTAGGAAAGATTGCCGAGTCTGTGCTAAAAGGGCTTAGTTACTTACACCAACAACGCATCATTCATCGTGACATTAAGCCGTCAAACATTTTGCTTGATAAGCATGGAAACGTTAAATTATGTGATTTTGGGGTGAGTGGTGAAGTGGTGAACTCTTTAGCTACCACCTTTGTTGGTACTCAATACTATATGGCACCTGAGAGAATCATGGGAAAGCCATACACTGTGAGTTGCGACGTTTGGTCTTTGGGACTTACACTTTTGGAGGTTGCCAAGGGTCAGTTCCCATATCACTTACAATCCGATGTAGGAGCCTTGGGGCCCATCGAATTACTTTCGCTCATTCTAGAATATGAGCCACATCTTGAGGATGTGCCTGAGGAGGGTCTTTTCTGGTCAGACTCACTCAAAAGCTTCATTGACTATTGTTTAAAGAAAAATGCTGACGAGAGGCCAAGTCCACAACAGATGCTTCAACATCCATGGTGTGTTGGACAACTGCAATTACGTGTGAACATGGAGAAATTTGTCAAGCGAATTTGGGGGGATAATTTGGACTAAGTCCTTTATTTTATAAGATATTAAATGCAAAAAGGTAGATAGAGATTTGGTAGGGTGATGAAGTCGATAGAGATATGGTAGGATAATCGATGATCAAAATTGGGGAGTATTAAATGGAATAGTCAAGATTTGGTCGTATTTTAAGTTCGGAAATAGAACGTGAAGCTCTGATTGAATTTATTGTGATTTAATGGAGATCAAATCTTTCTCTTGGCCTTAGAACTTTTGTTGTCATTGAATATTGTATTTCAATAAATGGCTGTTGACTCATATTTGAGTCATCTTAGATGAAAGGTTATCAGTATATGATAGACAAAGAATTATTTGAAAGGGATGGAATAACCAAAATTGAAAGAACAAAGGTAAAGAATTGAGTCTGAAAAAGACTGTGTGTTCCTCTTTGATTCTGGACTCCTAATCAAGATAATAAGGTAGAGGTGATATTCATGAAATTAATTGAAGAGAGCATTAAATGTTCATAATGCCAACTTCACATCGATACCAAAATTCACATTTCAACAGAAACATAAAAAATTACATAAGTTTTCTCCCAAAATGAAGCAATAAAGCTGAAATCAAATTATCAAGCATTTACTATAGCAATCTAACATCGTTGCATTTAACCATAGTTAATGTACGCACCAGGACTCTAGTGGTTAATATATGGGAAGGTATATAAAGTAAAGGAAGAGAGCAGTAGTCGTAGTGTATTACACGCAAATATTCCATTGTTAAGTATTTTTAATTTTTCTAGCATTACCTTAGTCCATTGCTATTTCACCGATTCATTCTCAGTCTCTTTTTCATAATCATTTCTATCATTTAATCAATTATCTCACCTTTTCCAATCTTCCTCACTCGCTCCCAGACACACCGCACTAAATCCTCCAGAATCCCGGTTTTCGCACGCTGCGCGAACCAATCAATTCCTTGTTAAAGAAAACTCATATTACATCTATAAACCTAATACAAGCACCATGCCTATTCCATTCGAAGGTTTGTTGCCTTACGGCATCATGATCGGGTTCTATGCCCTCGCCGGCCATGGTGTTGGATTTGTCAGATACTGGGACAACGGTTGGAAGAACGACAGATTCGACTTGGACCAATGGGACGAGAAGATGATGGCCAGAGACTTGCTCTTGACTGGTACCAAGAGAGGCCAAACAAGCGAGGCCATTGCTCCTGAGCATTTCAAAAATTCACATATCGTTACCGAGAGATACTGGACCCCATACAGAGACCAGTTCTTCTCC
Organism: [Candida] citri; assembly: GCA_030571295.1. Lineage (NCBI taxonomy): Eukaryota > Fungi > Ascomycota > Pichiomycetes > Serinales > Metschnikowiaceae > [Candida] citri. Next base: position 347,719 of record JAJLXN010000012.1, read on the forward strand.
TTCAGAGAGAGATTGTACAGAGGGTACGTCAGCGGTACATGGGACTTCAGTTAGGCACAACGTCTTAGACATCATACAATACAGAGCATTCAGAGAGAACGTGTAGATTGGAATGGAGTAGTTTCGAGTTTATTTGAGTTATTTGGGGGTGATTCTGGGGTAGTTTATAGAGCCACTTGACTAAGCATAGTATCTACTATAGCTACTACTCTAACTATTACTATAGCTACTTCTATGTAACTGCAATCTAATTGCTATAGCTAGCTACTATTAACGCTCTTACCATAGCTACTACTATAGCAAATCCTATGTTCCTGCTATATTACTGCTGTACTACTGCCATGGCCACAACTATAACCAATCCTCCTACACCTCTAATCTTCCTGTTATGCAAATTACTACTATACATGAAAATGAACCGCTCATTTGAAGTTCTTGTAACTCCACTTCTCCGTAAACTTACGGGCATACTTTCTCTTCTTGCTTGCTGGCATTCTGGCCTCAACCTTACCTGTGGCTTGCAACTTGTGCATTTGCTCATAGAGCAAGTTACCCTCTGGCTTGACTGATCTCAAGTTGTTGGTCAACTCATCAGACAACTTGACCTCAATAGGCTTGAATGTGATCTCACTCTTACCGTGACGGATATGCTTCTTTGGTGCTTTAGGCTTGATGTTGGCTTCCTTCTCATCGACTTCCTTCTCAATCTCCTCCAAACGGATCAAGTCACGGATTTGTGTCTTAAGTTCTCTAAGCTTAGCCTCGAGCTCCTGTCTCTGCTTATGTCTGGCTTCTCTGTTTCTTCTGGTCTTTGTCTTGATCTTCAACTCGGTTCTCTTGTTGAGAGAAAGCTTGTACTTGTCTTCCTCGTTCTCGACCTTCTCCTCAGTAACCTCATCCTCGACCTCATCGTCACCACTCTCAAGCTCATTGTCATCCAAAGTATCAATAAGGTATTGGATACGCTTTTGGTGTTCCTCCATAGCTTGACGCTTGATCTCTCTGTCGTTCTCGGTGTTGAATTCACGGTCGATCAACTTCTTCCACGAGTCCAAATCAGGGTTGTAAGACTTACCAGCATGCACGAGTTCGTCTTCAACAGTACTGAGATGAAGAGCGATTGGCTTGTGGGATAATGACTTTGGAGCCTTGGTGGCCTTAGTGTGCGAGACAAATGCTGTCTTCTTATAAATATCAGGCTGTTCAACCTCTGGCTCATCGGCCCAAAGATCAAGCTTGTTGGCTCTAACGATACCGTCCTTATCAACTCTGGCGGAGAACTTGGTCTCGGTGATCAGACGACCAGCCAAGGCCATCAACTTCTTCTTGCTGGCCTTGCTAACCTTGTGCTTAACGGACTTGGAGGTGATAGCTGGGACCTTGGACTTGTTGGCCAAAATCTCGGCGGTCTTCAAGGTGAATCCCAGTGGTGCAGCCTTACCATCACCAACAGTATCGATGACGAAGTCTTCCTCATCACCATGCAAAATCTCCTTTTCTCTCTTGGCTTCTAAGCCGGCTTGGATATCCTCAACATCGATATTCTTTCTCCAAGCTCTCTTTCCTTTTCTTGAAGGCTGCGCCTTAGGTTTAGCTTCCATGATGCCTTAGTAGTCAATCCTATAGTGAATTTTTTGGTGATGAGGTGAGGCAGACCTGTGTGCGACATTGCGACATCAGCGATTGACACCAAGGAAATGTCGCGCTCATCTAAGTGGACCAGTGGCTCCAGAGGAGACAGAATAGGCAATAATAGAAATCAGTAATATAATGAAATTCAGCCAAGATTGCCAAGGTAACTTGAACCCGAAGGAAATGTGGACTGACACCCGTACATCCTAATATTATGTCATGGTGTTTGTTATCTCCGGCTTTATTGTTAGCACCGGACACTAAGCGAGCACTTGAAAGACCCACCTACTTAAAGAGATATGCCATTTTGGTATTGCACCCGGACCTCTGGAAGGAGCCGTAGAGTTTAGCCAGAGCCAATTTCATGTGACAATGCCATGTGAGAACGATTACCCCCACAAAAGTATCCGCTATGATCTGGAGAATATTCATGCGGCGTGTGAAACCGTGAGATACTCGCATGCCCAAATCTTGGTTTTTGCATTGGAAACAAAGCCATTTAGCAGCAAAAAACGGCAGTAAACCTCAAATCAACAGCAACCTACAGCAACGAAATTCTCCCATCGCTCTTCTCTCGTCCAGCGTCGAGAACCCTAAAACATAGACCCAAATCTAGACACGGCTTTCACATGCGTTCATCACCGCAGAAGCCAACTCCGTGTAGTCATAGAGCGACACTGAACCACTAATACAGACATAAGAGGGGCGCCCCAATTTCTTCACAAGCACGCGCCCCAAATTTGCCGCCATATCTATCAAGTTGCCATTTTCCAGCTGCTGAAGAGTAGTGGAGTAAGCTTTGGCGCCCTTCGCTATAGTGTACACATAACAGCCTATAGAGGTATTACCTAGTTGATTTATATAGACAAGCACGGGAGCTTTCAGGTTGTCCACATTGGTATGGACACTAATGTCGTAGTCAAAGGGTCCAATAGCCACGGTGGATGTCTTCATTGGGAAAGAAACCAGGTGAAGTTGGGTAGTCGTAGCCGTTTGAAGTCAGGTTGAGGCAACGGTGGGGAAGTCTCTGCAGGAGAGGAGAGGCCCTAACCGCACCCGGGAGGGCCATCAAGTCACTGGTGGTAGCCGATAATTAATTCCGTAAGGTGAGCCCATCGGTGCTAACCAGAGAACAAGTAGGAAACACAGTTATAGAGGAGTAAATGGGTTCGATATTACCGAGTTTGCTCGTTTTTGCCATTCGCATCCCCGTTCTTTTTCTGGTGTTTTTATTGCCCCAACGTCTTAGTGATTTCTAGGTGGGCTTTACTTATTTATAGCTGAGGTAGCATAAGCGGATACACCTAGGGTGCCTTATAAAAGTGGCGGTTGGGCATTGTTGGAGTTATAACATCAGGGCTTATTTAGGTTGGTGTCAAACTTTTAAAATTGTTTGCATTTCGAAAAATCGCCTTTTTCCCCACATTTCACCCATTCAGCTCGAGATCTGAACCATTAACTCGATCGGTTCTGGTTTTTCCACTTTGGTGGTGTCAATTTCCGTGAATACCCCATCGGTTACATTTTATCCTTGCACCTCCCTTCACTCTTGAAATTCACCAATTCGAAACCATGACGGAATTGCCTAAGAAGCCAACCTCCACCGTGGCTACTATCTCCGATTTGATCTTTGGAAAAGGTCAAAAACCTGCCAAATCGTCTAAATCAAACGATTTCCCGCTTCGTATCAAAATCAACCCAACCCACTCCCCGGATGCCACGGAGTCGGTGCTCGAGTTGAAGAATTACTTGACCAAAGCCAACATCACTTGGTCTGCTACACACCTGTTGATTGACATTTCTTTCACCGACAAGGATTTGTGTAATGACCTGATAACTTACTTCTTGGACCATAAATGGAATGTTGTCTTCGATTACTCCTCTTTTGCTACACATCCAGGAACATTGTATGTTAAGGGTCTAGTGCGTACTCCAGCACTAGCGGAGAGCATTAGATCATACTTCCAGGACCGTTCTCGCTATGAAACGTTGATTGACGTCAATATCATTGGCTTGACACCTGAAGATGATGCTAGTGAGGCTTCAGCCATTTTAAAATTCGAGAATTATATGGATGCTGACCACATTATTGCAAATATTCCTCAAGACGTGAATCCCTTTGGGCCACATGTTCCGCTCAATGTGAGTCGTTATATCAGCAAAAAAGAGAGATCCATGAACGCTGATAAAAATATTTCCACTCACCTGAAGGGCCAGGGCAACCTCGATTTACCACAAGAAGATTCGGTGACCTACGACACCATTGTCATTGAGAACTTCAGCGAGTTTGTCTCCAAGCCAATCACTTTAGACAAGCTAAAAAGCATTTTACAAAAATTCGAGCTCTTCCATGCAATTGATTCGGTGTTTTTTCCAATCGCCAATAGAGAGCAAGACCGAGTCCGCTTCAAAAAAATCGGTTTTATCGGGCTCACACATAGCAAGGACATGAGCACCAAACTTTTGAAGGCATTATACTTCCTCAACGACTTGACATTGAATGAATTAGAGAATTTCTCATCCGAAAACATTCATGACCTCGGTGAAGACATCAACAAGCAAGAGGAGAAAGTCACTTCAGATGCTCCAAGGTTGAAATTGGCTATAGCCCAAAGAAAGCATAACCACCATCTCTATGAAAATTCAGACACGCCATTTGTGAAAGCGGCTCCAGATCTTGAATTGGAGATTTCTGAGGCTGACACAAATTTGCATGAATCGGGCTTCATCAACAGGTTTATCAAGTCTTTCAACTACCAGGAGACAAATGTCTATGTGAACAATTTCCCAACGTTGTTTGAGAACGATGACAAGTTGTGGGGAGAATTTTGGAATCAGTTTGGAGTTGATAAAATCAAATCTGCTAAAATCATCAAGCCCCAGTTTTACTCCCGGAAGTCTGATGATTCTTTGGGTAAAATTGGTTTTGTTTTCTACGAAGAGTTCAAAATGGCCTTGAGAGCAATTATCCTCACAAACAATAAATTAATCAAGTACAAGGACCATCCAGAGATATTGATTCAGACGTCTTTTGCACTTCAGAAACATAGCCATTCGCAGCCAACAAACAAGCAATCACAAGCAAAGATCCATCACTCCAATTCGATTCCAAATTATCACGCAAGTGCAGATGGACCTTACCCCAACACTTTCCACAACGGGAACCAGCATTACGTACCTTTGCCTGAACAGTATGTGTTCAATCCATACATGCTTTCCATGCACCCATATCCACCAATTCCACAGGAAGAGCCAGTTGAGAAGAGAGAAGGCTCTGCTTCGCCAAGACAAAGGGAAGAGACACTTCACTCGATTCCTGGTGGATCGTTCCAGCCCCAATACGGATTTTATTACCCATACTTCCCATATTCGGGCCAAATGCCCATGGGAGGCCACATTCCTCCAATGCCTATGAGTGGAGCCGCACCACAGATACCCATGAATTCAATGCCTGCGGACATGATGAATTACTCGATGAATGCTAGGGGAAAAGAACGTAGAGAGGAAGAAGGAAATTGATGAAATGCACGTTGACGGACACTTCACTTACTTACACCAGTAGACCGAAACATTGACCGAAATAAATCTATAAAACCGGACAGACACTATTTACAAAGATGGTAGGGCAGCAGAAGCATCATCACGGCTTCTGGGAAGGATCTTGGCAGCCTCAAACTGAACAGCAGCCTCCTCAGCAAGATCAGGCTCTTCGACTGGCTTGACCTCTTGAACTTCTTCAATGTAGTACTTCAACATACTCTCAATACCGTTCTTTAAAGTCACTGAAGAAGAGTCACAGGACCGGCATGCACCCTTCAATCTTAAGTAGACTGTTCCTGAGTCCTCTTCGAAGTTGACAAACTCGATATCTCCTCCATCGTCTTGGATAGCAGGTCTGATTCTGGTAAAGATGAGCTCTTTGATCATCGACACAACCTCGTCGTCATCTTCGTTGAAATCCATGTCGTTCGAAAGCTCAGCAGACTCGTGGATGATAGGAGAGCCGTTTGTTAAAAACTCAGTCAAGATGGAGAAGATCTCTGGCTTTAGAAGAGCCCACTCCAAGTCTTCTCCGGCTTTCTCAACAGTAATGAAGTTGGACCCCAACATGATCGACTTGACACCATCTATCGTGAATAATTTAACTGCCAAAGGGCTACAAGCAGCCTCTCTGCCACTAAGAAACTCTCTTGTTTCGTTTTCTCTTAAGATGTTCATAGAAGGGAGAAATTTCAATGCATTTTCATTTGGAGTTTCTGCAGTTTGAATAAATAAGTTCCGGAGCGAAGCCCTGCTGAATATTGGGTTGCGCAAGGCAAATCTTGATGTGTTGGTGAATGCTCGGGAAAACATGATGGTCTTCACTGTATTGGCTGGGTAAAAAGAGTGCGCTTAGCTAAGTAGCCTGTCGCCTTTCAGGTACACAGAGATGTGGTTGCGGAAATCCATGCACCACCGGCTGAAGTCGGTTATTAACGTGCAGTAGAGATTTTTGCACCCACTGCTATTAATTGAAAAGCAATTTCTCAAACATCGATGCAGCCTTCTCTTCGAACTTGCTCTCATTGGCCTCATTACTGATCGATTGGTCCAATTGTAACTTGTTCTCTGCAAGCATCAAGATGTTCTCATCGATCGTCTTCTCCGATATAAGCTTAGTCACCTTGACCTCGTTGGTTTGACCCACACGATGGGCTCTATCCTCTGCCTGTTTATCATCGTGAGGATTGAACGACTGGTCGAAAATCACAACGTTGTTGGCTGCCACCAAGTTGATTCCGAAACCACCGGCTTTGGTGGATAGAAGGAACACCGGAATGGAGTCGTCCTCGTAGAATCTATCAATAATGTCCTGTCTGGTGTCAACACTAGTCTGTCCATCTAAACGCAAGAATGTGATGTTGGAGAAACTGAGAACCTTCTCTAGAATATCAAGCATCTGTGTGAAAAGCGAGAAAACAAGCACCTTCTCCTTTCTTTCGATGACTTTATGCAAAACGTCTAACATCACCTTAACCTTACCACTATCCAACCACTTGTCTTCCTCAAGAATGTATGATCCCAAAGTCTTAGGGAATTTCTCACATAATGCATTGAGCTCATAGTCACTCATCACTTGCATATCCTCGAAAATATATCTCTTGTTAGCGGTGGCATACTCAGGCTCCTTCATGATCTTACCTGACATTGTCTTAAGCATATCGTCCGTGTATAAACGACGGAACAATAATGGATGCATGGATGCTTTTCTAAGAGACATCATCACGTTGGAAGTAGAAGCAATTGGAACCTTCTTGGCGGCATCTGCCTCCTTTCCAACCAAGGTCTTTCTACGCTCTCTCTCGAGCTTTGTGGCTTTACCTTGAGTGATGTACTCGTCATAGATTTGTCTTTGAGTATCACTCATTGGACACTTAACAACTTCATGAGTCTTTGCTGGCAAGTACTTAAGCACTTGCACCTTCTTTCTTCTCAAGACGAACGGAGTCATCATAGTCTTGGCCTTGTTGATAGCTTGTTGAGACAACAAAGGATTGTAGTTTTCTGAGGCATCAACACTTGCCTTCTTGTTGAACAAACCTTGCAAGTCTTCACGCTTCTCAATGAACAATTGTGGCAACATGAATGCTAAAAGAGAAACAAGTTCCTTCAAGTTGTTCTGCAAAGGCGTACCAGTCAACAAGAGTCTGAAGTCTGCCTTCAATCTCATCAATTTGTTGTATCTCTCACTGTTGGAGTTCTTCAACATGTGACCTTCATCATAGACGATCATGTCGAAATGCTGATTTTTGAGGAATTTAAAGTCTGGGGCAGATCCTGTTGCCAAGTTGTAAGTGGTGACAAGAACGTCAAACAGAGACTCTTGCAACTCGTATCTCAAATCCTCTCTCTCGGCCTGAGAACCGTAGTAAGCTTGGACAACGAGATCTGGGCAAAACTTGTTGAATTCTCTCAACCAATTCTCCAAGGTAGAAGATGGCACAACAACCAAATGAGGCTGTTTCTTGTCTGAGGTGGCTTTCAAGTGAGCCATGAAAGAAATGACTTGACACGTCTTACCAAGACCCATCTCATCTGCAAGAATACAAGACAACTTGTTGTGGTAAAGCAAATTAAGCCAGTTGATACCGACTTGTTGATAGTTCTTCAACTCGATATCAGGTGCAAGAAGAGTAGGCTTGTGCTTCACATAAGGTAGACTTCTTCTCTTGGTAACAATACCATCGTCTTCCTCGTCATCATTGCCCGCCTCAACATCGATCATGCTCAATTCACCTTCACCGGTGACCTTGACACCCCACATGTCCATTTGGTTCGAGATAAGGTTTCCATATTCGGAACATTTCTTGACCAAAGAGTCGACAGCCTTGTAACCCTTCAAACTGAATTCAGCGCTTTCAACGATTCTCAAACCCATGGCCTTTCTTTGTGCACCTCTTCTCTCCTTCTTCTTAGCCTCAGGCTCAGGAGTAGCCTCTTCGAATCTATCTTCAGAGACTTGGTAGATTGTGTTGAATGGTCTCTTGGAGATCAAGAGCTCTGCGACCTTTGGTGTGACGTTACAAAGTTCAACAATATCCTCAGTGGAGGACTTATTCAAGAAGTCCAAGATTTGGTTATCAATAGAGGTAAGACCAGACGAGTAAATGTCATTATCTTCTTCAGCAGACATGTCGTCACTGAACACTTCCTCCTCCAACTCGTCATCACTGAAATCTCTTCTTGTTTGCTTGTTCTTCTTTCTGTTGGCCCTGATCTTCTCCTCCAACATCTCCAACTCGTCAATCTCGATCTCTGTCTTCTTTAAACGTGGGACTTCTTCGTCCTTGAATGCAAATGCCTTTGTGAGCAAGCCAGGCAGGTCCAAAGAGATTGGAGTAGGAGACTGCGACGTTGCAGGCGTTGAGTTATCGACTTCATCTGCTCTCACCAATCTCCTCTTCTTCAACTCCTCTGTACGTGGGAACATGCTATCGATCTTCAACTGGTTTCTGTTTCTGTACTTTTCAAGAATCGACACTTTTGGCTTCACAAGCTGAATCTTGGTATCTGGAGCTCTAGGCGCCTCTGCAGTAGGCAAGCTTCTCTTCTGTCTAGCCTTGCCAGCAATTTTGACAGGAGAAGCGTCTTCATCGTCGTAATCTGCTCTAACAGGAGAGCTGATTGTAGATCTTTCAGAAGGCTCCACTGAGGATCGAGTAAGATCTGGAACTTTGTGGATCTCTTCGTATTTCTGAACCACTTCTTGTCTGGCTTTCTCTTGTTGCTTCTCAATCTCCATTCTTCTCTCTTGAAATTGCTTTCTTTGTTCTTGTCGCTGCTCTTGTCTGTTGGAGTCGAACTCTTGCATTCTATCGGATAATGGGATGTTGTTTGCAAGCCACAGGCAGACGTCTCTAAGATTACCTTTACCCTTCACCATTGCCTTGAAGATCTCTGGTTCTGTCAAGTAGTAGAACCTCTTCTGCAACACAGGCCAGCACTTATGACTGTAAAAACGATTCTTGATATCCTCCTTTCTCTTCTCTTCTTCTGCTGTATCTCCACGGCTAGGAGGCATCACTTTGGTAGCAGCCACTGGTGATGATCTCACCTTGATAGGCGACGAACTGGGCACCTGCATCACGTTCTGTTCGTTATGGGGAGAACCTTGATTTGCCGACATTAGCCAGGTAGTTATGCTATTATGTTGGTGATGAGGCGGTTGGGGGCAGAGTTGGGTATTTTTTTCTGGTAGCGCGTATGATAGCTATGGTGTATAGCAAGTGGTGAGGGCCATGGAGGTGGAGGTTGAGCCGAATGAAAAAGAGGAAACGAGAAAGACGATTGTTCTGAGAATTTAAAAATTTGATTAATCTAGGTTCGAAAATGTTTTAAATCGTTTTTTATACTTAATTTTTCATGGAAATTGGTGGATTTTCTTGACACATTTATCTCACTTAGTAGAGGCGTTTCCTGGATGAGATGCGATGCCTCAAGAAGTTTAGATAAAGACGTGATTGACATAAAAAATTAAAAAAATAACAAAATCACAGTATTTGTATGATCTTCTAGAATACAAAACAATCAATTTTTTTCAATTAAATACCCCGTTGATATCATTTCCACCACCCCTCTACATACTAATATACTTTCATGGTCTCTGCAGTACGATAAGTCTATCACTACTTGCTTCCTCATGAAGTACCACGTCTATGCCTGTGGTTCAAATGGAGGTTTTCAATTAGGGACAGGTGACGATGAAGATTATGATGAGCTAAAAAAAATCGAAATCGACCATGAGTCCAAACCAAAATCTCTCGCGTTTGGTGGTAACCATACATTGATCCTATTTGAAGATGGAGCAGTATATGCTGCTGGAAACAACGAATTTGGACAATGTGGAATTGAAGGAATTGAGGTTTTGAAGAAATTCACAAGAATTCCAGGATCTTGGAAACTTATAGCTGCGGGGTGGGAATATTCGGTGCTTTGTTCTCATGAGAATGAGCTCTATACTTGTGGATATGGGCCTAAAGGAGAACTCGGTCAAGGACCCGAAGTGACAAAAAGTGACCAACCAAGGAAAGTCAAAATCCCTGAAAACCTCCAAAATCAAGAAATCGTTGATTTGAAATCCTCAATTAATCATGTTATCGCTAAATTCGCTTCAGGTGGCTTCTGCGGCTGGGGTGCTTGTCGCAAGGGCCAACTAGGGCCAGTAACACCCACCACAGACAAGAAAGGGAACCCAAAACCACGAGCACAATTGCATTATCCAACAGAATTACAAATTTCAGCTTCATCTTATTGTCTAGGTCGAGATAGAACGATACTTCGTGGTGATTCAATCTTCATATTGGGTAAAGATCCATCTGAGATCAATGTATCTCCAGGTAAGGACATTGTATCTCCAGCCACGGTCAAGGCAATGTGGTCATCTGTTCATTATAGCGAAAGAAACCAAGATGGAAGCCTAAACATCGTTTCTGTGGGCAATAATCTGCATGGACAGCTTTTTCTGTATCCTTCAAGTGCACCTATAATAGACTTCGAGGTGGGCAGTGAGCATGGTATAGTGCTTCTTGAAGATTACACCGTATGGGCCTGGGGATGGGGAGAACACGGCAACTGTGGTAAAAACAGCAAAGAAGGAGTCACGTTTGACTACTTGAATCAGCTCTATAGTGGGCAATGCCCAGTGGAGATGATGGCTTGTGGTTTAGCTACAACATGGATTATAGTGAGAGAAAAAGAGCAGTAGCTCATATGAAATGTCACGAGGTATCTTTCCCATATTCATCTAATGCGTAAGATGAAAGTCATCTATGCTCAAAGATGGAAAATATGTTCAACGTAGTTAATTTAGGACAAGTGTATCGGCGAATATCAAGTGTCCACAGGCAAGAATCGATACCGACCCAAGCCCAAACTGATACCCGCCTTCTTATCATCCAGATGTCATGGCAGGCCCACAAGCCTTTCTGGGAATGTCATGACACCGCACTGGAGCTCTCTCGACTCGATACTACAGAGAATGTCGTGAGCTCCAGGAAAAAGAGTGAAGTAGTTAATCTGGAATCTATGAGAATTTTCTAGATGCCATCCTAAGTATGCGCCAGTGCGGGTAACCCACCGATAGCCACCACATAATAACGAAGTGGTCAGACGATATAGCCCTCTACCATAAACAAATCGAAAAAATAATTTTATCAAATGTTTGGCGCAGTTTGCTCTGGAAGACCAATTGAGTTGGCTCAGCAAGTGGAACCTACCAAGTGGGTTTTCTCCATTCCTAATGGATCCAGTGTTAATCACATAGCCATATTCCTACTTCCCCAGACTGACTTCACCGATGTCAACTATACGGCACTCGTGTACTTCCAATTACCAAATTCTACCGAGTTTAAGCTTCTTGGTGGCTTGAATCCAGCAAAACCTTCGGCTATTTACAGATTAAATGATACATCCAAGCCAACCGGACAGTCCTACTTAGCAGACGACGATGATCTCATGAATGACGACTCGGCAGCACCAGCAAACGATGCTGTTTTGAATATTGGTATCTCTATTGAGCCAACTCCACAAGCTGAAGCTCTCTTGCAACAAGAGAAGCTGAAAACAAGAGCCATCCTTCCGCCAAAGCAAAGTCAACCTCCTGCTCCTAAGCTGGCTCTGGACATTGCCGATTTGGCCAACAAAATCGTCAAACACGCATACAACTTCTTGGGAAGTTTCATTGATAGCTCAGGAAAGGTTCCTATGAAGGCATTTGATACGTGGTGGGACAAGTTTAAGATGAAGTTGGCTAACAACCCTAACTTCTTAAATGAACTAGAATGAGAAAGGCTATCCATTGACTAAACAATCCTTAAGGGAAATTTTGAGTTTACAACAAAGAAAGACCAACCAAAGCTCCAATGAAGCCAACACCAATGTGACCAGCAGCGATGTTGTTTCCACCGTTGGAGCTTGAAGCATCAGAGGATGATTTAGCCTCACTAGCAGAGCTGGAGGAGTCAGAGCCACTGGACTTGGACTTGGAAGCACTCTTGGCAGTAGTGGTCATGACCATATCAGACATGGATCCGGACATATCCATTCCAGACATAGACATGGAGCTAGACTTGGAGCTGGAAGAACCCTTAGAGCTTGAGGAACCCTTAGAGCTTGAAGATTCCTTGGAGCTAGACGATGCCTTGGAGCTAGAAGATGCCTTAGAGCTGGACGACTCCTTGGAGCTGGAGGACACCTTAGAGCTTGAGCTGGAGCTCGACATATCCATAGAACTCGAGCCTGACATGTCCATTTCGGACATACTGGCCATATCCATGGCCAGAACGGCAATTGGAGCAAGAAGAAGAGCGATAAGAGCAAATTGCATTTTGTTAATAATAGGTTTTATTTTTCACCGAGACAGGTGTCTCCATTTATAGTGGACTCGTAAACCGAATATGCCAAATATGTCAACGAGCACGGTCTGCGGCCGAAACGGGGTAGGTAAATCACTCAACTTTAATCGCCCATTGTGCCTTCGGGCGAGGCAGTGTTACGTGGTTCTCTGGTTCTGAAGGGTCTTGATATCGTTCTCATTAAACACGCCTAATTAGAGTACGTTATCGAGAGAAGGTTCGTAATTTCCTCGATCTGGAGGCTTCTCTTAAGCCACAGTTGAACCCAAAAGTTTGACACATTTTTTCCCCCGGAAATCTGTCAAATTGCACATTCAGCGGCTCTACCCAATGTGGTAACCTTATTCGCTCTTTGTGAGTGTTTAATGTTGGCACGTCACTTAATGCACAGCGAACTAAGCGGGGGAAGCATTATCGGAGTTTGCAAAAGTCGGCTGCCGAGTTTCAAATATAGAATAATTGGAATGTCAAATGGTTATGGCGTTCTTTGACAAATTGCAAAAAAAGTAAGTTGAGAGCAGCCAAAATTCAAAAAATTTCAAATCTTTCGATTCATTGAACAAATCACAATGGACATGTATTCTCCTGGTATAAATAGAATAGAGACTCCTAGACAGTCTCGCGGACAACAATGTTCATACAATCTCAAGGCACGAGACAATTGACTTTTTGATTCATAACTTCTTCAGTTCATATCCTCTCCAATTTACAACAACATCAATGGGAGACCACCAACGAATGCACCAAGAGCCATATATGGCTTCATGTTAACTGCACCAGCCTCAGAGGAGGTGGAAGATGCACTCACTGAATCGGAGGCTGCAGAAGTGGAGGTGGCTTGGGAAGTAGTACCGGCAGAGCCAGATCCAGAGCTTGATCCAGAGCTTGATCCGGAGCTAGAAGCAGAGCTGGTAGCAGAAGAGCCAGACTTGGTGCTGGCGGTGGTAGTGGCCGAGTCATCATCAGTTGTGGAGTCGGCAATGGCGGTAGCGATGGTCAAGCCGGTGATGCCATCAGAGTCAGTGACACCGTACTTGGAGTAAATGGATTCGTACACACTAGAGTACTTGGAAACGAAACTTGCATAAGCTTCAGTGATCTCAGAAGTCTTGGTGAGGGTGTTCAAATGTGAGAGAGCCAGCGCCACATCGGAACGGGTATAGAACAGGTTCAATTCGCTGTAGAAACCTGTCAGGAACATTGCAAAAACGGAAGACAAATCAGCCAAAGCGGAGGTGTAGTCACCAAGGGCAGTGGTCCAGTCAGAGCCCAAAGAGGCATATTCAGAGCCCAAGTCAGTTGTGAGGGCCTCGAGCAAACTGGCCAAGTTGACATCGGCTGCAAGTGCGATAGGCGCCAAAGCAAGGGCGAAAAGGGAGAAACGCATTTCAATGAGGGGGAATGTTATGAAGGGTGCTAAGCAGATTATACGAATCGATGGGCATTGAGGCCTTTTATATGTGGAGATGTGTTGGGCTTAGGGACATGATGCATCATGTACTGCGAGAAACGGATGAGAGTTGGCATGATAGTACCCATTGAAAGCGCATGCTATTTTCTCAATTTAGTAATTATTTTTCATGATTGGCATGATGGACGGTATATTGATTGCATTTTGGATGATCTTAATGTGTCTTTCCATGCCAAATCATCATCAATTCATTAACTTATGTGGTCCATCGTAGCGACTCCGATGAGCCCGCTTGTGCCTGTACAATCGTGTATATTACTCAAGGTCCATAACGGATGCACGTTTAAGCCACACTAATGGCAGAAACACACAATAGTGCTTAGAGATCCAGTGGTAGTATTACCCATTCTACATAGCGAAGATCTAAGGGAATTGAGAGGTAATCAGGTGTGATGAGATTGAAGTTGATAAGTCAAATTTGTCGATCTTTTGTCATCTCGTTCCTCTCCATTTTCCTCTGTGTGTCGTCCTTTTCGTAGCTAAGTATGACCAGATGCGGGCAACCAAGACAATCAAATTCACGAGAAATGAGAGGAGAACAGCCTTTACGAGAGCCCAGAAAGTTCATGGAAACCGTATGGAAGTTTAAAATTTTTACAAGCGGTTTCATAAGCCCCTATTGATTTATTTCCCTTTCTGTTAAAATTGAGTGCATGTCCATGCGGCTGATACATGAGCTTTGAGAGAAGCCTCAGAGAACGTTGAGAATGGGCTACCAAGTATGAGAAACTCAGTATGAGTAATCGGTGTTGTCCATAAATAGTCACATTTCAGAACTTAATTCAGCATTGTCTCTGTGTGTAACCCATGTGGCGTACCTGAAATGGAAACTCGTGAATTTTCTTGTGTATTCCCCTCATCCAGCCAATGAAGCAGCTCAAGCTGAATATTTTTTTATTATTTCGTCACAGTCCTTTGTTCTCCTCACAGCCTTCATTGACATATGTGGTATTCTAGAAGATAAGGCACGGATGTTTTCGGCATTTAGTGAGGCGTATCGTGGTGTGTTTGTTAGAGTAGTTGGAGTGATTGGTGTGACTAGATAAAAGTGACTGTGATAAGCGGAAGATACCAATAACTTTTGCTTCGTATGGACATTATCAATGGGTCTGTAAAGTTAAATTTCCTCAAGGTATTTGTCGTCTATTGGACATGATGTGTCTCTCGAAATGCAACTTTTCCAGTTATCTGATTGTCTTCAAAGTGTAGTGATTATCCGATGAGGTCCGATTAATATTTATGTGTCATTGAATCCACCAATAAGATAATTTTCCTCAAACAGGTAATTTTTATATTTTTTTGTTCATGTTTATGACACTCACAAAATTTGGAATCTTCATATCAAATATAATTTCTTGCAGAATTTACCCAATTTATGTGGTAGTCTCAATAAATTGGAAATGAGCACTATCAATTAGCTCATCCTCCATACACATCTACCACGCAATATAATAGTATCTCAAAGCGTATACAAGAATAATAGGAGGCACTAAATACCAATAATGTTGAAACAATTCAATTATTGACCAATTGAAATTTAGCGCTAAAAAGTGTCCGAGATATTCACCGCAAAATATCTTCCAACAAGAAGTTCCTCTCGGTGGCCAAGCTGGCTAAGGCGCGAGACTGTAATTGAATTGTAATCTTGAGATCGGGTGTTCGACTCACCCCCGGGAGACTTTCTTTTTTTGCTCACTCTCACTATGGACTCCCCATAGTTTATATTTTTCCTCATCTCATCTCATTTTTATCTAGCCAACAACACCACAAATGCCCTCCAGAAACTCTGTCAACAAGCCGAAGGGCAAAATCCAAAGAGCTCAACACGGTGCTGCTATTTCTAAGAAGAGAAACGCTCGTGCTAGCACCACCGCTCCAACCAGATCATCCGCTGGTAGATACAATAAGGACACCGCTCCAAGACCTACAGACTCCAAGGCTATTGCTTTATATAATGGTGGAGTGAGCTCCCTCGGTGGAGGTGTCACCACCAACACTCTCTCCAAGAAGAGAGCTAAGAAGATCGAGAGAAACAAGAGATACGAGGCCAAGAGAAACGAACAATTGAACATCGATTTGGCTGCCAACAGAGAGGCTATGGATGTCGATGGAGAGACCGAGACCAAGAGAATCAAGAACAAGAAGCCAGAGACTCAGTTGCAAAAGGTCAAGCAGGCACTTTGGGCTGCCGTTGAGGACACCAGCGCTGCTGATTTCGGGTTGAATGTTCTGGGTGAGGGTACCACCCTTGGTATCCAGGCGTTTTAAATTTGCATATTTTAATTGAAGACAATAAGAGGGATAATGTATAAAGAAGGTGATGTTTTTTTAAGGATATGGGACTATCAAAGTGTCATGTTTTCTCATAGTATTCAAGGGTCCAATGAGCATATGGATATCCAACAAGGCACATCCAAGGCACCTCCAAGGTACATCTGAAAAATCACTGTATGTCAAAGAATCCTCTACATCCCTACACTCCTTTCCTCGTAACCCAACTTCAATTCTCTACTCCGTATAAACCCCCTTTTTCTTCAAGCTAGCGTTGACAGTGTCTCTCATGTAGTCAATGAGGACAACTGGATCTGGTGCAGTGAAACACGAGGTACCAGCCACAATAACGTTGGCACCAGCGTCAGCAGCAGCTGGGACAGTCTCCTTACCCAAACCACCATCGACTTGAATGTTCAATTGAGGGAATCTCTCTCTCAACTTCTCAACCTTTGGCATCATGTCAGCCATGAACTTTTGACCACCAAAACCTGGCTCAACGGTCATCACCAAGGCCATATCCAAGTGCTCACCGATGTCATAAAGAACATCAACGGAAGTACCTGGCTTAATGGCACAGGCAGCCTTCAAGCCGTGCTCCTTGATCAATTTAATCAAGGCCAATGGGTCCTTAGTAGACTCATAGTGGAAGGTATATTGGTCACCACCAGCTTTGGCAATTTCTGGAACCCACTTCTCTGGCTCAGCGACCATCATGTGGCAATCGAAGAAAGTCTTCTCGGCCTTTCTTGGGATCTCTTTTCTCAAACTGGAGATGATTGGAGGACCCAAGGAAATGTTGGGCACGAAGTGACCGTCCATGACATCAATATGGAGCCAGTCGGCACCGGAATCGTACATTTTATGACAATTGCATCCCAAGTTGGCAAAGTCAGACGCAAGAATGGAAGGAGCAATGATAGCTTTCACCATGGCTGAAAAGAGGTAGTGGTTGATGGAGGTTTTGGGTTATACAGTGCACTACTATGAGGGTCTATCGAGAGCAATTGAGTACTTTAGAGGGGTGGGACGATAAGGTTTTTCCGGGCTGCGTGGGTCAATTTATAGGAATTTTCTGGATAAATTGAAATTTCTATTTCTTGATTTTCTATTCAAAATTTCATGTTTACCAGACGTGTTCGCTTATCTTTGTAGATGTGTCCTCTCTTGCTCATGGTGGTCTCATAGTTAAGCCTATCTCACTAAGTGAGGCTTGGGCCGACCAATGGGTCCATATCCATTACACAAGCAGATTGGGCCAATTAATGAAAAATGAAAAATTGAAATTTGCAATACTCAAATGTGTCAGTTTGCCACCCGATCAGCCCCAAAAACTATATAAACCCGACATTTCCACGTCTTTCTCCAACCGTCTCTGCCTCCTCTATGCCGCCGCGCCCAGACACAACCCATAGCCTTCAAGAGATCTACCTCCATTTATTCCCGCCAGAGCCATCAACATGACAACAGAACCAGTACAGGGGGCCTCATATGCCGAGCAAATCTTGGAGAGCGCCAGAAGAAATAATACCGAGCTCTTACAAACCATCATTTCCGAATTGGACAACGATCATACGAAGTTGGCACAATTGATCAACTCCACAAAAGAAGTCATTACAAACAACTCGCCATTGCATCTTGCGACGCTGTTGGGAAACTGGGAATTCATAGATATGGTTTTGGACATTGAGGGTGTTGAAATCGATCCATTGAACAGAGAAGGCGATACGCCTTTGCATTTGGCAGTGAAGTACGCTGGAGACGAGCCTGAATACGGATATTTCATCATAGATAACTTGCTTGATGCGGGTTCGGATGCTAAGATTGTTGATAAGCACGGATTGAAGCCGGTCAACTACGTTAAATCCAACGATAAGCTCAAGAGTTTGTTGGAAAGTGCCGAATATGCTTCTATCCACGTGGAAGCTGCCCCAGAGGATGGTGAGGATGAAGGAAGTGCTTCAGGATCGGAGTCTGAGTCGGATTAGGGTCCTACTTGGGTGTGATTTGTCAGAATTGTCAGATGAATCGTTATATTAGATACCTCACGTTGAAGATCACCTAAGATCCTCTTTCGAGAGACAAGGGACATATAGACTTGTTAAGGATTAGATACCTGGAGCCTCAGATATGTCTATATCATCAATGCATATTGTTACAGTTTTTGCAGGGTATTTGGTAGGAGGGCCTCAGAAAGGCACTCATGCAAAAGTGGAGTCCTAAAAAGGCACTCAAGCTAGATGGAACTCAAGCTAAAGGAAAGTCGTCAGTTGCAGTTTCAGGCCAACCATCGAGTTCTGATCTGGCCTTCGTTTTCAAGTCTTGTCTTGTGCTGTTGGCAAGCTTGATCTCCAGATAAGTTTTGAAGTCTTGTAGCACAATTCTTGCTTGTTCTGTCAACTTCCTATTACACAATAAACTTGCACCTGAAGGCTTTGGTGGCTTGTTCTTAATGAATCCTCCGTTTTTAACACCATTATTGAGTACTTGGACCTCTTTTTTCGGAATGCAATAGACCAAACTTAGTGGCAGAGGTGTAGCTTCTTGACCTTTATGGAACTGATAGTCATCGTCTTCATAAACAAGTGGTTGTAGCTTCTGATCATCATTGAGACCATCTAGTCTTGAGAAACATCGCTCAAAATCATCCTTGTTGAATTTGCTTTTCTTTAAAACAAGGTAGTTGAGGTAGATAGGTTCAATTGAAAGACTGTTGATAGCGTTGAGTATCCCCACCTTTTGCTTCAAGCAAAGCTTATCAGAACATGATTTGGAGAAGGTCACAAGACTGTCTGTTCGACCTGGTTTAGTCCGGACTATTCCAACATGGCCAAAATGAGCTCTACCTCTCATTACCTTCTGCTTCTTGGCTGCTGGCTCTTCCCAAAGTTCTTTGCCAGCAGAGAGTCCACTCATAGAAGCATCACCACAAGGAGGCTCTGATATGTATAGAGCAAGCTTTATGTCCTTCTTCAAGCGATATTTTGGCTCATTTTCCTCACTCGTTTCTAGCTTCTCAAGAAGCTTCAGTGCACCCAGGTCAAAACTCTTAGTTTCCTCCATTAAATACCAATTGAACATTCTCAAACATAAAATTTCGGCATGCAAATCATGAACAATCCATCCCTTGGAGTATTCTCTCACTTTATCAGGCATAGCCTTGACTCCAGTGGCTATAGTCATCACGTCAATGTCATCTCCATGAAGAGCCACAAGTCCTGCCAAAACGGTCCATTCTTTCACGCCATTGGACCTGACTGTAGGTTTTCCTGACTTTATAGATAGTCTGTCAAACTCTTTAACGACTGCATTGGCTATTCTGGTAGGTAGATCAGAAGCAGAGGCCATTGATGAAGAGGTGAGTTCATGCAGGTGGGATAAGGTCAGCCTAGGTTAGAAAATGTGGAGTAACTTACAAAAAAAGATCATGATTTCATACAATTTTCAATTTCGCCAAACCAGTATCAATTTAAGAATAAGCAATAATGTGTAGATCAATCAGGATCCGAATATATAGTGTGTGGGACGAGCTAATGGGAACGTAAGTGGAGACTCACAATTGGTCACCATTATGGTCAAATACCAAGTTATTTAGGACCATAATACCATTTTCAAACCGGGAAGCAATCTATGTTCAGTATGCCATTTCATGTCCCATCGATAACTCCCTCAATTAACGCTTCTTTCTCATAAAGGCTCCCATGACTCCAAGTCCCACAGCCAAGACACCACCAGCAACACCCAAACCGATCAAACCATCTTGGGTGACTTGGTCATCAATTGCCTGTTTCAAAGCCTTGAATTGTGTGTTATCTGGTTCCTTCTCGAGCAAAGACTCTGAGTAGCGTCTGGCATTTGCATATTCTCCAACTTTGACGCTTCCCAAGGCCAAATAATAAAGAGCCTCTCTTCTCATAGCTGGAACATCTCTATAAAGTGTCGAGAAGATGTCCAATGCTTGTTGTTGAGTCTTTAGCTGGTCAGTTCTTAGTAAAGCCCAGGCATAATTAAACGATGATTGTGGAGTAGGGGGATGTTCGGATTCGAGCTGATTTCTGAGGATCCGGAGCTGTTCTGGAGCAATAGGCTCATTGATCTCCTCAAGAGCCGAAAAGTCTTTTTTAAAAACACTAAACATAGGAAAAAGACGTGTTAGTGGGGGATATGGAGGCAATGCCAGGTGAGCCTATATAGTGTCACTTGTGCACACCTAGATAGTGTCTCGAGTGCCTCGATAATGGCCTCGATAGGGCCTAGACGATAAGTGAGGAAGGGTAATGGGGTGACAAAAGGATAGAATGGGATTAGGAAAAAGACGGATTTGGTGCTTGACGTTTTTGAAAGAGAAAAATATTTTTTTAGAGAGGATGGAGACGTGTTTTGGTGTATATCTCTCTCACTATAGACAGAGGTATCTGGTCTCTCTGGCCCTATGAAAGTCGCACCATTAAAGTGTTCCAGTTTCACTATGGAGGAGTGCTAATAGAGATGGTCCAAGTGACATAAAAAATGATAAATCCTTTTGAAAATAAACAGCATAAAAATTCAAATCTCTTCGTTCAACCCATTCAAACTCTCTCAAACTCTCAATAATAAAAAACCTCTCTATTGTTTCCAGATCGTCTCCCCTCCCACTTCAGATCCCATGTCTCACTGTGCGCTAAACTTCACTGGCTCTATCCACTCCAACTACATTGGTCCAAGAACACTCACCAATTCTTGAAAATTCCCCTCGAAAATGTCTCAAGAGGTCGCTCTGCCGGTGAAACGGTACTCCATTTTCAACATTTGGTGCATTTCCTTGGCCATCAAGGCGCTCCTTTTCGTTGGTTATCACTCGACTGATTTCGACGTTCATCGTAATTGGTTGGCCATTACCCATAACTTGCCCATTGCCAAGTGGTACATTGAAAACACCTCTCAATGGACATTGGATTATCCGCCATTTTTCGCCTACTTTGAGTGGGCCTTGTCCCATTTGGTGCCCTCTTTTGTCATGGAAGACGGCTGCTTGTCTATCGTGGAGAAAGGTGTCTACAGCATGCCAACAGTCTACTTTCAGCGATTGTCTGTCATTGGCAGTGAATTGGTGCTTTTCTTCTCGTTGCAATGGTACCTCAAAACATGCAAATCCCAACAGGAAGCTCGTAGAGCGTTCGTTGTGGCTCTGAGTCTTGTTCTTTCACCGGGTCTTCTCATTATCGACCATATCCACTTCCAATACAACGGAATGATGTATGGACTCTTGGTGCTTATGATCAATAGTGCCAGGCTCGAGAAATACTTGTGGTGTGGCTTCTGGTTCAGTGTTTTGCTTTGTTTCAAGCACATCTACTTGTACTTGGCTCCAGCAGTGTTTATCTTCTTATTGAGGGTCTACTGTCTCAATTTGGAGTACGATACCAAGAAGAGCTTCTACCATAATGCTATCAGATTGGTCCAATGGGTCAACTTGATCAAATTGGGCTCTGTGGTGATTGCAGTGTTCTCAGTAGCATTTGGCCCATTCATTTACTACAACGTCATTCCTAACCTCATGAGCCGTTTGTTCCCATTCAGCAGAGGATTGACACATGCTTATTGGGCACCTAATGTTTGGGCATTGTACTCATTCATTGACCGTGTTCTCATTCAAGTGTACAACAGAATTCCAATTGCCAGATTACCATTGCAAAAGGTGTTCCAATTCAACCTTAGGTTCATTGGCAACCCAAGTCTCTTAAAATCAGCCACTAGAGGTCTTGTGGGTGATATTGAGTTCTTGATCTTGCCTGTTATTACTCCAAAGTTGACCTTCCTTCTTACGCTCTTTTACCAAACTATGGCCCTCATTCCTCTCTTCCTCCAGCCTACATTTGAAAGATTTATTGGTGCATTGACACTTTGTGGATACGCGTCTTTCTTGTTTGGCTGGCACGTCCACGAGAAGGCGATTTTGATTGTCATCTTCCCACTTTCCTTCCTTGTTACCAGAGACAAGAGACTTCTTGGTCCATTCAACCTCTTGGTGAGTTGCGGATACGTGTCGCTTTTCCCACTTATCTTCACCTGTGAAGAATGGCTCATTAAGGTCACTTACATGTTGCTTTGGTACATCATTTACTACTTTAACTTCCGTAAGGTTGTCCGCATTCCTAGTGATATAGTGTCGCAGCAGGGCTCATTTGTCTTGGACAGAGTTACCAACCTCTACATTTTGGGACTCATCCCTGTGGTTGTCATCATTAGTCTCATTGAGTTATTTGAGCACAAATTTGACATTTTGAAGAAGATGGAGTTCATGAAGCTTATGCTTATGAGTGTCTACTGTGCCATCGGTATCATCAGTTCATGGAACGGGTTCAACTGGCTTTACTTCGTTGATGAGAGCATTTGGGACTCATCCGCTTAAACGTGGTCAAAATTTCAATTTCACCTGAAAATTGCATGAATTGCAAAAATCACCAAATTTCATTACGCTCCTTAATTATCCGAAAAACCCAATCGAGTGTTGATCCGAATCGGCCTGCTTTGATAAGGTACCCATTCCACACTCCCAGTGCAGAATTTCGCACCCAGCAATCCATGACATTATTGATAGCAACCATTATAGTGCGGGCCGGCAATGCCAATCTAGACAATCTGCATACTAGCAATGGCTATATTTATTGGGAATTTGCCAGGGCAAGTCAATTGAGTGACAATTCTGTTGTTTTTGAAAAGAATTTAAGTCATTATGTCCGATACTATTTCCCTTGGAACCTACTTGTTTGAGAGACTCCGTCAAAAGCCCCTCGATTTGGGATCAATCTTTGGTGTGCCTGGAGATTTCAACTTGACCCTTCTTGATAAGATTGAAGAGGTTGATGGCTTGGAATGGCGTGGTTGTGCCAATGAATTGAACGCCGGTTACGCTTGTGATGGTTACTCTCGTGTCAAGGGTAACTCTTCCAAGATCGGTGGTCTTGGTTTCGCTGCTTTAGTCACCACTTTCGGAGTTGGTGAATTGAGTGCCCTTAACGGTGTTGCCGGATCTTATGCTGAGCATGTCGGTATGCTTCACATTGTTGGTATTCCATCTCTTGACTCCCAAAAGAAGCAATTGTTGTTGCACCACACTTTGGGTAACGGTGACTTTGGTGTTTTCCACAAGATGTCTTCTCACATCTCCCAAACCACCGGTGTTCTTAGCGACCCTAACACTGCCGCTGACACAATTGACCGTGTCATCATTGATGCTTACATCAACCAACGTCCTTCCTACTTGGCTTTCCCAGCTAACATGGTCGATGTTCCTGTTCCAAAGGACCGTTTGAACACTCCATTGGACTTGACAATTCCTGAGAACGACAAGGAGGGCCAAGAGGAGGTCTTGGAAACCGTCGTTGAGATGATCAAGGCTGCCAAGAACCCTGTCATTATCATTGACGCTTGTTGTGCACGTCACGATGCCAGTAAGGAAGCCAGTGAGCTTATCAAGTTGACCAACTTCAAGTATGCCATCACTCCAATGGCTAAAGGATCCAAGTACATCGATGAAGATGACGAGAGGTTCGCTGGTGTCTATGTGGGTACCTTGTCGTATCCTGAGGTTAAGCACTCAGTTGAAGACTCTGACTTGGTCCTTTCTTGTGGTGCTATGCTCAGTGACTTTAACACTGGTTCCTTCTCTTACTCGTTCAAAACCAAGAATGTGGTCGAGTTCCACTCTGACTACACCAAGGTGAGAAGCGCTAACTATCCAAATGTTAGAATGAAGGAGCTCTTGCAAGAGCTTGTCAAGTCTAGTGCATTGAAGTCTGCAGTTGCTAACTTCGAGCACGAGAAGTTGGTGAAGGATCCATTCAAGACCGAAACCCAAGAGGCAGAGGCTCCAATCACTCAAGAGTGGTTGTGGTCTCGTTTGTCTGGCTTCTTGAAGGAGGGTGATATCGTCATTACTGAGACTGGTACCTCCTCCTTCGGTATTGTCCAAACCAAGTACCCAAAGAACATCTTGGGTATTTCCCAAGTTCTTTGGGGTTCTATTGGATACTCTGTTGGTTCTGCTTTCGGTGCCGTTATGGCTGCTGAGGAGCTCTCTCCAAAGAGAAGAGTGCTTCTTTTCGTTGGTGATGGTTCCCTTCAGTTGACCGCTCAAGAGATTTCCTCCATGGTCCGTTTCAAGACCAGTCCATACCTTTTCGTGTTGAACAACGACGGTTACACTATTGAGAAGTTGATCCATGGTCCAGAAGCTGGCTACAACATGATTCAACCATGGAACCATCAATTGATGTTGCAAATGTTCAATGCTGAGAACTACGAGAACCACAAGGTTGCTAAGGCTGCTGAACTTGACAAGTTGTTCAAGGATTCAGATTTCGCTAAGAACGACAAGATTAGATTGATCGAGATCATGCTTGAGGAGATGGATGCTCCAACTAACCTTGTTGAACAAGCTAAGCTTTCCGAGAAGGCTAATGCTGCCCAATGATCATGTCATCGTTAAGATTGACTATTAAGCTATTCACAGGTGGCTGGAGTTACCCACTTTCAGGCTAAATATGGAATCAGGGAACAACGCTTCCCAGTCCTCGTTGAACAAATCTGAAGTCATAAGGACTGGTGGTCCACCGAAAAATTCCACATTTGTCTCGTCTATAAAATTGTTGTAGTTTGCCTGAGGTGCTTGGAAAACATTGCCATTCGTACCAAAATTTTGGTTGTTTGCCTCGTTCACCATATTAGGCTGGTAGCCAGAACTGACTGAACTCGTTGTAGATAAAGGTTCTGGGATTTCTGTGGATTGAGCAAGTCCACTTGCTGGAACGACATCTGCAACTTCCATTTTGACGCTGTTATCAGAGCTTGTGGGCATTAATCTTCTTGCTTTTCTAGCACGAGGTCTCTTTCCGTCTCCAACGCCAGGATTGAAGTCAGGATCATCCACAAATTGAAGTTGAAGCTTGTTCTCGATCATTTGAAGCGATTTCTCAGCAAGAGCCCATGTTTTAGAACAGCCAGCCAAAGCACTAAGGAAATACTTAAGCTTTGCTCTCTTATCATCTTGCAACAGCTCGGTTGAAGTGGTCAAAAGAATGACAGAAATGGAAAGAATACTGCAGTAGACAATGAAGATAGAAGCACGTCGAAGTCCGTGGGTCTGTTCAAACTTCCTTATGGCCACATATAAGTCTTCGATGGCGTCGTGACAAATGACTGCTGGCGATAAATGATGCTGAACCTTCGATACGCTAGCAATACCAACGAAAGGTCTGTTGAGACACAATATGAGAATATAGTAGTAATATCTCACACTGGAGATTGTAGGATTGTCTGATGTGTTTTTCAAACTCTCTTGATCCCAATTTAAGTCCCTCGGAAGGTTCTCCTTCCAGTTCATGATTCTTGCATTATATTCAGACAATTTCGTAAGTCTTGATGTCAAATCCAAGTCTTCTCCGTCTGAATCTTTGTGTAGACCTGTTTCGTGGTCTGTTCTCGTGAAAATATCACTAAGCATGTTATCTGAAATGTTGATCAAGTTGATCATGTTTCTGAGTGGATCAGAGATATTCGTAACGTTCTCCGGGATGTACTTATAGTCGACGATCCATTCTAATTCAGGCAAGTCCAGTGTTTCTGGAATCGAAGCATCCAGCAGCTTCAAAAGCGAAGGTCTTCCCAATACAAGACTGATGAAGTGGTCTGCCATGTAACAGCCCCAGTAGATTCTACTTCTGATGGCGACATCCAACGGTTTGACTGCTCCATGGTTTTTCAAGAACCACACCTCTGGATTGAGCTGGAACCCCAAGTCAAATCCCATTCTCATGGCATTACCCAGAAGCATCCAACCAGTGGAGTTGTTACCATTGCAAATGTCATAAAACGCTAGCAAAAGAAAACTTTGAACTGAGGTAATTGAAGGGTGTTCGAGACTCGACAAGAGAGAACTTCTGGCCTCGTTATAGTACGTTATGGACCGAGAATAGATGGTATCTACCTCACACATTCTAGCTCCCAATGCACATATACTGAGCACCAAAACCAGCGAGCAGTAAAGCGAATTTGGCTTAGGATTGAAGAAATCGATAAGGAACGCTTCTCGAAACACAAACATGTTGTGATCTGGGTACTGCCAGGTGAAAAAGAGCCGTAGACATTGGAGAACGTCTGGATCTTTATTCATGGACTTGAGAAGCGTTAGTTCTCGGACTTCACGCTTCTGGAAGCCACTCTTTGGCTTGTGATCAACATCATTCTCGTAAACACTCGTAGGACCATACACTGGACGAATTTTGGACTGTGGAGTAGGTGATGGTGAGTGTCCAGTCAGGTTGACTCTTATGTTTTTCGTCGTTTCTGCACTTTTGGCCTTTTCAGCTGGTGGAGAAGCAGAGTCTTCGAAGTACTGACCGATATTATCCTTATTGGCCTCGAAAAAACGGTTTCTTTCCTCTGGTGTAGCGAGCTTGTCCAAAGACACAAAAAATTGAGTCAACGCGTCGTTTCTCTTCTCCAAAGTCAGCACATAATTGGCAGGAGGACGTTTCTTTCTCATGTCATTGGGCACCTGAATACATTCGACGCCTAATTTCACACAACTGGAGCATGGATGGGCAAAGTTACATTTCACTTTTCTTAGTCGGCATCGCTGGCAGGAAAGTGGCATTTCCTTCTTGGAATCGGGCTTCCTCTTTGTCCCTTGTGAAGGTGATAGTTCCACCTTGAGAGTCCCCATTTCACAGGAGGCTTGGGACATTATAGTGGCTAGATCTGGAGAGATGGTTACACTCGTATCTGTGGTCTGCACCAAACCTTAAAGATAGACAAGGTCACGTGAATGAGATATCGTTTTGATTTGATGAAATCATTTCAAATTTTTCTGATTTTTTTTAAATAAATATTAAATTTTTGGTTTCCTGAGTATTAGTATTATCCTGTTAATTTGATTTTTTCCCGTCGTAGACTTCATGTCCATCGCACGGTGGAAACCTGAACCAAGCAGATGAACCTCTTCCTCTAAATGGCAAATAAAATTTGGTATGTGGTGTAGAATACCGCCAAAATTCCAACAACAATAAGACCGTAGTCAAACATTCTCAAAAGGTTTGATTGGTTTGGCTTGGCCTTGTATGTCTTCAAGTGGATCATAGGTGGATAAATGTACACGAGCGGAATACATGCGAAGCATCCGTTAAAACTGACAAACTTGTCGATGTTGTTGGAGTTCAAGTAGGCCACGAGCGAGATGAGGGCAACAGAAACGGCTCTCAAAAAGTTCTTGATCCACTTGATGTGTGGGTTGTATTTACCCGAGTTGTGGTACAACTTTCCTTCTTCAGAAGCATTTTGCTGTTGCTTAGTCAAGAACAATCTTGAGTTGAAAATGGACAGTTCAGCGATTCTGATAGCTGGGAATAATTGCAATGGAGCAGTCAAAAACACAGCGATAGAGTAAAGAACCATAATGAGCTGAACAGCGATATTGGACAGAGGCAAGTTCAAAATGATAATAGACTTGACATTCTCACCAAAACTGGAGTATCCAATAACACCAATAGCCACAAACAAAGCAGAAATGACCACCATGGAGAGAGAAAGAACAAATGGGAACTTCTCTGGGTTAGCCATAGAAGCCTCAATTGGAAGAATCAACCCAATACCCTCAAAAGCGGTAACTGCAACACCAATAAGCATCGACCAAGTCTTGGAGTTGAATTGAACGATATTTGGACCCAAACCTTCCTCGAGCAACTGGAGTCCTGAGAAGTAGAAGATGATCAACAAACCAATAAGGATAAATGTTGATGAAATGAGCGAAGTGAACGATAATCTGGTCAAGTCTCTGATGAGAACAAGCGGAATAAGGAGAATGCACTGGAGGATGACGATATTAGCCTTGCTAACACGAACACCAAACATGTTTTCAACGAATGAAGACATGTTCTCGGCAGTGAACAAGATATAAGTGGCAACGAAACCAATTTGGGAGAAAATGATGGACACCATGATGGAGTACTTCAAAGGTTTTCCATATGTCAAGTAACCCAACTCACCAAAAGAGGTCTTACCCAAGACATTCTTACTTTTGATCAAGACAATGTAACAAATATAAGTCAAAAAGCCGAAAACAGTCATTACAACAGTAGAGAAAAGCAAACCTCCATGCATGAATGCTCCAGGCAAGAAAAGAACACCAGAACCCACCAAAGCCTTGAAAAGAAGGAAGAATGTCTTTAATTGACTGGCAGTTCCCTTTGGCTGAGCCTTTTTCTTCTTTGGTTTTGGTGTACGGCCTTGTACCAACAGCGAGTCTTCATCAAACACGTCTTCGTAGTTGTCTTCGGAAGAATATTCCTCTTCGTCATCTTCATTGAAGTCTTCACCGGCAAAGTGTCCGTAAATGCTCAAAAACTCGACAAAATTCCTCGTAAGGAAAGATGGAGGTGCCTTGTTCTCTTGCAAGGACTTGTTGATCAAAAACTCTCTTCTGAAACCACCTGGAACTCTGATATCACTGGCTGTAGACTCTCTTCTGGTCTCAGATAAGTAGGTCGAAAACGACGACGATCTGCGAAGACTACGCTCGCTGGATTTGTTGGCGTTTCCGATTTGTTGGTAGACACCTCTGGCCACGTCTCCACCTTGCATTTTGAGCGTTTCATCTGGCTTAACCAAGTGCTTACTCACTGTCTTGTAGTCGATGTTGCCTGGACTCATAGTGTTCATAGACGAGACGTGTTCGTCGTAAGAAGTGGACTCTGATCGGAGATGACCGGTCTGGGTGCTTCCGTAGCTACTCAGCGGTTTAACATTTCCATTTAAGCTGAGTAAGTTGGCGTTGGAATTAGAAGAGTGGATCAGTAAGGCGCCATTCAAAGAGGGGTATCTTGAAGGAGAATTTTGGAAGGGAGAATTTGACAACGACGTCGTTGAGTTCTCGTTGGGTTGTCTTCTAAAAGAGGACATTTTTCAACGATTTAAGGAAGGTTGCCACTGGAAAAGGTGTAATGAAGAAGACCAGATTGGCTCGCTGAGGCTGCTAATAAGGCGGTGACATGTATTATATGCCGAGAAGACCGATGGAGTGTGATAGAGGGGACGATAACTGAGAACGGAAAGAGGTATGGAATTTTCGAATAAGCGGGATATGGTCAAAATTGATCGATAAAAACGAGTATGTAATTTTTAGAATTGACTTCGGTGGTTTTAACGTGAATATCTATGGGTTTCTGTGCTTCAACTGTGGTGTGCGATCGCTGTGGACCTAATTATAGAGCAATGGACAAAGCCGGCGGTGTATTACAACAATGGAGCAAACTTTAATAATGTAAAATTCGAGTGTTGAGTTTCTGAAAAATGTCTTTTTTTGACTTGGCAATTGGAAACACGTATAACGGAATTTTCTTACCGAAATCTGTCAAGATCCAAGAATCTTTCGGCACCTCTAAGGCAGAATTCCGCAGCCTTAGCGGATCTCAGGGCTCATTAAAGGCTAGTGACACCGAGAAGGCTTAGAAGGTTCGATTCAGGCGTAGGACAGAGAAAAAATAAACATCAGGAAAGTCACGAAAATGGCCAATGAGAACTACGAAATGAGTTTTATTTTTTAACAGCTGAAAATCGCTTGGACGTCGGTCACTTTAGGTTGTAGTTGCTACCAGCCACGAGCTTGTACTTATTGCTCTCGCTTAGACCATAGAAAAATGACAAAGGGGTTTTTGAAAATGGTGCAATTGTCGTTTTTGACAAAATAAGGCGATTTCAATAATCCATGATTTTTCCCAGAATTTTAATGAGCAATTCGGGTCCGTTCCCGGGCCGTTCCTAAAGTCCTTCTCCACATCCTCCATTAGCCACAAGCCGCATAGAACACCCAGGCAAGACTCCTCCAGCAATTTCACTAGAAGACACTCCAGAATCCAGAGTAATCAAAAGTTTTCCATTCCTTCATTCCCAATTAGTCAATTAAAATCTTCCACAAAAAAATTCCCACCAAGATATCCCGCCAATTTCTCTTCCTTTGTCGTCGGCCTTAACAACCAATTACCTGCATCTGACCCACCCAGTCCTTATCACCATTATCCTCTAGCATGGCTAGTGGGTCTCCTACAGCGTTCTTAGATGACGTTGACGAGCCTCAAAACTTCAATCCTGAACTGGCACCTTTCGATTTGCTCGTTTCAGATTTGTTTTTGAAGCTCGATTCGACCAATGCCGATAACAAGGCACCTTTCACTAGTGTTAGTGCCAAAAAGGTCCATATAATTGAAGAATTCGTCAAGACATGGCGAACTCACTTTGGTGAAAACATCTATCCGGCCGTAAGACTCATATTTCCCAATCGAGACGGCAGAAAGTACCATATTAAAGATGTTGCATTGACAAGATTGGTGAGTAAACTACTCAATCTTCAGCCTGGCCTGGCTGACTATGTGATCATAAAGAACTGGAAAAGATCGTACCAGCAGAAAGTTCAGCTAGCGGGAAAAGGTGAACGAAAGCAATTGGGCGATTTGCCGTTGATTATTGCCAGAATTATCCTGAGAAGAAGAGATCAGAATAACGTGATTAAGTCAACGGTGACAGTGGCCCAAGTCAATGAAACACTTGACAAATTGACCCAGCTCACTCAATCTAAAGACCAAGTTGATCTCTTGAGCCCATTCGTGGAAAAGCTTACCATTCCAGAGGTGAGATGCTTGTTCCAGATGATTTTGAAAGAGTCCATGTTATCTTTTTTCGAAAGGAGTTTCTTCATAGCATGGCATCCAGACGCCTATGACTTGTTCAAGGTCTGTGAAGATCTAAAGAAAATTTTCTGGCTCCTACGAGATCCAGAGAAAAGGCTCTCTTCCTCACAATTATGTGTTCAGCCCATGTACAGCTTTATACCACAGTCATCGAAGAAGCTTGACATCTCATACGCTGACCTTTGCAAGAGAATGACGGTGCCGATGTCAAAACACGATAAGGACAAAAAACTTGTCAGTATATACGAAGATCAGGGCATAGATGGACATTTCCTTATCGAGGAGAAAATCGATGGCGACAGAATGCTTATGCACATGGTCGATGGCAAATTTAAGTGGCATACAAGAAGAAGAAGAGACTACACTCTAGTTTACGGAGAAAATAATCATATTGGCTCATTGACGAAACATCTTGGAGATGCCTTCAATAAGAACGTCCAAAGTGTCATTTTGGATGGAGAAATGGTGGCATGGAGCAAAGACAGACAGTTGATTCTCCCCTTTGGAACTCTTAGGTCAGCAGCCATTCAAGAAGCATTGAAACAGTTTGAGGTTGTTGATGTCTATGAAGGAAACAATAGTTGGCCATTGTTCATCATCTTTGATATCCTCCATCTAAATGGTCGAGACCTAACAAACCTCCCTTTATTTTATCGAAAAGATTTACTCAAAAAAGTGGTCAATGAAGTACCTCATCGTTTTGAGATCTTGGAGTGGGTTAAAGCTTCCACACCAGCAGATTTAAAGGCCAACATGAAGAGAATCGTATCTGAGAACAATGAAGGTATCATGGTGAAGTCCCTCCTTCTGAAATATCGTGTTTACAGTCGAGATTCGACCTGGATTAAGGTGAAACCCGAGTATCTCGAGAATTTTGGTGAAAACCTCGACTTGGTCGTCATTGGCAAGATTGGAAGGATCAAAACTTCATACATGTGCGGACTCAAAGACACAGAAAACGAAGGAACGTACAAGCTGTTCTGTAACGTTGCCAATGGATTCCTGAATGAGATATACAGACAAATCGAGGCGAAGCTATGCAACTACTGGGTGGAATACTCCAAAAGGAAACCACCAGCGGAATTGATACAATTCGGTACGAAAAAGCCAGATTTCTGGATAAACCCCGCTAACCTGATAGTACTCGAGATAAAGGCTAGATCGATCGAAGTGACTGCTGAAACTCCATATGCGGCAGGATCAACCCTCCACAATCTCTGGTGTCGGGCAGTGAGAGAAGACAAGGATTACGAGGAATGTATCACGCTACAAGAATACAAGGATATCAAGAGCAGGTACTCTATTGACATCCATAAGAAGCAGAACGTGAACCAAAATAGGAAACGAGCAGGGAACAATTCTATTTATATGAAATATCGTGGAGGACAGAAAAAACCCCATCTTCTGCGTCAG
Source organism: [Candida] citri (assembly GCA_030571295.1). Classification (NCBI taxonomy): domain Eukaryota; kingdom Fungi; phylum Ascomycota; class Pichiomycetes; order Serinales; family Metschnikowiaceae; species [Candida] citri. Next base: position 380,118 of record JAJLXN010000012.1, read on the forward strand.
AGCAACATTTTCGCTAATATTCATTTTGTTGTTGCTACTGACTACAGAGATCCCGATGCGAAAGCTGCTATTAGTGGAGACAATCTCAAGACAATGATTATCCGGAATGGGGGAACAATAGAAGTGAATCCCAAGAAGGTGAGCCTCATCAACAAAACCCTTGTTGTTTTAGGACAGTCGATTACCCCTCGTATCAGGAGATGGGTTGACGAGGGGTTTGATATCGTGAGCCCAAAATGGGTAATCTATTGCATACAAAATGGCACATTGGAGAGGTTGGAGGCGCAATTCGTCACCTCCACAAAAAATGATGAGCTTGCCAAATTGCTTGAAACTAGAGTCGACGAATTTGGCGATAGCATGCAAGTGACTCCGCACTCCAGCAGGAAATTCCTCAGATATTTGTCGGGGCTCAACATTAGCTCTGCGCTAACCGATAGAAGCTTCGGAGTATGCGCCGCGCAATGGGAAAGTGAGGAGAAACCCATCGGCAGGACACTTTTTGCGAATTTGAGCTTCTACGTAATGGGGAGTGGAGATAGGCCTGGAGAGGCAGAGAAGGCTAAGATTGTCCGAAGAGTTTTACGTTTTGGAGGTGAAGTGACTACGAATGCCGAATCGGCATCGTTCATTGTGGTTCCCCAGAGAGTGACCCAGAGTAAAGCATTCCGGCTGCAGTGGAACAACGTAATGCGTCATTTAGGGGAGATCTTTGATGAGGGCACGAAAATTCCCCAGATAGTCACCGACAAATTTCTTGACATGTCAGTAGAAGCTGGACATTTGGGGGATGCCGCTAGCTGCAGAGCGGAGATGTGACAATCTGGTCAAGTGATGGCCTGTCTGCAAGGAACAGACCTGGAAAATATTGGTGCAGGAAATTAATGCCGTGGAACAGCATGTCGTTTAGGAGTGTAGTCATCACTCCTACGCCGTAAATGGGGCGGACGATGTCATCACGTCGCGATGTGTTTTATAGGTTAATTTGATGACGATGTTGATATTCTGTATCTGAGCAAGTGTTTCATAACACCATTTTTAGCAATTATAATCTCACCACCGGCATGAAAGCCCTATGAAATTTCCCCATTTCACCGACCAGGCTTAAATGAAAGAGGCTCTAAACCCCCGCAAAACAAAAGAAAACGCAGCCCGGAAAAACGTATGCATGGGGGCTGTCAGGAATACCTGCAATAGAACAACGCCTATCTACAGGATGGCGATATACCTCAAGGGCAGTTATTGGCGAAGTATGCGCATGGTCCAGGTATCCAACCACCGACTTGTTCAGCAAATTAGCTGACATTCTTTACTTGGAAGTGTGTTTATCGGGGTGCGTTGTCCGAGGGCGATTGCTTTGTTCACGCTAGAAAGGTAAACACCCCCAGATCGCAAGACAACCCCCCACCCCATCCCGCAGGGCGAGCAACTCCTCATGTGCTGCAGTGATCCTGTGCCTCATGCAGATGCGGTTGTTCATGCGCCAGTCAGCGTGGTCTTAATCCCGGACGAGGCTCCATTGCCAAACATATATATTCGCATGTTCTTCTTGCAAATCCTCCAACCACCTCTTTTTTCCCATCATCCTTCAACAATGGACGACTTGTGTATTTCCTCCTCTCCTCCCTATTCGGAGAACATTGACTACATGGGCAAAAACTTTATATCCAATCACAACCTCCATGTTTGCTGGAAACAAAATAACTCTGTCACCATCAAGTCCCACCAGGACGACATCTGTCTCACAATCCCTTCCACCATCTCTCGAAGACTAGAAAATATTTGCTGGAGAAGATGGAACAAGCAGTTGCATAGGTTGGGCGAAGTGTCGCCGGCTACCATCAACTGGAATAAAGGCCAAGATATCACATGGCTCTACGGGCCAAAGTATAATGAGCCACGCGTACACAGTTTCAATTCATCCCGCCTCACTCCAGACAACTTGTCCAAGATGAGCTGTCAAGACATGCCCGACTTGGAGCTCGACGAGGTGTCTTCTGTGGGGCTGGCTTCCACCATGTCATTTGAAGATGCCTTGCTGATTTACTCGGAAGATGATACTGAAGAGTTTGGAGAGTTCCACCTAAAGCCTGCGATGAGGCCTGCCTCGTCTGCACCACAAAAGTCCAAGAGAAGGAAACTGGTTAAGTTTAGCTACATTGTTAACTCACGAGAGTTCGTCAATGGCACCCTGTTTGACTACGACTTTTTGGACACTCTGTGTTTGTAACACCACCACCTAATATCTGCATGCGTACATAGATGTACATTTTAATTCATTTTTGCTGGCAATTTTTTGTTGTAGAATAGTGTTTCCCTTCGTCCTTCTGTTGCATATGAAGAGTGTTTAGAAAATGCGCCATTCAGTGGTATCGAAGCGGTTACGTTAATGGTGATCCCCGGGTGCATATGCGTAATAAGCGAATGTCCAGTGGGCCGAAAAACCCTATATGAGCACTTTCACATGAAGGTCATCGAAGATCATTTTTGCTATCAGTAGGAGCCTGGGACCGATTGGAACAATTAAAGAAAGGGTTCATGAGAAATATTACCGCTAGCCAGATTTTAGCCTCGTTTTGTTCTCTTGCTACTCCTCTAGACGCTAAGGAGTTGCCATCTTGGTTTAGCGGCATACTGCACGTACTGCAGACCGGCTGTCCTATGAAAAAGAAACTATAGTATTACGAAACTTCGAAAAACCTTGTAATGTCTAGGGCGGGCTATCTAAGTTCTTCCGCAACTTTAATGTAAGACAACAATAAACTTGCCCAGCCTTCCTTATCCTGTGGCGGCCCCGCACGATTGTTTCGCCGCAGTTTGGGGGAGGTGGGGTTGCGAAATGCCTATGTGGGGAATCGCATTGGCATTATGACGGAACGATTTCGCAAAACGCAAAAATTGTTCGATGCAAAAGAAACCAACAATAGATCCTCCACTTTACCCGACTCCTCCCGATGGGCCTATTGGACGACGAGATGAGCGGGCCCATATGATTATTTTTTAGCTAAGAGATAAGGTCATCTCCACGTACGAATACGTCAGAGCTCAACCCCTTCAAAAGAAATTTTTCTTCCCCATCGTTTGCACAGCGTTTATACCGATAACAGTGGGTGCATGTGGAGAATCGGGAAGCCTTCCAGATTTTCCGGGGTGCGCGCCGTTTACGCAGGCTGTCAACACTCGCGCCATGCAGTGTTGAATGGAGGTTGTAATGCACCTCCACTAAAACGCCCCGGACTCGAAGTGGGATTCTGCCTCCTTATCTTTTTAGCTCGAATGTCAATAACAATACTGGAAATGGCTGATTGTGGCAAGTTTTTTCTCTAAGGCGTTATCATGAGTATCGCAGACCTCCGAGGATAAATCCATTGTTAAGAACATGGCCATCTGATTCGGGGGAATGTGCAATTTCTCCATTGGGAAACCATTCCAGCGACCCCGGGTTGGACCAAAATGTTGGATTCTCATCCATTGCGCACATACCAAGTCCATCCCGCACATACCAAGTGAATTTCGAATTCTCCACATTTTAGCGTCTTTAGCAGCAGTACCAAGAAAAAAATAGTGCTTCATTTCAAATGATGAGCTCACCAGCCACCATGTTGCTGTTTTCGTACTAGCCCCCTAGCTAAGCATTTCATCTTGAGCCCTTCACCCCTGAATGCAATGTGCTATCATACCTAGCCACCTAGTGGCAACAAGTGGAGATGAGGCGCGGCATCCTAGGGGATCTAACCCGGCAATCCCTAGGGGATGTAACCTGAGAAGCAAACAACTATCCAGGCGGGAAGCAATCTACAAACTCTGCCCATCGAACTAGAAACCTTATTTTTACGATATAGCTCACTCTCGTAACCCCTTCTCTTGCTCGTGTTCGACCCCTCGTCTCACTTCTCGTACGCTTTTTATATTGTTCATTATAGCAATATTCTGAAGCACAAATTCGTCATGAGTAGCAACCAATTCGGCCAATGGTTGTTTCATACGTTTGAGTCCGACGCTGAGTTGCTCGTACGCGTCCTTTGTTTCCATTTTTTCAAGGGTGTGATCAAGAAAAGCGAGTAGTACGAAATTAAACTTTGTTGATGGAGGCGCGTTACGCGCTTGATGTTTTCCTCTCATAGTTAACGTGTGTTATCATTACACCCCTCCACTAATGTCAAATGGGCTACCGGACCCGTCACTAAATTATGACGAGGACGATGATTTCGATGATCTTGATGACGATCTAGATTTAAAAGTGTTCAATGAGGTTGAATATGAAGAGATCGCTCAGCCTAAAAAACCATCTACAACTCACCATCAGACCGACCTAGAAGCACTAAAAACTTATATTTATCCGACAAATTTACAGGTCAGAGACTACCAATACAATATTGTCTACCGGGCGCTTTTTCACAATGTTCTTGTGGCGCTACCGACGGGTCTAGGTAAGACCTTCATTGCAAGTACAGTGATGCTTAACTTCCTACGATGGTTCCCAAAATCAAAGATTATTTTCATGGCACCAACTAAGCCCTTGGTTGCTCAACAAATCAAAGCTTGTTGTGGAATTACGGGTATTCCATCGACAAAAGTGGCCATTTTATTGGATAAAACAAGACGCAATAGAGCAGCGATTTGGGATGAGAAACAGGTGTTCTTTACCACTCCACAGGTCGTAGAAAACGATTTGGCTACTGGAATTGTCAATCCAAAAGACGTGGTTTTGCTTGTTATCGATGAAGCCCATCGTGCTAAGGGTAACTATGCATACAACAATGTGGTAAAATTCTTAAACAGATTCACTCAATCTTATAGAATTTTGGCCCTTACAGCTACTCCTGCTTCAGACGTTGATGGTGTCCAAGAAATTGTCGATAATTTGTGCATTTCGAAAGTCGAAGTGAGGACTGAACGAAGCATCGATATATTCAAGTACTTAAAGAAGAAGACGGTGGAGCGTGTCACTGTTGGCCAATCAGATGAGATCAAGGAAGCCATTGATATGATTTGTGAGGCTATAAAACCAGTTTTGGAAACTGCTAACCAGAGAAAAGTGTATGAAATCACCGATCCAGCCAAAATCAACGCTTTCAGTGCTTTGGATGCCCAACAGAAACTCGTGAGAAACCCCTCCATCCCTGAGGGGTTGAAATGGGCCAATTATTTCATCTTGCAGCTCCTTATTGTTGTGGGACAATGTCTTCGGCGACTCAACATTTACGGAATCAGATCGTTCTACAGTTACTTCAAGGAGAAGCATACGGAGTTTGCTACGAAGTACAATAACAAGAAATCCACCAACCATTTGGCAGCAAAGTTTTATTTTCACGAAAGCATCAAAACGCTATTGTCAAAATGTGAAACTTTGATTGAAGACCCTACTTTCTTGGGCCACCAGAAATTGGAAGTGGCAATTTCTGAGCTCGATATGTTCTTCCAAACCTCAGCAAATAAAGACTCCAGAGTGATTATTTTCACTGAATTCCGTGAGTCTGCTCTTGATATCGTACGAGCTTTGGAGCAGCAAAATTCCATGTCCAAACCTCACATTTTCATCGGTCAAGCAAAGGAACGAGAGAAATTTGATGAAGATAAATTTTTGAAAAAGGGCAAGAAAGCGCCCAAGAAGAAAAAGGGGAAAGAACCAGAAAAAGAACCATCTCCACCTCCAAAGCTGAATAGGCCACAGAGCTCATCTGAGAAAGCTCAAATGAATGGAATGAACCAGAAAATGCAGAAGGAATTGATCAAACAATTCAAGGAAGGTGTTTATAACGTTCTAGTGGCTACTTCCATTGGTGAAGAAGGTTTGGATATCGGTGAAGTTGACTTGATTGTGTGTTACGACTCCACTTCGTCTCCCATCAAGAATGTCCAAAGAATGGGTAGAACTGGACGTAATAGAGACGGTAAAGTGTTGCTTCTTTTCTCCAGTAATGAGGAGCTGAAGTTCGACAAGGCCATGGGAGGTTACGAGTACATTCAACAGCATATCATGAATGGTAATTTGATCAATTTACATGATCAGATCCGGATCATACCTCGCGAGGTAACACCTGTTGTGGAAGAAAAGTTGATTGAGATTCCCGAGGAGAACTTAACAATTACTGCCGAAGATGATGAAGATGAAATCATCAAGATTGCAACGAAGTATATGAACGGCACAGCTCCAAAGAGCAAATCGCTGAAAAGCAAGACTGCGAAAAGTACAAAAGGAGAGAAGAAGATTCAGAAAAAGTTCTTCATGCCTGATGACGTGGACACTGGATTCAAATCTGTTAGTATGATGCTCAAACGTAAAGGTGAAGAGGAGTCAGTTGGCGAGAAGAAGCAAAAAGCTGAAGAAAGGCCAAAAGATATCTTGGACTCGATCTTGGACTCTGATGATGATGATCTAATCATGAGTGCAATCAATAAAATCAGCCAGCCTCCGAAAAGGATTGATGACTTTCTAGGAAGCAAAGAATCAAAGGCAGATAAAGAAGCCACACCAGAGAAGCAAACCATCGATGAATCTCCGAAAACCGAGCCTATGGAAAACATGAAACCACAGAGCAAACAACCAAAAATTGTGGATGTGACAAACATTTCGCGTGATGCACCCGTAAGTCCACCAAAAACTTTAGGACTTCGAAGACCTCGAATGGACAAGATACTTCGAAATCCTACTGGTCCTAAAATCTTAAAGCAACCTGCTATTCTTGATTTACAGAATCTGAATATGACTTTGTGCTCCAGACCTCCAAGGCAGATGAGGCCTTCTACTATTGCAAAGCCAGCCATTAAAGAGAAAGGCCTTGATGACGACTTTGATGACGATGACGATGAAATTCTTGCATTAGCACGAAACTCCTCTTCATTTGACCCATCAATGTTTTCGCAGCCAAGAGAGGAAATTTTGGTTTCGTCGAACGAGAAAGACTTTCTTCCTTCCAAAACGACAGCATCATCAAACGACAAGGTTTCGCTCTACACTAATACCTTTAACGAAACAGATGGACTCCTTGATGAAGAAGAAACCTCGGAGCTTTATATGTGTTATTTCCATCCAACGGATACAAACAGTCTCATCGACTGTTACAATGTGAAAGACCATCCCAAATTGGTTGGAGATTTCAAGATCGGAGAGAAGTCAAGGAGATACACGAAATGGTCGAGAGAATTCACGAATATTGACGAATCTAAGGCCACTGAGCTACTAAAAACTTACAAAGGAAACATCACGAACCAACTTCCACCAATTGAGGATTTCATCATTTTTGACTAAAAAACGGAATTTTATAGATATTTATACATAATGAATTAATGACAGGAACTCACTAATTAAATTGGCTGCAAGATAAATCTCGTATATGCACTCCCCAAACAGAGTGTTACCCGGATTATCGCAAAGTATATAAGCATCAAATTTCCCACCACCAAGACGATTCTTGTTCTCCATCTTTATGCAGGGGCATTACGTGTATCAGTGAGGATTCGTCCGAGATCATGTTTTTGCTGGTTGAAAACTATAACCTGACAACTCTTTGGTGGACTTGGCCTTGTGTCTTGTTCGTCAAGGGAATTTTTGGAGAACTTTGCACCGCATGGCGGTACTTCTTGCAAGACCCCAGCACTTTTTCTCATTGAGTAATTGAGGTCATTTACTCAGTGAGATGGACTTTGCAATCCTTGATAGCGGGTTTTAATCACCCATCGTAGCTTCAGCCTTGTGCCTCGCTCGGTACAACGTTTCCAAGTTGTATCTTGAGCTGGATACATCCATTGCACTATACGTGACGATGCTTTGTAAGGGGCCATATAAATTTGAGGGCTCTCTTTGAGTGCGGTGACACCAAGGGTAACCGGATGGTGGCACTGTAATTATCAGCCCTCACATTCTCTGTCTATTTTGATTACCTTGTGGATACTTTCTGAATACTTTCTGATTTACTCTATTGTATGAAGTTTTGCATACAGCTTAGTGATGAGTGCAATACCGATCGGAGTGAGAAGTCGCCAACCTTCAACACCAGACATCAGTTTCTCTAGACCATGTTCAAGAAATTCGGAAAGGAGGAGATCCACTCCCGTTCTAACATCAAGTCCTCTGTGCAAAGAGGATTAAAGTCCAATTTCGTCTCTCAATTCGAGAAGTTGGAGCCAGTCATCGACACCATCATACCGAAGAAGTCTCAAGCAATCTTGATCAAGTGTGAGGACAAGATCTCTTTATATTCTGTTGACGGCGAGGTCGTCTTATTCCAGCATTTCAATGATTTGGTTCCAACGTTAAAAACCGTGCAAAAATACCCAGATTGCTTCCCAAGCGTCCAGGTCGACAGAGGTGCCATCAAATTTGTCTTGTCTGGTGCCAACGTCATGTGTCCAGGTTTGACATCGCCAGGAGCCAAGTTGCCTGAGGAGAACATGGAGAAGGACACCATTGTGACCATCTATGCCGAGGGTAAGGAGAATGCATTGGCCATTGGTAAGTTGACCATGAGCACAGACGACATCAAGTCGAAGAACAAGGGCATTGGTATTGAGTTGCTCCACTATTTGGGTGACGGTTTGTGGCATCTTGACGAGAGCAGTTAGATTATATGTTGTGCAATTAGACCATAACATCCAGCTAGCTCAACGATGTATCAAACCCACCACATAACCAATCAACCATATAACCAGCTAGTTAGCGATGCGTCACCTAGTTAATGATGAATCACCTAGTTAACGATGTATCACCTAGTTAACGATGTATCAACTAGTCTATAATGATATGTACATCTTCTGATTTTCCGACAATGCTAGACTCTGTAGAGACGCGATGTCATCATGCAAGTATTGCTTGGTGGCTCCGTATGAGGTTTCATCGTTGTTGATGAAGTAGTAGACGGAGAAGTCCAACACGTGTTTTTGGATGAGTTTGGAGACGATTCCTTTAAGGCGAAGCACGGTATTATTTTGTAGAAACACTCTTGAAACGATCTCCTTTTGAGGATTTGACTCTGTACGGATCAGTATAGTGATCTTGTTTGAGTCAGGTGAATATGCTGATTTAGGTAGTTCTGAGATTCCATACTTTTCAAGCAAAGACTTCCATCTCTCTGCGTTTTTAATTGTGAATTGCCCCAGATTGACCTTTGAAATGAAGTACAATTCTGCGTTTTTGATCTCGTCAGGCAGTAAGGTGCTTCCGTTGAGCTTTTGTAGCTTCTTTATAGGGTTCGAAGGGTCCAGACACTCAATTCTTGCAATTAAATGAATGGTCATTTCTTCAACTGTCAAGTCTGCAAAGACAGGACACCCGTCTATCTTAAGCTCAGACAAATGGGGAAACACTTTCTCTGTGCGATCAATGGTTTCCCATTTGTTGATCTGGTTGTATCGGAGATCAAGAGCAGTCGTTTTGTGAAAAATTTTTAATTCAGGCAATTCAGAAATGACATTATCTGCGAGATTCAATTGCTGAATCAGTTCCAAATTAGACGGAATTGACTCCAATGCGTTGAACGATAAGTCTAAGGAAATCAAAGATTTAGGGAATTCACAAGATGAAATATCACTCAGAGTCCATTTGTTTCCGGCAAGCGAAAGTTTCTCAACATGACTCAAGTCCAAATTCTTCACTTGATCCACTGTGATCATCGTAGACGCTAACAGTAGCTCAGTCATAGATTCTGGGAATTTGAAGGTAGGCAACCCATTCAATCGATTACCATTCAAGTTCAACCCCTTTAATGACGTGAAACAACTCACAATCTTCTCAATTTCTTCCCAACTAGTGAGCAAATTGAAGCTTAGATCAAGATACTCTGTGTTCTTGAATATCCACATCTGGCCAGCAGATCGTATATTCTGTTTGTCCAACATGATCCATTTCAAGTGCTCCACGTCCTTCAGGATCTGATCAAGCTTTTCAAACCCAAAACTTTCGACTGTTTTCCTTCCAAACGTGATCTGTTCGCCTATAACCTCATGATGGCCTTCATTCACATACCGTCGAAGCAACGCGTCTGTGAACGTCACAGGCTTTTCAATTTTCTTATTAGACGCCTTAAGGAACAGTCCTGAACCTTCAATTGACGTCAGAAAGTATCGGATCCCATCGTGTTCACCACTATTCTTGCCTCTTGATGGGTCATCCCATTCGACTCCATAGGCGAGGATTTTTGGGCCCCAAACATGCAATGTGCCCACAAACCGGATGGTTCCATGGGACAGGTCCACAGAGATTCTGTCGCCTACTTTGAACTCGAATTCCATTGGTTGGAAGTAGGCGGTTAGTGATTCAAATGTACTAGGTAGGTTAACTATATGTAGCACCGAGATCAGTATGGGGAAACACAAAGGTACATTGATCTAGACAAAAATGGGGGTAAGTAAATTAAAAAAATAAACAAATAAAACATTCAATTGGTCTCGTTATAATATTTCAATTTATTCTCATATTTTCCATTGTCTTGTGTCCTTTTGATGCACCCTCTACCTCGCTCAACACTACCACTACACCAGTCACCTAAATGAAATTATAAATTCTATTGTACATCCCTAAAGGCCAAAGTTCTCGCCCAACAATCCACCCAAGTCGAATTCCTCGGCCCATTGCGTAACAACGGTGGTGTTCTCAACCTTTGGTGGCTCCTTCTCTCCTCTCAAAGCACTCTTTGGTGCATCAAGATCGACCTGCTCAGCAGCTTGCATCTTAGAAGAGTTTGGCATCACCCAACCGGTAATTCTACCGTCTCTCCAGTCGTTAAGAACGTTGAGAGCGGCAGACTCCAAGTTAGGAACACCTCCACGGCCCAATCTACCTCTAGCTCTGGCGACATGGATCAAGAACTGCTTGTTGAACTCCTTCAAGTCGGAAGATGGCAATGCTGGAACCTTGTAGTATTCTTTCAAGGCATCGGCCATGGTGTTATCCTTGGCCAAACGTTTAAGCAAGTATTCAACCACAGAAACTGGGTCTCTGATGTTCTTTGGCGAGATGGCAGACAAAAGGGCCAACTTAGCCTCAGAAACGTTCTTCTTAGATGCAACTTCTTCAGGGAAAACAATACCTGGGGAATCCAAGATTTTAAGCTTGTTGTCAATCTTGACCTCTCTCATGGAGGTAGTGACACCAGCCATGTTACCAACTGGACATGCCTTCAGTTGTCCGTGTCTGTTGGTCAATGCATTAATAATCGAAGACTTACCGACGTTAGGGTATCCGATGACACCAACGATGATGGATCTTTTGAGGTTAGACTTAGCAGCGAAACTCTTAAGGGCATGCATCAAAGTGTTACCGGTGATAGCACTGGAGAGGTTCTTGTTGTAAGTGTTCAGTCCAACAGCACCAGGAGATGCCTTGATTGGGATGGTTGGGAAAGAGGACTTCAAGAAGTCGAGCCACTTGGTCAAAACTGGAGTTGGAACCAAATCAACTTTGTTCAACAATAAGATCAATCTCTTTCCTCCACTTTGCAAGACAGCTTGTTCAACCTTCTTGGATCTGGTAGATTCTGGGTCACGAGCATCCAAGACGTACAAGACGACATCGGAGGCCTCAACAACAGCCTTGAAAATCTTGTCGTATGCCTTTCTGGACTTGTCGAGATCAGCTCTATCGACCTCGGCATCACTGAGCTCGATCTCAACGTCTTCGTCGGAATCTTGCTCCATTTCGTTGTCATCATCATCCTCACCATCGTATTTACGGGCAGCCTGTTGGGCAGACTCCAACAAAGCGGCCATTCCACCCTCGGCAGACTCCTCTTCGTCATCCTCCTCCATAATGTCCTCGGCTTGTTCACCTCTGGCCAAAGCAGCCTCTCTTTCTTGCTGCTTACGCAATTTGATTTGCTCTCTTCTCTCCTTCTCGGCTCTTCTGTTCTCCTCCAACTCCAGGATGATTTGCTCCTTGTATGGGAAACTGGCTGGGATACCTGGATCCTTGTTGACTCTAGACTTCCAGGTCACGTCCTTCTTGGCCAATTTTCTGTTTTTTCTGTGTTGAGCGGCGGCCTTCTTCTTGATACCTTCACGCATACGCGTGGTGGCTCTCTTAGATGTGGGCTTCTTGACTCTCATGGCGTATATAGGCGTTAGCTCCTGTTAGAAGTGAGCTTAAAAACTTCACTTTTTTTGTATGAGTGCGATGGGCATCTGTTGTGTGCATATAGGCCAATATTAATAGATGGACCATCCATGGCGCTAACGATAAGAAAAGAGAGAAAAAAAAGGGAAAGAAAAAATTAGATTTTGTTTAGCGATGCATTGTCTCTAGAATCAATATGAAAAATTATCAATTTCTGCCACTTTTTCTGTACTTTGATCATGACATCTGTGTCTCCTTCTATAGTGAGAAATGCGCATTGGTCCACTCCACATAGTCAATGTGAGACGAGATCAGGTACACTATTTTGGTTCATTGAGCTTGGTCTATCGGGTATAAATGAAGAAACTTTCTCTTTGTGACCCTTTGCTCTATCTAAAGTGAAAAAATTGACTTGAAACTCGCCCCTTCCATGAATCACCCCAAGTCACTGCCTCTTAGTATAAAGTCTCATAAGTCTTTACTCTCCGTCTCCTCTTTCTTCGTATCTTACTCAATTGGGCTTGCCTCTGACAGAACCCAAACTGGAAATACGTGGCAAAGAGTCTCGACTCTCACCACTCGATCCGAGAAGAGAGTTGGTCTTCTTAGGTGTAGCGAACGGCTTGTTAAGGAACTCCACCGGTCTATGACCATCGTCAATCTCTGACAAATTGATAGTGGATCTTGTTCTCAAAACAGAATGATCAGTGGCGTTTGGAGGTTGTGTAGGTGGAGCAACATAAGATTGACCTGCCTCCAATTCCAAATTCGAGTCGGTCTGCTGTTGCAACTCGATGTAATTGACAACTCTCGAGATATGTGGACGAACGAATGAAGGACTGTGCTGCTTGATGGAATTGAGCACAAGCTTGACCGACGGTGGAACACGAAGTTGGCCAGAACTTCTAAGACCGTTGATGAATCTGTTAAGAGAGCCAAAGCCAACTTTGTAGAATACGTAGATCAAGATTCCAATAACAAAAAGAACAAAGATCATAGAAGTTGAACCTTCGATCTCATCGTCTGAATCGCTATCAGAGGCCTTTTGATCTTGAGAAATTCGACTTGGAATGATACCCACGTTGAGGGCATCGTTGCCTCCAATTTGGGAAGAAGCCACAAGAAGGATCTTACCCAAAGTCCACGAAAGCTCATTTTCGTTGACGGAATCTGCTGATTTGAATGGAACATGTGCCTTTTCGACCTCATCCATCTCGGAGGTTTTACCTGTAGAGTCAATATCAAGACCCAAACGTGGAAGTCCAAAACCTTCGTGCAAAACATTAATCACCCAACTTGCCTTGAAACAGGCATCAAGAAGGAATGTTTCTGGCAATTTTGAATAGTCTCCATTGGCAGATTTCTGCAAAACGTCTTCCCATCGACTCTCACAGAAAGTCTTGACTTTTTCGTTGAAACTATGGAAATTGTACTCTCCACCACTCTGGAAAACATCGTTGGCAGTGTACCAGTACTCGGAAACACCCACAAACTTGTCAGTTTCGAAGTTCATCTTAGGTCCGTGAATACCATTGAAATAACATGGCTCATCCACACATGCCAAATGCTTCATCAATAATGGGTAGATTTCTTTGAGACAACTCTCATAGTTTCCACTACCTTGAATATTATATTTCTTCTTTTCGTACTCGAATCCCTTCACCACAGCTCCTTTTGGCATACATGGATCAATGACGGTTTTCGACTTCGAATTTGGATTCGATCCAACAGACAAGCTGATCACATTGCTCAAGTACCTTGAACGAGCCTGGTTGGCACCGAAACCAAGCCACGTCTCCACGAAAACACGCCAAGTTTGTGATTCTCCATTGAGGTTTCTGATCACCACTTTCGACAAGTCTTCATCGTGTTTCGTGATCTCTTCGGGAGAAGATGGCACAAATGCAATTTGTGTGGAGGCACCACCCATATCCATGAATCCAATAGACTCATGGACCGAATCTGAGCCCTTGTAGTTGTTGAATTGTCCCATAAGGTAATTCAAGGCCAACCAGCCAAAGATACCTTCAGTTCCTCCATCGATAACCTGGACATGATCGTCACAGTTGGTTATTAGGAAATTTGTGTTCTTCTGAAGCGAACGACACGTCTCTTTCAAGATAGCTTCACGAGTTTGCTGGGGTAACAACCTCATACCAGCAGTAGATAAAACATAGATCGGAGTTTCTGCCACTTGCTCTGCCGGAATCACTTTCAAAGCGAAGTCGATTAATCCTTTATAGTGCTGCTTCCAGATCTTCGAGGTTTTATCTCCAAACTTGGAGATTCCTGGCGAAATCTTGTAGCTCCATCCCTCCTCTTGGACGATCTTGGGAGGTGAGGCGAGTTGCTCCTCTGACGCCGAATTTTTGACGGTTTCAGGATTGTCCCATCTATAAATCTGGATACGCGACCCGGACGACCCGGAATCAATGACGATACCGTATTTCTGGCTTGAAGGCATTGGGGACCAGGAAGACTAGTGTAGTAGTATTGTACAGGAGATAGTGAGTTGGAGTTTAGAGCATAAGTTTGGGGAAACTGGTGATGTGGAGAATTTCAAAAATTGAAATTTTGGGATTTGGTGGATTTTACGTGTTTTGATAAATTCGTAACTTTTGTTTTTCGTTTTTTGGCGTTGGTGTGGTGAAATTAGCACTTTTTCAGATGCCACGTATATATGAGGCTCGTGTATTGGGTGTCCTCAGTGAACAATGGAAATAGAGATAGAGGGAGAAAATGAGGGATGAGATTGTTACGAGGGATAGCTATGAATGGGCATAATGGGATAGAATTGTGGAATTTTAGAGAGGAATGTGGAAATAATGGAACCTTTGAAGAAGGTGAGTTTAGCAAGGCTTAACTATGGTCTGGACGCGGTGGAACCATGAGGAGTACCAATAGATCATGAAGTGAAAAATGAGAAGGATAGAGAATTTTAAGTGATATCACTTGTGAGTCATTTCCTATTGAAATAGAAAAATAGTGTAATTTTAGTAATTCAATGGGTAAAGTTGATGATTATGGGAGCTTAATAATGTAGTGGATATTCGCAACCAAGTCCTGTGAAGTGGCACCAATAAATGTCCAGAAGGAGATCACCGAAGAATCAAACAAGGAGATAATTGATAGAGTTGTTAATCGCTCGAATTTATACAGTGGTGCTATAAATGAGATATTTCTATTTTAAGGTCTAATTATCTATATAGGTCACTAAATCTATCATACCTCCAGTCTTATCGCTCGACCACACTGTCTCACTTTTTCCGCCAATTCACTCACTTGACCAATTTATTGAGCCACACCCTAAAATCATATAAATAAAGAAGAAGACGAAGAAATCTTAGAGTTTCATTTATCTCAATCCTCCAACAATCCCTATAATAAATCACAAAAATAAAACTCTAATTTTTCTTGGTATTTTCACACATCCAGACCAACCCAGGACCTGAGCTTAGTCAAAATTCCGTGCGAAATACTCACCCCACTACATTACACCCATTGATGATTATCCTCCCGAATACACCACCAACACCCAAAGCATGGAATCCAAAATCATCCGCTTTGACACCTCACTTATTGGCTTGTAGAGCCTCCTTAGATACCGCGGTGCCGGCTTCCCATTCCGATTCAGTGCGTTATGTGGTCAAGCTTGAGGAGTACTTAGAGAGCATATTTGATTGGATGACCAGTTCTGAATCTGATACCGATTTGGCCTCATTAGGTCAATATTCACTGGAATTGCAATTGTCTAAGCTGATTCCATGGCACAATATCGGTCTAGGCCACTCGAAAAGACTCGATTTAAAGCATTTTGCATCTAACACCGAAACACCATGGTGTTTAGCCACAGAAATACAAGCAGTCATCATAGCAGTTTCGTTTATGTACTGCCAATTGGGTGCTGAACTCATTAATGAACTCATTGACTCCGATTACGAGCTGAGCCTGGAGAAAGACGTTGACGAACAGTGGAAACTGGCAGCAGCATTCTATAAGAAGGCATTGTCTTTTGCTACGTTTGGTATGCAATTCACAGCAGTGGCTACAACGTCTTCACTCATCAATCCGCAAGTTTTGGTCCTTTTGGACAAGATCAGCAACATTGGAATCCAGATGTCCATCTTATGTAAGTGTTCAGCCGCCAACAGGACCGTCTACAACGAACGCGACACATTTGAGTCGAAAAACAACGGAGTATTGTGTCGAGTAGCAATTTGGATTCTTGACGAAGTGAAAACTTGTCAAAATACCGTAGCAGAGCTCGAGAAACTGAGTGGAGAATTGTTTGAGCTCAACTACGATTCCTGGAGTCAGTATTTGGCCATTTTCAACAAATATGTTACTGCCTATGCTGGATTATTTTTGTCAATTGAGTACTATCAGAAGAATAAGATGGGTCAAGCCATTGGACTTGTCAATTTTTCATTAGTTTCACTCCAAGGCAAAAACATCAAGGATCTCAACCCAAAAAAGAGAAGAGTTCTTTCGAGAATGAAGGATAAAATCGCTGGAAAACGTAACGAGAGCTACATTCAAAATTTGCAATCGATCACTTCATTAAACGTGAACAAATCTACATTCCTGGAACTGTCTGGAGTTGTCCTTAAAGACCTCACTTTATTGTTTGATCAGCTCGTACAATGTCACCTTAAATTTACGAAGGAAAATGACAACTTAAATTTCGACGCTGTGGTCAATTGGCAGGATATCCACAGTGACTCCAAATGGCCATTAGGTAACAAGATTCCTGTGTCTGGAGTCGAAGCATACTTGCCTAAAGTGCTCCAGCCAGAGCCTACAAACACTGTGAAACCCAATTTCACCGGAAGAGGTAGCTACTTCTAGTAAAGTTGCAACCGTGGGAAGTCTGGATATTTTTGCCTTGTTGGTGCAATCGCCGAGAAAATTCCGGGGGAATGGAATACGCAAGTCACGTGAAATCTCCAGATATCACCCAGACCCGGTTTCCGCGCATACATAGTGGTAGCGCACTATGAGAAATTGTAACGGTTTTACTCCATGGGGAAAATAACAAGGGTCCGCACAGGTTGTTGGACTTGTAAGAGGAGGTAAGTTGATTCTAAAGCCACAAATATTCATTCAAAACTAACAATTTTAGACATCGCAAGTGTGATGAAGCGAAACCCCACTGTAACAACTGTCTATCTACCAATAGGAAATGTGAGGGATATGGGCTACGGATTCTGTTCAGTTCAGAGAACAAGCCTGTCAGAGAAGGCCACATGGGTGTGATGAGAAGAGAGAAGACCAAAAATCCAAGTCTGTCAGCGAAAGAGTTCCAGTTCCAAGTTACTCCCAATTCACAGTCATCTACCACTAACAGAGGCATGCGGAACGAGCTAAAACTACGAGAAACTCACAAAATTGAACCTATCACCGAAGAAGAGCTTCTAAGAGCAAAACAGGAACCTACTGATGACAATCCACAACAACTCATTCATCTTGAACAACAACACCATCCATTAGACTACCATGTGGATCTGAAGTCGTTGAATAACTTAGAACAGTTTAGTTCTAAACTTTTTGAAAACTTGGAACTGCTCTTACAATCTCCAAAAGCTCACCCATCTCCAGATATCTTCGATCATGCGCCTGGTGCCCATCCACAAGAAGATGCCAAGAGTCCTCTTAGTCATATGTTTGGAGATCTACTAGCGACGCAAATCACACCCAGTATATCAACTGGATCAAGCGATACGACTGACGGATACACTAACCTTGATAATGAAATCATTCACTTCATTGGTAAAGCCAATGTGTTCGATGGAGATATAGGATCAGCACCAGCAAATCCTAAATCTTTGACTGTTTCCTATCAGCAAGAAAATATGCTATTGAAGCATTTTTTCAAGAAATTGCTTCCGCTTCTAGATGCTCATCCTCTGTCGCCATGGCCGGATTTGGCCTTGAAGTATTGTGATTTTGATGTGGCCCGGAGCTGCTTCATTTCATTGGCATGTATTCACATCTACGAAAGCAGAAAAGGTGGAAATGAGTTCTACAACACAGGTATGGCTCATATCAACAGCACTATGAACCACCTCATTCAGTATATCTCAAGCACACTGGAAAGCAACGGAGAGCAGAGTAAAGAGACATTGAGTAAGAGACAAATGAAGACATTTGTCATTCTTGTCTTGATCAACGTTCACATTCTTTTCGCTGTGTTGGAAAAGGGAAGAAGTTCGCTTGCAAGGTACTTGTTTAAAGTGTTTGGCTCTGTTTGTCAAGATCAACAGCTTCACGATTCCCTAATGGAGAGTCAAAGCAAGAGATCCTTAGTTGTGGTACTTTCATGGTACGACACTGTAAGTGCTATCGTTTCTCCTGATTGCAGACTTCCTTATTGTAGTCCTGAGTGGTATGGAACTTGTTCAGACAACATATCGACTCTTGAGATGATGGGATGTCCTGGAGAGATCTTCAAAACGATGTCACAAGTGTGTTTTCTTCGACATGAGATCAGTAAAGGGTACATGCAAGATGATGCTGTGTTCAAGGTGGAATTTCAAGGTATCAAGCTGCAGTTGTTCAAGTATAGAGATTTTGTGGATATGAAAGACGTTGAGAACTATAATTTACGTTTGAAAGGTGCTCAATGCTGGGCATTGGCTATCTATGTCAGTCTTTTGCGGTTATTCAAGACGCCAGAAAGAGAACTTGTGATAAAGTCTACGGTGCTTGAATTCATCGATGTATACGAGTCCATGCCAAGCAAGTCGCCTACTGTAACTCAAATGGTGTGGCCTGTTTACGCAATTGGATGTGAATGTCAAACGGAGTATGAAAGACTGAAACTCACAACGTTTATGGACACTCTATACGAAACAGCACAGATGGGAACGCTCTTTTCGTTGCGGTGGATCGTAACGCAAGTTTGGGAACACGGGACAACACAGGAACAAATCTTGGAACAATGGTTGGAAAAAGGAGTGGATTACTTACCTCTTTAATGAATGGATCCAAAAAGTCATCATCCAATTAAGTCTATATAAAAGTACCTATTACAGGTCCAAAATGGAAAAAAACACTCATAATACAAAGCATTCGATTTTCTTATACAATAAAAAAATGGAACGGAAGCCAATTAGGCTGCTTACAACTTTTGCATAGCAGCAACATCGGTGGATTGGACGTGGTCCTCATCCTCCTCAATTTGCTGTTGCAAAGCGTCCAAGGAGACCTTCTCGTCCTCAATGACCAAGTTGATTTGCAACTTCTTGATACCGAAACCAACTGGAATGAATTGGTGGGCACCCCAGGTCAAACCGTCCATCTCGATAGCCTTGGTGTTAGCCAACATTTGCTCCAAGTCGGTCTCGTCATCCCATGGCTTGACGTCCAAGGTGACAATAGACTTAGCAGCTGGCTTTGGACCCTTAGCGGCCTTCTTGGCAGCGTACTCGGCCAATCTTTGTTGCTTCAACTTCTCAGCAGCCTCATCGACCTCCTCGTCGTCGGAACCGAACAAGTCAACCTCGTCGTCATCCTCCTCCTCAGCGGCAGCAGCAGCTGGAGCGTTACCGGCTGGCAAGGTGTCGAACTCCTCGGTGAAAGAAGCGATGTGGTTAAACCATCTGGCGAATTGTGGGTATTGCTTTTGGAAAGCTTGGTAGACAGACACGTCAGCTTGGGTGGCAGCGGTACTGAATTGTTAGTAATTGAAAAATGAATTGATACAATTGCATTGCTCATGGGTGTTGTCTCAGCTAACAGATTTAAATCTCCTGTGTCACTCATGCGGTGGGTCTTAAGCACCTCATAAACACGGACCAAAGATTGCGATCATCATAGAAAACTCCTGGGAATAATGTGGCAGTTAATTGTAAATTGAAAGATGAATCAAACATACCCGTCAACGTAAGACTTTTCGGTCAAGAATTCGTTCAAAGACTTGAGGGTTTCGACCTTAGAGAAATCGGAGAAAGACATTGTAAGTGGTGGAGAAAGAAGAATCTTATGGAAAAATTTTTTCCCTGGTTCTAGTACTGGGTAACTGTGGTGTGTGCACGACACGGCTGCGGTTTATTAGGGCTGGCGTGGGGATACAGGGTAATTGTTAGATTGGGGCATAGAGGGTTATTGGGGGTACATTGGGTGGAATTGGGTACGGGAAGGGGGGAATGGGCTAATTAGGGCTTATAGGTTTTTCGTATCTACTTTTTTTTCCAATTTTCAAAGTGGAAGTGGTGTTTTGCTGGACCTTTTGGTGGAAGTTGGTGAGGCCCGAAGTGAGGAATTCGCACTGGAAGCTTCCACAGTGGGGCCATGGCGAGTTCGCCGGAGTGAGGACAATTCGATGGGTTTTTTGATTTCATGAGTTTTTTTCAAGTTTTGGTTTTGAGTTTACTCTTTTTCATCTTTGTTGATGTTTTTTCGTTTCGTTTTCCTTCTCTTTCTTCCACAATTCCATTCCAAACCAACGCTCCAGACTCACTCCTTCGGATCACTGTGTCCTTCTACGATGAGCAACTGAGGGTCCATAACCACACCATGAAAACCCCAACAAAATCTTTGGATTTCCCTTGATTTCAGCCGGATTTACTTGTTGATATCCTACAATCCGTTCTTCAATTCATTTTTTCAAATTTTTTTCTGTTTCAGAGCTCAATCGCTCCATTCTATACATCGCATCGCATCTCCTCAGACAGTATCGTCAAACTTCCAGTACGAGCTCTCGAAAGAGGCATAACAACGGAATTCGTTACTCAATCCGTTCTTGTGCTCTGGCAAGAACGATGTGAGTTGTGTCTCTGGATAAGTCTTCTTGATAATGTCTCTCATTCTCTCTCCAGTAGAAGAGATCAACTTGAATCTCTTGTCTCCAGACTTGGTCAATTCGCCATTGTCAGCAACCAAGAGGTTTCTAGCAGCTTGAGAGGACTTGGTCTGACACTCCTCCTCCAAGAAAGGTGGATCAATGAGCAATCTGTGGCACTTGTTTCTGATCACCTCAGGAACCTCTTCAGGCTTGTTGTAATCGTAGAAATGGAAGTATTGCTTACCTGCCATGACTTCGAATCTCTTATCGAACTCAAGCAAGTAAATGTGCTTTGTTGGAACTTGCTCCTTTGGAAGTCTGGTCACAGCAGCATACACTGATGGTGCACTGGCAATACAGACCACAGTATCTTCGTCAGCACCTTCAAGAAGGGCCTTAGCGAGAATATCAGCGGTTTCATCAGCATACCAGAATTGAGAAAGTTGCCAATCTTCCTTGAAATCATCAATGGAGACCTCTTTTTGGTTGTCGAAACGGTCCTCCAGCTCTTGGTAAAGCTTAGCAAAGTGATCCTTTCTGGTTTGCTCCTCTTGCTTGAATTCTTGGAGAGCTGCAAGAGCGTGAGAGGAGAGTGTCAAAGGTTCGTCATCAGAGTCCATTTTGGGTAATGGTATTAAAGTGGTGATGGAAGGTGGTTGATGGTGCGAGGGCTGCTCTCAGCTTCTATACTGTCTACTGACCATACAATAATGTGCCATACTGTTCGCACTGTTCATACAGTTAACATTGTCTCTGCTATTCGCACTGTCTACTGTTCGCACTGTCTACTGCTCGCACTGTACCATACTAACTACTATACCGCACTCTACCGCACTCTCCATAATAGTAGCATCTGCTAGCTCTATGCCTTCTAGTGCGCACTATAGTTATCATAACAGTGAACTACCATTATTCAAACCCACCATTTAAGACCGAATTGGACACCTAGAAAATCGGAAAAACTCACAATATCCTCCATTTCAGTCCCTAATGCTGTTCCATTGCACGCTAGGCCAATTGTCAGCGCATATCCTTGGATCTTTGGCTGTTGCCAATAGTATCTCACTAAGCGAGTTGTGGACCATTGCATCCAGCAAAACAGACTCAGAATCCCTAGATAATCTCCAGAAAAACATCGTATGGAGAAGTCTCATTGGAGGTGCTGGCGCCAAGCTCCTTAATATCAAAGTCGGAGACGTGGAAGTGACGCCGTCGCCAGAACTAACATATGGGAATCTCCTACTCCAAGGATCCGAACTGGAGATCTACATCCATCCAACTGAAGAATGTCAATTTCGTTATTTGACGGGAACAGAGAATTACCATACTATGAAAGCAAACTTGGGTGATTTACCCTTCCAATTGTTGGTGGTTATTGCTCGTCATGGGAGTGAAGGTATCTTGAATCCAGAGCTCGCCAGAGAGTCAGGTCAAGATGCTCGTTCTCTTCGACTTCGGCTCCAAAAGCTTGAACAGACAAATCTTATCATTTGCCGAAGCGTTTATGTGAATAAGAAACATACGACTCATTCTGTGCATGTCAAATTTGCACAAGATAGTGTGGTTTTGAAGGACTCGAATGAGATCGATGAGGATTTCGATGGATCAAGAGATGTGGGGAAACTCAAAAAGCGTATCATGGAAGCTTTAAAGGCTGCTCCAAATCAATTGCGTGGATTCTCTGATTTACGTAAAGAATTGAAACTAGACGGTTCTCACTCAGCGCTGAAGTTCTTCAGATCGGTGTGTTTGAAGCTTCACAGATCGGAGAACGTTGAGAAACTTCACGTGGAGCTTCCAGAGACCAAGCAAAGACTTTATGCTATTAAATTTGTTAAAGATCTACCCAAAAATGCTGAGGAAATCACAGAATTTATCGATGTCAATGATCTCGATAAGGACCTTGATGATGGAGAGGAGGATGCAGATGAGGATTTAGACCCAGAAGCTGCGCCTGTTATCAACCGTATTTTCCCATTGTTTCATCAAATCTACCATCAGATCCACTCAAGAGGTGACAAAGGTATCACTTCAGGAGAAATCACGAAAAACCTCGTGGGTGTCTCTGAGTACAAGCCTTATACAAGGCTTTTTGAAGCTTTGCCTTCCTACATCAGTAACTCCAAGACTTTAAAACCGTCCAAGAAATATGTTGACCCATATGATGCATTCACCGTGTCGAAGTTATATGATAACGAGGGTAAGCTCAAATTCTACAGGTACTTCGCCAAAGAGTTCTGTAAAGAAGAGAAACCGGATCCAAAACCATATAATCCAAAGCATAAGATTACTAAGGACACACTTGTCAGTTTGAACAAGAAATTGCATTCATCCTTGGGTAAAACTTCCAATGAATCTCTTATCGAAAAGAAGAGAAAAATCGTTCAGATTTCAGATGCTCCAGTGAAAAGAGCACGGTCTCAAAAAACTGATAAGGACGATCTTGCAACAGCTGCAGTCGAAGAGCTTCCGAAAAAGAGAAGAACAAAGGCCCCTAAATCATACGCAATTGATGATGCAATGGAAGTTGATAAACCAGAGGCTGAAGCAGAATACACTCCTGAATTGACAGAACCTTCAGCTGAAGTCAAGACCGCTACTGTGGCTCTATTGTCTGAAGGCTTACCTACATTCCTGACACCTCCTGCCAAGGATAAACGGAAGCAGAAGAGTCAAACTCAAACTTACAAAGCAGAGACATCGGTCAAGTCAATGACAAGAAGAAATCTCTTGATTGACCTTATACGAGAAGAAGGTGGAGCAACGTACAGTAGCTCAAACTTGTGCCGAAAGCTTGACGAGAGAATGGCCAACAGCACTTCTACAGATTATAAGACATTGGCCAGAGATGTTGTTCATTTGACCAAGAGCCATCTTTTGGAAATTCAAAAGGTTCAGGTTCAAATGGGTGAACAACTGGTGGAGCGTAAATTACTTGTCTTAACGAACCCAATGGAGAGGCCCTCTCAAGATCAAATTCAATTCTTGATTGATAACTTTGCTGAGGCAAACAGCAAGAAAGACATGAAAATGTTTACCAAGAGAGTCATTCAGTCCGATATGAAATTGTATGTGGAAACACCAAACAAGAAGAAGAGCACCAGTGGAAGAAAGAGAAGAGGTAAAAACAGATTGGATGCTTTGGGTGATGAAGATGTTCGGGAAACAAACGTCAAGGAAGAGCCTTCAGATCTCATTTCACCTGAACCGGACGATATTTTGTCCAGTATCAAGAAATCCAGAAGAGCTAGAAAGATGCCAACCACACAAACATCAGAAGTATCTTCAACTCTTGGAAAAAGACCACGTCGTAACATCAAGTTGGAGAAATCCGACGCAACTCTTCTCTACAGAGCTGTTATCATTTCGAAAGCGTTTTCAAGGGACGCTATTGATTTCGATCACATCGCTAGCTTGTTGGGAGACTTGGATGGAAGAATTCTCAAACAAAAATGGGGAACTCTTCGAAGGTCTTATGGAGGAGCAGGTGCTGTTGGTAAAGGTGTGGAGACTTTCCAAAATATGGTTATGCAAGGTATTGAAGACGGCCTGATTACTGAAAGTGACATTGCATCTGCAGATATGGAATTCTTCTTGCATTATTGGAAGTCATTTGACTCTTCTACGGAGTTTATTGTCACAGATAACATGCCCTTGTATAATACTTTTGAGCAGAATGTGTCCTCATATGAGATCACTAAGGCAGCTGCTGATTACCAGGCTCCAAGTCTCTTCGAAAAGATAGAGGATATCTCCATGAGACAAAAAGAGAGTGTTCTTAGTCAAACGATATTTGCATATGAGCCAGCACAGACTCCAGTGGCCAAACCTAATGATGAAGTGAGATCTGTGCTTAAAGCGATGTTCCTTACAAGTGATGAAGATGCAAGTCTATCGAAGCCAATTCTCGAAAAGTATGGTGAAGCAGTTGTTAGAGA
Organism: [Candida] citri; assembly: GCA_030571295.1. Taxonomy (NCBI): domain Eukaryota; kingdom Fungi; phylum Ascomycota; class Pichiomycetes; order Serinales; family Metschnikowiaceae; species [Candida] citri. The sequence goes on from JAJLXN010000012.1 coordinate 404,890, forward strand.
AGCTTGTAACGCATTGCTGAAGGATAAGGAGATCTCATATATCTCTTTTGATTCAGATGCTAAGTTCTTGGTGAGTGAAAGGTTCAATAACAGTTTAGTTCTGAAGATATTCACGCCGAAATTCTTCCATCAGGCTTCAGCGTTCAAAGAGACCTTGTGTTCGATTTCCCAAGCTGGAAAGGGTCTTATTCTTTCACAAGGTGTGATGCCGGGACAAATGGCCTCGTTGCTCGAGATGATCTCGGAAGGTTTGGTAGAGCTCATTCGTATCGACAGAGCATTCCGTTTTGAGAATTACGAGTCAAGATTGATTGACAAAGAGCAAATTGCGTGTGATATCGTCGTCAGATGTGACTACGAAAAGGTGAAAAAAGTACAGCCAAAGACGGTGGCAGTGCCATTCCGTGGACCTTGTCAGCCAATATGGATTGGTCTAGACTCCGATGTCAACAAGAAGCTTTGGAGCAAAATCGTCCTGACGCTACTTTACCATATTGTATTCAAGCCAGGAATCTCAGATATGATTCTCTATACTAAGCTTCAAGCAGTGTTGAGTTTACAAGACTACCATCTGGGCATTGACTGGTTAGTGAAGAGCTCATGCATTGAGAAGACCCATTCGCAAGGGTATTTGGCCACGGACAGATGGCAGTATATTTTCGGGTATTGAGTATATTAAGGGAGACAGAAAAAATCAGAGGCTAATTTTTTTTCCAAAACTTGACTCTTTTCGTCGTAAGAGAAGCTTTCTCTATGTTCTCTCATGTCTGAGCCTGCACCTACACCAAAAATATTTGATCTTATCAGACCTACAAGTCCATCGCATCTTTTCTTTTTTACCCGCGCCAGCCTTTCACTTCTTACCACAACACCATGGGATTAGCAGGAACTAAAGTTAAGCAAAGATTTGGTCTAGATCCAAGAAACACTACATGGTCCAACAACACAGACCGTTTTGGACACCAATACCTACAGAAGTTGGGATGGAACCCAGGTGAAGGTTTGGGTTTGGTAGACCATGCGATGACTACCCACGTTAAGGTTTCTATCAAGACAGATAACGCTGGTCTTGGAGCCAAATTGGCCAAGAAGACGAAAAAAGACGAGTTCGACAGCGGAGAATGTGCTGGACTCGATGTTTTCCAAAGAATTTTGGGTAGACTTAACGGAAAGGAGGAACAAATTACAAACGAACTAGAGAGACAAAGACGTGATAAAATCATCAACGGTAAGTGGGGAATGCATTTCGTCAAGGGAGACACCTTGAAGTCCACTTGGGATGCCGATTGCAAGAAGTTAATGACAGATGAGAACAAGTCCAAGAGAAGACTTTCGGATGTCGAGGAGCCTTCTAAGAAGAAGGCCAAATTGAGCAAGTCTAAGAGCTCCAAGGATGAAAAGAAGGAGAAGAAGGACAAGAAAGAAAAGAAGGACAAAAAGGAGAAGAAGGAGAAGAAAGACAAGAAAGAGAAGAAGGAGAAGAGTCTGAAAGAGGACAAGAAGGAGAAGAAACTGAAGGATAAGAAGGACAAGAAGGACAAGAAAGATAAAAAGGATAAAAAAGCCAAAAAAGAGAAGAAAGAAGAAGTCACTCGTGAAAGCATGCTTAAACCAAAGGAAGATAAGGGACCTCAACAAATAGCGACCCGTCTTTCTGCCAGAGCCAAATGGATCAGACAGAAGCGTGCCTCGGTTATGGATGCCAAGGCCTTAAACGAGATCTTCATGATTACGAACTAATTACACAATGCATAATTACAGACAATCAACTTTATATGTACGTCTAAACCAAGAAAGCAGTGAAGCCACCCACGAAACACATCACCATAGCGGCAGCAGTGGCAATCTCACCCTTAGTGATGACACGAGCGGCTGGACCAGCACCACTGCTCTTCGTAGACGAGGAAGAGGAAGTGGAGGTGGAAGAAGAGCCGGAAGTGGAGCCAGAGCCAGAACCGGTTGCAGTGGTGGAAGCAGAGGCATTGGCAGACACAGAGGAAACGGCAGCAGAGCAAGCACTGGCAACAGTTGCAGCACTTTGGATGGTAGCCAGTCCATCGAAGTCACAAGCAGAAGAGTGTTGGTCTTGGTCCTCGTAGTACAAGTTCATGATGTAAGACAACTTGTCCTTGTCGGAACAGAAGGAGATAGCACCGTAAGAACCAGTCTCACCGTCAGAGCTGACAGCGGTACAGTCAACCAAACCACAAACAGTGGAGTACAAGTCAGCGTAGTCATCAGTGTCAACATCACTGGAGACGACACAGCTCAAAGACTTGGCAATACACTTACAAACAGCTTCATCTGGAGTTGGTGGCAAGTTAGTAGAAGCCTTCCAGGTTGAAGCAGAAGCAGGACAGGCAAGAGTGGAGGTGGAGGAAGCACCAACTTCAGAACTCTTGGCCAAAGATGGAGAGATGCTGTTCATCTCTTGAGAGTAGTAAGAGTAGTCCTTCAAGGTACTGACAGAAGAGCCAGAAACAGAGACAAGACCATATTCGTTCTCCTCCTCGTAGTACATGTAGACAATACCACCGGACCAAACATCAGTCATTTCATCACTGAAAATCGTGCCAATTTCAGTGAACTTTCTTGGTCTCTCAGTGTTACAACCGTACTCAGAGAAGAAAACTGGAATGGTCAAGTTTTGGTATTCCTCGGTTCTGTCAGCGTAACCAGAGGACTTGAAAGTAGACTCACCACACCACTCGTACATGTTAATACCGAAGAAATCAGCTCTCTCGTCGAGATCACCACAAGCAAAGTAGTCAGCAATTGCAACTCTGATATCCTCGTCATCGTTGGAGGAGTAACCAACTGGGAAGTTGTAATCCTTCTCCTTGATGTAAGCCTTCATGTCTCTAACAGCAGCCTTGACGAAAGCAGAAGCGTCAGTGTTAGACTTGTTGTTAGTGACCTCATTACCAGCGAAGAAACCCAAAACGTTAGAGTAGTTAGCAAACATATCGACAACAGACGTGTATCTGTTGTACAAGTCCAAGTTCCATTCTGGAGAGTCTCTGTTAATAGAAGTGTCTGGCTCAGACAAGTCAGCAATAATGTAAATACCGGCATCAGCAAAAGTGGCCATACAATCGTCGTGATCCTTATCTGGGTCAACAGCATAGACTCTCAAAACGTTGGTGTTGGACTTGACAAAGTACTCCACATCACGCTCACAAGCATCAGCATCAGCCAATGGATCCACGTAACTGGAAGTGGAAGTGTCGTTATCGAAGTTTTGTTGGTAAGCAACACCACGGATCAAGAATTGAGAACCATTGTTGGCGTAGAAAAACTTGTTGCCAACAACTTCAATACGAGGGAGTTCAGTGGACGCCAAAGCGAGAGTAAAGACGGCAAAAGCCGAAAGAAGGGCGTAGACTTGTCTCATGATTGATATAACGAAGCAAGACTTGAAGACAAGGAAAGAAAAAGAAGAACTAACAACATTTAAATTCACGGCCGGCCAAGTAATATATACATTTCGGGCCAAGACGAAAGCATATTCAGTTGATCGCCCTGAATTTTCATTGTGAGCACTGTGGGTACCACCACCCAATTGGCTTGGCCCGTAAACAATATATGGAGGAGAGATCCCAAATCGGGTTACGAACCCTCAATTTACAGGAAGGCTATGTGGGTCAAACGCGGTGGGCCAGTGCCAGGAGCGATCGAGTTTGGGAATGGTTGCCAGATATGTGCAAATTGACACATTTTGTCAATTCTAGAAAGATGAAACGTACGCGAAGGGTAAATAAAAATCGTAGCATCCATGTCAATCTCGAGAAATACGCGTTGGAGCTCATTTAGCGCTTTGAGATAGGCGCGGGGGGCTTGTTCCTAAGGAAGGTTTTGCACGGGGCGTAGGTTCTTTAAGGTCCCGCAGGTTCTGGGGGTGGCTTGAGGTGGTGAACCCTGGGGCCTCAGTGTGAGACGATATGGGATAGACGGGTAAAAAACACGAAATTGCACCGCCTCGTTCGTGGTACAAAGGCAGTGGTTTATCCGACACGAGTTTAATAAATTCCCGCTTCGATCGTGTTGTTGTGCCAAGAGGGTATTAATTGGTTTTTAGCAAGCGGCCTCGGGGCAGCAAAGCCTCGCTTCTGGCCACTCCACTGCGGCTGGTGCGACAACTGACGATTGGCCCACTGGGTACAGGCTGAGATTGCTTCAGGCTAGGATGCAACGGTTTAGGGATAGTTGAGTGTTGGAGTTGACGTGTTTGGGGAAAGAAAAATGATGTTTCAGTAGGGGCTAATTGTGTTTTTTTGATTGTGTAGGGCAATTTTTGTAGAGGTGGTTATTTTTCGGTGCCTGTAGAGTGTGATGTAGTGGTGTGAGAACGTGAAGACTATTTACAAATTGCTAGGAACTGGGCAGGTTTAGGGCAAAAAGCGAGGAGGTGGGAAATTTGTAAAGGAAACTGAAATTAAAAAATTCTAAAATTAAATTTTTGTAAAAATGATTTTTTTCACGAAAAATTTCTACTTATTCAAAATTTCGGCTTTTTCTCGGTTTGATTTTTCTTCCAAATTTTACTCGAGATGGCACTCCTATTAAACCTTTTCCTCCATCGTACTCAAATTTCCCATTTCATGTTCAGTGCGCGGTCCCACTGCCTCGGACCTGAAATTCACCGCGGGGCCGGGGTTTCTTAGTGCCCCGCACAGAGTTAGGGGCCTACCACAAATCGGCCCAATAAAGTAGCGGTCACCGTCAAATATATGGTGTCAGATTGATTTTAGGAATTTAGCCCATGTGGGGTTTAATGACCTTGAGGGGATTTGGCATGTTGTGACCATCACAATCCATACATCATATGGAGTCTCCTATTGCCTGGATAGGCCGTTGATTAGAGGCACTCATAGAAGGCTGTGTTAGTTACGTCAGTTCCACCTATCTCTTTCGTCATACTGAGCAACAGCTGAATTTAAGGCGATGGCTGGATCAAGTGTGCACAATAATCGGAGGTTTCGTGCACAGAAATCGGACCCATCAAGGCAGTAGCTTCCGGAGATGTCGAGTAGTGTATGAAACGCGGACCCACTGGGTATTCTCAGGCCCAGTAGATTCGTTACGCCCTTCCAGGCAGGCCCGCTCAAGTCCATGTTTACCCACTTTTACCCACTTTTACCCACTTTCACCCACTCAAACCACGTCAAACCCCACGTCAAACCCCACCAAAAAGCGTAATTTTCCCAAACCGACTCGGTGCCTTCATCCTTGGGCTCAATTCAAGGTTGCACCGAAAATTCCGTGGTGCACTGTTGCGCTGGCCCTCCAGCTCGAGATAGTGATGGACTTCGGCATTCAGCCCGCTCACGCCCTAATCAGTGCGACCTCTATCAGTGCGCCCTTCGGTGCGTTTTACACCGGCTTCTATCCGGTATACTCACTTTAGTGCACTGGATTGTACAAGAAGACGAAATATGATGATTGTAGGAATGCCAGCTTGAGCAATTACTAAAATGCTTGGTAAGCCGGGAAACTCTAGCCCTTCTCCGGCAATGCACTTACCCACATATCTCCAACTTGCTGCTTCAGTGGCTTGCGTTCGTCATGATGCCTAGTATTTTACGCCTGTTTCCATAATGAGAAGGAATTTCCTTGGTTCTTGGGGCGGTCTCTGAGACTTATCGCAGGGCTGCGTTTGCATGAAAATAATGACGGAGATAACTTTCTCTCGTACGATAGAGGTCAGAGTCAAGTTTTTGTATTAGAGATACTTTTCAACATTACGACTATCCGAAAATTTACCGAGTTTTGAAAATTGAGATGAGCAAAATTTAGAAAAATGGCAATAAATCGACTATCTCATTTGCTCGCGGTGCCTACACCTGATAACAGAAAGTGAGATCCTGTAGCCTCGCCCCAGGCCAAATAGACATGTCCGTGACCGGTCTCCACTTTATAGTCCGCAACGGTGCCGATTCATAACTGTAGAAAGTGTCGGGTTTCCAATTTTGCCATCTCCACCTAGTTTTTGCAGGCATATTTGTGTTCAAAGTGCGAACAACGGAAATTGCATGGCCCTTTTTGGGCAGTTACCGCTGTCCGATGTCTGATAAGAGACCGCGCAGGTGGAAATCCAAACCCCTTCTGTAACTGATAACGATGCATGATGAATCTGGCTGCTATGGCCTAAAATCATATAAATACAGAGGTTTGGCAATTATAATCTAAACCATCAGAACATTATAGAATCTTATACATTAAAAAAAAAATGGCTACTCCTTCACCAGAATTAATCAGAGATATCGAAGCCGGAAACATTCGTAAGATGCTTTCCGAGGAAGATTACGTCTCCAAGGTCGAGCCTTCTTACATTGCTCTTAAGGAAAAATACGCTCACTTGACTGACTTCAAGTTTGACCCAGAGAGACACTTGAGAGTCATCGCTGGCGGTGAGATTGAGAACCACAAGTACCAGAACACCAGACGTTTGACTATGGAGGAATTGGGACTTGCCAACAAGAAGCAAATCAGTCCTATTGCTGTTTCTGACCCATTCCCATTGTTCACCGACGAGGCTATTGACCTCATGACGCTAGAGTTCCTCGAGAAGGACACTTTCTTGACTCACGCCAGAAACCTTTTCAACTCTACCACTGGTTTGGACTGTGGTGTTAGAGGTTGGGCTAAGAAGAGAAAGACCGTTAACAAGCAATTTACTTACGATGCATGGACCCACCCAAAGACTATGGAGTTGATCTCCACTGTCGCTGGTGTTGATTTGAAGCTTGTCATGGACTGTGACATTGGTCACATTAACTACAGCATGTGTCCACAAGAGACTCTTGACCAAGATGCGCAAGATCGTCAAAGACAAAAGTCTCTTCAAGACTCTACTGGTCAAGACATTCCAGCTGTCGTTGGCTGGCACACTGACTCTCCACCATTTGTGTGTGTCCTCATGATGTCCGACACCACTCAAATGGTTGGAGGTGAGACCTTCCTCCGTATGGGAGACGGCAACATTGCCAGTGTTCCAGGTCCAAAAAAGGGATATGCTGCTATCTTGCAAGGTCACTTGATTCTGCACTTGGCTTCCAAGCCACAAGGTGCCACTGAGAGAATCACCATGGTTTCTGCCTTCAGAGCCAAGGACTCTTTGGTCATTGATGACTCTGTCCTTTCTACTGTTAAGCCAGAGATCAATTACGCATCTAGATACGACGAGTTCTATCCAGAGTGGATCGACTACCGTGTCGAGGTTTTGAAGGACAGATTGGACGACTTGGCCAAGACTGTCAACGAGGCCGAACACTTCGACAAGCCTGGTGCTATTGAGAAGTTGAAGTCTCTTGAAGCATACATTAAGAAGACTTACACCGAGATGATTGTTACGCCTGAGGAGTGGGAGAAGATTATTAGCAAGGGTTAATTGAAGATGCCTTGAGGGGGAGTTGCACTTAGTTCATTTGATGTTTTAAAATAAATACTGGTTATCAAAGGTTTTGTAGGAGAAAGAATATATGAATAGAAAAAATAAATGAAGAACCAAAAACAGCCAAACAAAAAATGTTGATAAATGAAAATGAAGAGATTTTCACTTCATCTCCAAAACTAGACGACGTTGTTGTTGGGTCGAGTTGCTAACGGTCAAAGTTTCTCCACCACGGAATTAAAAATAGCCATGGAAAATAAAACATTTCCGTGCATTGATCGCTATTTTCCATTTTCAGACTAAAGCATTTCTTTTTCGCCGTCACTATTGTCTCTAACGGTCTTTTTTCATGCTCTGTCATTTATTAAAATCACCACTTAAAAGCAAAATCATGTCCAACACACCGCCTTTAATCGTTTTGGACGATTAAAAAATCAGAAAAATTCGGGAAAAATAAGAAAAATATTTTTCCCTTCAATTTTCAAATCCTACTTTCCCGCTTGCCTTCTAAAAGTCGTTTATTATTGTCTCGTCTCTATTTTCAACGGAACATTGTCAGCATAATGCCTCCACACCTAATCTTTGTGGGTTTCATGGATCCAATCAAGAGTGTACTTGATACCTTGCTCAAGTGAAACATTTGGAGTGTAACCCAAAATCGTCTTGGCCTTGGTGATGTCGTGGTAACGAGTTGCACAAGTGATCTTAGCTCTGAAAGCAGTCAAACCTGGCTCCTTGTTCAAGAGCTTAGAGAAGAATTGCGACAAGTATCCAGCAGCAATGGCAACTGGTCGACTCAAAACAATGTTGTATTTGTCAATGTGTCCATCAGCTTTCCAAACAGTTCTGGCCAAAGTCCAGAAGTAGGTTGGAGCGTCATTAGTGACGAAAAAGGTCTCTCCACCAAGTTGAGAAGCATATTCTGGGAGGAGAATCTTTTGAGCAGCCAAAACGTGGGCATCAGCGACGTTTCCAGCGTAACTCCAGTCGAATAAGTTGTTGTTGTCACCCAATTGGAACTTGGATTGGCCCAAACGAGCAGCAGTTCTCAAACCTGGCACCAATTGTCTGTCTCCAGGACCAAAGATACCTGCTGGTCTCAAACAAACTGTAAGCAAAGAGTTAGGATCGTTAGCCTTCATAACAGCTGTTTCAGCAATAGCCTTGGTCTCGTTGTAGCCATCCATATGGACCTCAGGATATGGCCAGTTTTCGTCGGCATTGTAGACATCTTGACCGTTGAAAATGACACCAGCAGAAGAAGTATACACCAAGGCCTTCACTGAAGACTTTTTGGCAACCTTAAGAAGTGTTTCTGTACCGACCACATTGACCTTATGGTAGATATCTTGAGACATACCATGGATTGGAGATGCCGAGTGAACAACGACTTCACACTTCGACGCGTTGATAGCGCTCAAAACATCGTCTTCGGAAGTCAAATCACCCTTGTGGAAAACAATTTTAGACGTGTCAAACGTGAAATACTTGGACAAGGTGTCTGGAATTGGACGAATATCAAAGACGTAGATTTTCACACCAGGACAGTTATCGTAGAATTGTTGGACAAGGTGCAAACCAAGGAAACCAGATCCACCGACCAATAACACTGACGTGAGTTCTGTCATTTTGTATGCGTTGATCTAGTATTAGTGCTAGTAGTTGGAAATTGAGGATTCGGGTATGAGCTCGCGTATAGTTAAACGAGATACGAGATGGGAGACCAAATGGCTAAGAAGGATGAAAAATTTAAAGGGAAGTAATTAAAAATGTAACTGATATCAATTTTAAATATATTACAATTCATAGTATGCAATTTTTTCCACGTATACTATACGTTCATTTCTAGAACTGGAACAATGACTTGTACTGCTCGACTTTATCATTGTCCACTTCAACATCCAACAATTTTACAGGAGGGAATTGGAATTGAGCATCCTTTCCAGAGTCGGTGCCGTTTCCATTGACACCGTTGCCGTTTGAGCCATTGCTGAAGCTGAACTGTGGTGGTTTGGACTCCTCTTTGTCTTGAGCTGGCTTTCCAAATGTGAATGCGGGTGTGGCGGAGGAAGAAGCCATGGAGTTACCAAAAGAGAAGGCTGGGGCCTTCTCAGTTTCGTTAGCTTTAGGAGCAGCAGCACCAAAAGAAAAGGCCGGAGCCTTCTCGGTGTCGTTAGCCTTAGGGGCAGCAGCACCAAAGGAAAATAGTGGCTTGGCTTCAGGTTTAGACTCCTCATCCTTAGTGGCCTTGGTGTCAGCCTTTGGCTCCAGACTGGTCTTGAAACTGAAGAGAGCCCCGCCATCCTTCTTGTTATCGGCATCGGACGTTCCATTAGAAGCCGATACCGGCTTAGAAGCACCAAAGTTGAACATTGGCGCAGCTTGTGTGGCAGGTGTCTTGACATCAGTGGTAGCAGCAGCACCAAAGGCAAAGAGCGGCTTCGTTTGCTCCTTTGCTTGAGGATCTGGCTTAGAAGACTCGGTCAGTTTAGCACCAAAACTGAATGATGGGGCTGGTGCTTTTTGATCCTTGGCTGGGGCACCAAAAGATATACTGTTGGTCTTCTCTGCACTTATCAGCGAAGGCTGAGAAGAGCTATTAGAATTGAAGCCGAAGAGCGGCTTTTGAGGCTCACTTTGCTTTCCATTGGAAGATTTTGGAATAGTTTCCTCTTTCAGAACGTCCTTCTTAGGAGCAAATGTGAAAGTCTTAGGTGCCTCAGGAAGATCAACTTTTTTGGCGTCACCATTGGCACTGCTTTTGGTGGAGAAGAGCGATGGCTTTTCTTGTGGCTTGTCACCGTTGGTTTCGGACTTCTTGTCAGAGAACAGACCAAAAGTAGCACCCTGTGTGTTACCAAACAAGGAGTCGTTTGGCTTTTGTGCGTTTTTGCTGTCGTTATTTCCGAAAGTTTTACTCTCGCTCTTTCCAAACGTAAAAGTCGTAGCTTCAGGCTTTTCAGAAGATTCTTGCTTCTCTTCAGAGAGCTCCTCTGCTTTGTTGTATGATACAGTCTTGGTGATGTCGTTTGCACCCAAGATGGCAGGCTTTTTGGCCTCTTGACCGTTTTCCGAGATGATTCTTCTCTTGTTTCTGGAAAATGGGTTGTGGAAAGATTTGGTTTGTGACTCTTTTGGAGTAGGCACCTCATTGGAGCCTCCATCCAAAATTGATAAGAGCGAGTTTGCTGTGTTGCTCAAGGGCTTCGATGTGATGGAGTCGGTGGTGGTTTCAGGCACAATATCATTGTTTGTGAGTGTGGAGGCTGCTCTTTTAGCCCTCTTGTTTGTATTAGGAGCTTTTATTCTGGTTCTGTAAGGTGATGGCAATCCAGAGAACTGGTACACTCTCTTAACAGAAACATTGGACCTCAGGGTGTCGCTGAAGGTGTGGTAGATTGGCTTGTAGTCAGGGGTAGCCAAGGTAGACGAATTGCCATCGTACATGCTGGTGTTCCTGAGTAGCCGTTGTGAGTATGGAGCAAAAGTGTTATTTTGACGAACTGAGCCTATCGTCGACTCGTCTTCGCCATTCTCACGCTTCCCAGGCAGCTCTGGGAGTGGTAAAGTAATTGAAGCCTTAGATTTCTCCAACAAAGACATAACACCCTCGTACTCAATTTGGGTTAAAGGACGGTCACCTTTCTCCTGGAAAAAAGACAGAAGAATGCGGTTGGTGGTCTGGTCGGCATCAACTGCTGTTGTATTGGCAGGAGTTGACGATGATTCTGGAGCATTAACGCCGAATTTGGCCCCGCTGAACTCGATTGGCTGTGTGGTTGACCGAGATTGCTGAACTGCCCCACTACTAGGCATAGAACCCGAGGAGAAGTATCTTTTGACCTTGGATAAAAGACCGCCCCGTGTAGGATAGGGCAATACTCTTCCCCTGGACCTGTCACGGTACTGTTTCATGACTCTGCGGTTGTCCATAGTTAGTGGATGGGTATTATGGTGAGGTGCTATAGGGAAACCTCACTAAAATTTGTGATCCATCGAGGGGTCACGTGACGTTGTTTTTAGTGTGGGGAGTTTTAAGATAGGGAAGAGATTTTTAAATGGGAGTTGAATTTTTAGACTCACAAGAAGATTTTGAATCCATTGATATTTTTTCCAGATCAAAATTCACAAAAAATGGGTGTTTTGCCGACAGGCTTATTGTCCTGGGGTAAGCTGGTGTACGGATGTTTCATTAGATGTTTCGGATTGTGATGAACGAGTAAGGTAAGACCAGAGATCCGAATTTTGAGATTTGAATGAAATAATTGATTTTGTTATTTCTGAGAGTGTTAAAATGCATTTATGGTTCAATTTCTAGTTTTCTTTTTTTTTTTTTTTAAGGTGCCTTTCCCCACGGCCTTACACCTCTTAACTATGAGACGCGCTACCCATCAACACCAATCCTGCATTATCTCCTACACTCTTCCCTTGATAAATCAGAGTTACACCACGAAAAAGCAAATTTTTTGATAATTTCGCTTTCATTGACCATCAAAATCGTTTTCTGCATAGTCACTTTCACCAAGTTCGAAATTTCACCCAGCATTTTCCCGTTCATGTTGACATAACTGCTCCATCATATCCACCTATATTACTATGGACTACATATCCGACTCTGATGGCGATAACTCGCTACCAGTGATGGGTCCGGATGACGTCGACCAAGGTCTACTACGAGACGTCTATTCCTTTCTATCAGGGACGTCAAAAACTCGAATACGCCATGAAGCAGAAGGTACACCGATGGAGACTCTATACAGACAATTTGATCTCGAGGAAGAGGCCAAAGTGACGAGTTCAGGCATGAATAATGAAATCGTTCCTATCCTTTTAGATCTGTCACAAGTCGAACCAACAATTGCACATGGTCCCGCCGAAATCGCCACCGAATTGGCCGCAGTGAGTGACCTACAACCACACAACGAGTCTGTCTCTCATAATGATCCGCTACGACACAATGGAGAGCTGGAGATCCCAGAAATTCCTCTCCAACGCTCATCATACAGAAGTCTTCGAAAGAGAACATTTGCAAGTCGACACCCGTACATTGCTGACCAGGCTGATTGGCTTGGTATATGTACAGTGGACAGCATAAACGAGATGTTTACAGGTGACGAGGACTTGACTAAAGTTGTCAGTGCTCTCAATAAACTCTACGTGAAGCGAAAGAAGCGGTATCCAGATGAAGATCGGTACAAAGCTAAGGACTTCTATGCTCATTTAGGAAAGAGCAAATTACTAGCATTAAAAGGAGATCAAGATCTCTCTGCAAGAGACAATTTAGATCTGTCTCAACTCATGGATCCAGATGAAGAAGACTCTCAAAATAGAGCAGATAACGAAGAAGATAGCGAAGAAGAGCAACTTATTCCTTATGAAGGTCTCTCACAACCTTCAGCATTTGATCACGATATATCGTATTCACAACAGCATGATGACACCAACGTTGCATCAGATATGGAGTCAGAAAATGAATCTGAATCTAGTGAAGATGAGCAGCTCATTAGAATTGGAGGAAGGTACAGAAAACTCAGTAAGATCTTGCGTGGAGTTTTACCTGAATCAGCCAAAAGACTCACTGTTTTCCAAGAAAGAAAACCAATTAAAAAAGTCAAAAAAGTCATGCATTCGGTTGAGTATCGAAAAGGTCTAGCTATTAAAAAGAAAGGAACATCCTCGGCTCAATCAGATGAGTTAAGAAAGGAACTCAATTCGTTCATTGATACTGACAACTACAATGACGAATATACCCCATATCGTGAAAGTGTATTCCAGGATCCTGCTTTAAAGCTTCCACTGCCTCCTGAGAGTATTCTGGTCATGGAGTCAAGTTCAGATTCAGATTCAGATAACGATTCTATCGAGGAAGTCTCCCAAAGCGCTTTCAAGGGATTGGTCACACCAGCGACATTGATGAGGCAACAACTGTTCCCGAATTATGTTGACATTGACTCTGATTCGGCTCAGGAAGCTGATCATATCGATTATATGTTCTCTAATGGCAGAGGCTCCGCTAAGAAGACATCGAGAAACACATCCCTTGGTAGCAGAAAAAGAGCGCTGCCACTGGTCAAAACACCATCAAAACGCTCTCGTGTATCTTCACTGGGCTCCACTAGAACCCGCAAATATGGTTCATCCGAGGCTCAAGTTCGTCGACCTCTTAAGAGGAGAAAGTTGTCTTCATCAAATGTGCCAAGTTTTAGAAATCATTTAAACACTCCTTCGAAACCACCAAGACTTACTAATCAAAATGTCAAGAAACTTGTTGCAAATGACTCGAAGAAACCTCCAGCTAAACAAGCACTGAAGGGAGAGGAGAAGAGTAAGGCTATTCAGGGCTCAATTGACCAGACATACAAACGTGAGCCTATCAAGAGCACTACTGTTTTTGAAGTCGAAAGTTCCAGTCGTTTCGTTCGTCATAAAAACTTCCGCCAAGTGAGTTTGCCTGAGGTTTTCGCTCCAACTGGAGAGTCTCTCTTTGGTAGAGAAGAGGACGTGTTCCATTACAACATACTTCCTTCCTCAGAGTTATCTCGAATCAACACAATTGGAGATGGACATGTATTCTTTGCTGGAGAAGACAATGTCGTATTTACTTTAGTTGGAAAGAGATACTCATTGGGACTTTTCAATTTGACTGCTTCAGTTCAACAGACAGAAAGATACTTTCTTCAATTACGTAAGGTGATTCTGGAGCTGAAGTATATGATGAACCCACAGATAAGAGACGAAATTTACCTTTCCTTGAAGTGTATCGTGAAGTGGATCCTCATTCTTCACAATAGGCCGCTGGCAGGTCTATGGAGATACCTTCAAGCGATTTTGGATGACCTCACAAAGTTGCAAACGAGAGAAATGAGACAATACCAGTCCACTTTCCATGGTCAGCTTCTATTTATCAACTACATTTTGATCAAGTTGGAAGTCAACCTATTCTCTGGCTCTGAAGCCGAGCTTACGAGAAATTTCGATGCTAATTGCTCTGACTATTGGTCAGTATTCTTGCAGAGCTTTACTGCATCAGATTTGAGTCAGGCATTTGCTCCTGGTGCAAAAAATCAACGACTCCTGGAGTCATTGGGGTTGATGGATAAGATGTTCTCAAAAAGGGATAATGGGTGGTGGGGTCCGCTTTCGGAAGCTTTGGAGGATTCAATTGAGACAATGGACGATAAAATCACAATGATTGATTTGGTCTATGTCCTTGCATCATTGACACACAAGAAGCTTCATAATTGGGGTCCATTCCTTGTCATATTGAGTAAAATCACTGGTGAAAAGGAGTCTCCAGTGTACCACCATTTCATTGATATTTGCGAACATGCAAATCAGAGACTTCATTGGCCAATCGAAGAGAGATTGATCATCCAATTGTACTCATCTTTTGCTCAGAGAAGGTTCGGGAACTTCAATGACGAAACGTTTGTTCCTCAACCTTTGGGACCTGTTCATACAAAAATGGACATTCCTGATACGAGTGTTTTCGAGAGATTCATGAATCTCCTCTACACTTATGTTTCTGAGCTTTCATCAAAGAAACAAACAAAGAGATTGGTCTCTAAGTTGGTTGCCTCGAGTCAATACGAGTACCACCATGGCAGAAAGTATCAGATCATGTTTGTCAATCGAATAAACTTGATTCTATTGCTTTATAACGTTTCGGATGTCGACTTGTCAACTCCATTCACTCATCTTGTGGGTCAGATTGCTGACTCGAAAGATATGTTTGTCTATGGCCGTACGGTGGACTCACTTATGATTTTCTGTGAAATTGCCAGAAGAAAAAATTTACCACTTCCTCTGAAAGCAATCCTTCTTCTCGCCAATTCATTTTGTCATAGTTATGTCTCCTTATTTGGGATGCCTAATCTTTTTAAGAAGTTGATCCAGCTTATGGGAACTCTCATGCATCCAAGTTCCGGCTCTGAGAATGGGAATATGTCATTTTTGAAGTTTGTTGGTCAATTGAACTTGAACCAATTTCCCGATCAACTTTTGCCAGAATTGCTCACTCATATCTTGATAGCTGCAAATGATTTGGTGTTCCACAAGTCTGGAATGAGCAAAAACGACACAGAATTCATAACAACTTTTCAAAGACTCATCGTTAGCTTTTTGGGAAGTCAAATGGAGAGAATGCCATGTTCTAATCAACGACAGGGAGAGAAGGTGGAGGAGATTGTTGAAATCACCATCCAAATCTGGATGCTCTGCAGCATACTCACCGATACTCATCATTGGAATATCATGATGCTACAGAAATTCCCTTACATTGGTAATCCTGTCCTGAGAGACCATTTCATAACGTTCGTCTGCAGTGAGTACCTCAGATCCCAACGTATGGAGCCTACAGCGATTGCTGACGTTGATACGATCATGCTCAATCGACTTTGTTCATTTTCAGTGTCCAAATATGCTCTTGGACTTTACGAGGCTCTACAACAGAGAAGAGAATCAATTTTCCATTCCAAAAAACAACTCTCACAGGAAGTTACGACCATGGCTCAACTTTTAACATTCCGCTACCAAATCGTGTCCAGTGTCATACAAAACATCATGAATTCCTCGTCACTTCATCGTGGAGTTCAAGCATCATTCATCAGAGATTTGGTGAATCACGTACATTCAGAGTACTCGCAATATTTTGGGGAAACCAAATACGTTGAATTCTGTAAACAGTTGGTCGAAGTTATTCAGAGATTTGCAAAACCTTGTTTATCAGAGATAGATGAGTTTTGGGACTTTGCAGTGAAATTCGGATTTCCTAACAGGAAAATGCAGCTTGGCTGGGCCAAATCTAATGAAACCGAAAGATTGCAAGTCATCAATAATGAACTCCTCAATGCTTTACAATATGGAAATGACGTAAAGGAAGCTTTGGATAACTGGATCAGTATTAGTTATATGACTGCTGCGTACTCGTTGATCGAGATATATATCCTGGCGATTTCCATCAACGAGAGTCATTGGGCACACTTGTGTTCTTTGCTTGAGTATGTTGTTCGCAAGCTTGAAAGCTTTCTGCTTGAATATCATGATCGGTCGTTCAAGAAACTCTTACGGTTGTTGATTGAGGTGGCCAGAATTTCAGAAAGGTGGCACAATACAAATTATGCCATTTTCCAATTGAAAGCACTCATGGCTTGCGCATCCATTTACAAGAACGCATTCTACATCTACGATGGTTACAGAGATAAAGCTGACTTTTTGGATACTGTCAAGACCTTCGTTGATGAAGTCGATAAAAGATCATCTAAGTCACTGGAATCACACACAATCTTCACAGATGTCAGTTTTGGCATGTTGAGAAGCGTCAGTCATCTTTCTTACCAACCACATTTTCACCATACAAAGGATCACTACACTGAAGCATATTCCCAACAAGACGATCATCTTAATGTCTTGAAAAAACTACTTTTGGCTGAAACAAGCCAATCATGTGTTGACTTCACCTTCAACATGTAATTGCATAGCATATACTAATGGCATATATACATCATTATCATTATTGCAATCCACGCTGAGCCTTGATAAGTTCAATCTCAGCCTCAAGCTTATCCTTACCCTTCTTAACATCCAACAAAGCAACAACAGCTTTGATCAACTCGTCGTATTTAGCCATGGTCTTACGAGTAGGCATAATTGGCTTCCATGAAGTACCTCCAGCGGTTGGAATGTCAAGTTCTTGCAACATCAGATTAACCGACTTGAACACCGACTGTCTTTGCTGTAGACCAGGAAGCTTTTGAGTAGAACGTAAAATGACACCTGGTGTAAGTCTTTCGTTTGCATGGTAGTGTAAACCATAAGCTTCCTCCTCCTTGGTAGTGAGTCTCTTCGCTAGAAGTTGCTGAATAGCGCTAGGCTCACCTTTAACTTGATTTTGCTGTTTAAGAACACCTGCCAAGTATTGTTGGAGGTGTGTTTGGAAGCCACGATCTCTCTTGTATGAAGATGAAGCTGCACTTGGAATTGGTGGAGGAACTGGATCGTTGACAGACGAGTTTGCACGTTGTTGTAATTTTTTCTTCTGCTGCTTGTCCAAAATCATCAAATTATTGTACAAGTTGGTCAATCCTTGTGAAGAAAGGTACTGTTGCACCGATTGTGATGTCTGTGGAGAGTCCAATAACGTCAACAAATGCGATCTTTCAACAAGCATTTTCTTTGCGGCAAGCTCGAAACGACGAGCCTCAATGACCAAAGATTCTTCCTCTGCAATCTCTGCTGGTGTTCTCTTAAGGAGATTCTCAAGGTATTGCTTTCTATCGATCTCAGCAGCCTTGGAGAACGCGTCAAGAGACTCAAGTAAACTTGGGTTTCCTGTGTCTCTGTGCTTTAAGATCTTTGCAGACATTCTATAAAATTGCTCCTTCAAGTCTTCGAGGCTTCTGTTGTATTCAGATGGGAATCTGTCAGCGATGACGTGCCATTTGAGCTCAAAATCCTTACAGAACTCGAAAAGTAGCTTGGTTTCGTCATATGTCCATTCTGGAGCCTTCTCGCTCTCTGAAACATCACTTGTTTCGGTTGTTTTGGTCTCTTCCTCCTTAGAAACGGCCTCTGTTTTCGTAGATGACTCTTTCTCGGTTTCCAGTGCTTTATCCTTAGTAGAACTCTCCTCTCCTTCTTTTTTCAGAGCCTCTTTCTCCTTCTTTTCTTGCTCTCTTCTTGCATTCTCCTTTTCACGCTCTTTTCTCTCCAATTCACGGCGCTTTCTCTCCTTTTCAAGCTCTGCCTCTCTTGCCTTGACTTCGACCATAAGCTTGTCAAAAGTCTCTTCGTCGACAAATTCAGGAATATCAAGCGAAACTGCAAACTTGTCAAAGAAGTAAGCCTTGTCGGTATCCTGCTCCAACAATTCTTTACTTCCCTTTTGCCAATGGTACAACACTGGCGCATGAGGGTTCTTTTTATTAGGACGGAACCCGATTCTTGTCCATGGAGACACTCTCTGCTTCTTACTTTTAATTCGACTGATTCCTGTGTTCATACTGACTGGCGGAGTGTTGGGTCCTAGAAGGTTATACAACTCTCTGGCCATTCCACCTTTCAGGACCGCAGGTTGGTCGACTTTTTGCTTCTTTTTGGCCGGCTGCGGCGTGTCATCCCTCTGGATGTTGAGCACGTCGAGAATATCGTTCGCCGACATGGTCTATGGTGAGTTTCAGGAAGAATGGAGGTGGATGTTTGGTGTTTGTAGTGCTGTTTAGGTGAATTCTGTATAGTGCGCATAGTTAAGTGTTGGAGGTAGTAGTATGAGGATGGAGCAGAGAGACAAAGAGATAAAATGATGAAAAAAAAGGGGAGAATAAAGGTAAGGATTGAAATTCGAAATTTAAATTCCTTCACGAATTGTGGTACATTTTTGTATCTCAACATAAATAGCTTTTGTTAGGGTGTTACTGACAGCGTATAGGGCCATGAAGTGCCCACAGTTAAGGACATGTAGTGCTCACAGTAAACGACAATATACCAATCACACTCTACTCTAACAACCTCCAAAATAAATGTGTATAATAAAATTTAATATGTGAAGGAAAAAGAATTTCCGGATCTCTCTCCTCATGCAGAAAGCAAAAGCTATTCAATGTCTCTAGGAGCTTCTAGCCAGTCGGTAGTACCCATCTGGAACAACCGACTCAATGCTCTAGCAAAAGCAAACTTTTCCTCGTCGTTAGCAAACATGGCCGCCTTCTTGGCCACCAGCTTATCGAAACCGTGCTTCACCACCAATTCGTCATCTTCAAAAGTCTCTTCCTTTCCTTTATCGCTCTGTTTCTTGTATAGCTGGTAGTTATCCTTCAGCAAGTCCTCAGGCTCGACAAAAAGGTCATTGAATGCTGCAGCTCCCGTCGTGGCTATGAGTCCATGAGCATCGTACACAGCATCCAAAAATGTGATGAATCTTCTCACTTTATCTCTGACATCGATGGTCAAGTAAGGAATGTCGGTGATTATGAACGCTCTATAAGTGTTTGCCAATGTCAAGTAATCACCCGCACTCAAGTTCTTACCGCAGAGCTCCTCAAATGTGAATTGTGCCACAAATGGCTTGGAACTGAGCGGAACCTTCAATTGTCTTCCCCACACAGTTAAAATATCGTTGACAATGACACCTTTTTGCTGGTTTCCTTGATTGAAATAGTCAAACCACGTACTGATATGGTTTCTGCATGCGGTATTGTTCAGTTTACCGTGGTACTTCACTCCTGGCT
Source organism: [Candida] citri (assembly GCA_030571295.1). Classification (NCBI taxonomy): domain Eukaryota; kingdom Fungi; phylum Ascomycota; class Pichiomycetes; order Serinales; family Metschnikowiaceae; species [Candida] citri. Next base: position 424,507 of record JAJLXN010000012.1, read on the forward strand.
TAGGATATTGGTACACTGAAGACAATGGTCTTGGGATCTTTCTATAGTCTGTTGGGGAGTTCAAATAAATGACACGAGTTTGCTTTTTGATCAATTGGATGCATGGAATGAACGAGACTCTTTGGATACCATTAAGGTACAAGTCATCTGGAGCTCTATTAGAAGTTGCAAAGAGAATAACTCCATATTCGGGACTGAGTAGCAATGTCAACAATCTTCTAAGTAACATTGCATCTGCGACGTCGGTAACCTGGAACTCATCAAAACAAAGAACTGCTGAAGATTGAGAGATCTCAGCAGCCAACATGGGGATCACATCCAAGTCCATGTGGTTATGTTCTATCTTGAGCTGGTGTGATCTCTTATGCAAGTTTTGCATGAATTGATGGAAGTGGAATCTTCTCTTTGAGAGATGCTTAGGAACCGTCTCGTAAAAAAGGTCCATAAGCATAGTCTTTCCACATCCGACGTCTCCCCAAAGGTAGATACCCTTGATCTCATTCTCCTTGACTTCTTGGATGTCTATAGTCTTCTTACCCTTGCCCAAGAAGGACTCAAAGAACTTTGCTACCCCTATTTTGGGCTTTAACGACTCCACATCGGGTGTTTCCACTTGTGGAGCGTCGTAGGTGGCGAGTTTGCCATGCAAAATGGAGAGATTCAGAATGATCTTCCGCTGGTATGGATCGTCCCTGAGCTTGCCCTCCTTGACTCGAGCATCATAGAGCTCAATTGGGGCTAATGCTGGCTTTGATGACAGACTCAAATCGGCGTCAGCAGCCTTAGCTGTGGCTAGAAGTCTCTTCGGAAGAAACCTTGTTGAATGCCGAACAATAGCCGTCCTCGCAAACATATTCATTCAGTGGAACAGATTTCAGATTGAGAGTCCACAACAAGTGTCAACGAGAGGAAGTCAGAGGATTCAGACCAAGTTCAAGAGGTCGGGCGTGTATTCGAGCCTTCAAATGCGAGCCGTATTTCCTATAGTTATCATCAGCCTTTTGGGCCCTGACCATGCAGGGCTACCCCATATTCTCCGGGACTGTCATAAACCTCCGAGGTGACATGGGTAGCCACTCACGTGCGTCGGTTTACCAACAGCAACGTGAGGGTTGGAACTGCGAATCGTTTCCAAATTATTTTGTGTCTGTCATTTCGAAAAGCAAGTCGTCGTTGTCGTAGCAGCTGTCATTCTCATTCGAACTTTTCCCACTTCTGCGCGACTCATAGTAGTCATGCGCGTCATCATCGTCTTCAAAGACTGCCTCATACTTAATTGGTCGTTTGGCCATAACGTACACTGAGGGTGATGTTGCGAGCCCGGAAACTCCTTCTCCCGTAGCGTTTGGCACATGAGTAGCATGGGCTATAGTGGTAGCAGTCAGTGGTGACGAGATAAGCTTATTGCCGGATGATTTCAAGTAGGCGACATTACCACCGGTATAGTCGTTCTTAGGCAAGAACGATTTAGGACTTCCGCTGGCAGTGTCACTGTTCATTCCACTGTCGTGTAGTCTGGACGAGATCGATGGAAGATGCGAATTGTCATATGATCCAGCAGGAAGTGAAGGTGGAGGCGAGTACATTGAGTGTGAAGACTTGCGGCTAGATGGCTTGCTACCGCTTCCAGTGCCATGACTGTCTCTTGAACCTCCTTGAGCATTGTGTAGAATCAAACTAGCATTGACACTCTCACCAAGCTGCTGATGCTGGCTCTTCAATAGTTGGAACCTGCCAAGTGCATCCAAATGTGAACTACTGTCATTATGAGATGAACCCAATTTCGAATCTTGATGACTGCTGCTCAAACGGAGGTCCGACTTGCCATCGATCATACGAACAAACGAGCTGATATCGTCTCCGATATACAATCCACTGAGCAGCGGTTCATAAGATGTCAGCTCCACACTGGTTCCAAGTAATGAAGTGTTAGTATCGTTGTTTGAGATTGAATTGTATCGGCTGCTGCTACTGAACCGTCTACTTTGACGAGAGCCAAACGAAGACGAGAACCGAGGTACGCTTGACGGATTTTCTCCGTCGTCAGGCTGCAAATGAGACCCATGTGACGATGAAATGGATCTTGGGAATGATGCCATGTTCGTATTGTTCTGAGATCCAGAGATAGCGATCGTGTTTGCAGTATTAGACGATGATGTACTACCCCTAGCATTTCTCAATAAGGCAGCCAAAGAAGCATTCGATCCTGATCTGTTGCTTGTAATTGATATTCTTCTCTCCATAGAAGATCCTGCCATGCTTGTAGGAGTGTGTGCTAGTCCACCTTGAGGTGGAGGCGAAGCACTGATAGACCCAACCTTGAAAGGCTGAATGCTTGGTCTCGTTGAAGCAATAGACACCAGTTTTTGCTTTGCAGACGTCCGTGGTGTTGGTGATTGCTCTTCCTGATTATGAATCGATGTACACGGCAGCAAAGAGGCTTTCTCTTCACTATGGTCCACATATAGTTCTGTAGGTCTCTTACCCTCCTCACTATCTGGACCCACTGAAGAGGTCTCGATACCAGAATTCGATCCAGAGCCAGAGCGAGAATTCTCCAATTCGTTTCTTGAAGCGACTTCTTCGGCTTTCTCCTTATCGCTAATAAGAAAGTGATCGGACAATCTCTCCTCGTTGTCTTGAACCTTAAATTTATAGTGGTTTCGGTACACAACAGAAACACGTAACGTCCCCAAAGTTGTCTCGATCGGCGTGAACATTCTGTGTGTCATATGCGAATCTGTCAAGAGCATTTGGTGTGGAATGATCGACTTGGATAAGCCAATACGGCCCTTTGAGCTGATTGGCTGCTTTCCATCAATAAATCTGTTCCGCAAGGCTAAACTCTTGAATGACAGCTTGGATATATACTTTTTAAGCTTGAAAGCCGGTAGTAAACGGGTAATTCCGTAGAGAACTCGAAGTAAGACAATTGCCTGCTTATATATGAGAGGAAGCTCTTCAGTTGGAGCAGGTGGCGACACGTTTCGATCGAATTCAATGAGCCATCTCTCTACAACAACTTCCTGCTTCTTAGAGCCTCCTTCAGCGACAGTCCACGCGTTCCCGTACTCGTCTTCAAGCATGACGATCTCTCTTTGTCCCAATTGGCGTAAATCCAAGTAAGTTTCGATGATCATGGGTGGCAACGGCGTCAGTTCCGACTGGAGACGCCAAAGTTTGATTTCATTCTTGAGCCACTCGTCGCTCAGCGTGGGTATTTGAAGATTGAACCATTTGTTGAGCTTAGACGTGGAGGACGAGGAGGAATCGTGGCCAAATGTGGCAGATGTTGGGTCAGCCACAGACCGTGCTTGCACAATGATTTGCAGAGCCTTTGTAAAGAAGTTCTGCACCACTTGAGCCAATTTGGCATGCTGCTTTCTCGTCTGAGATTGTATCAGCGGCGTTCTCTCCATAATGTAGTATTTGACTGCGATCCCGGTCACAAAATTCGACTGAACGTAGCAAGGAAGGTTTGTGTGCCTTGAGTGACTGCAATTGGCGGCTTATCTGGAAATTTGCCCCGCGTGACGGCGTTTTTGGTTGAGTGGTTGCTTGAACGCCTTTGGATAAGGGCGATCCCCCGCTTTAATGAATTAAGGACAATGAAGGATGGCCAAATAAGGGGAAATGGTCGGCTGAATTAGGAAATGAAGGAAGGGTTCTGCGATCCGATTATATCTATGGTGGATCAACAGTTGTAGTCGGTTACAGTAAGGAACCTGGTAGTAATGACTGGGTAGATTACGAGAGCGACCTGCAGATGAACCACAGTTTATAGGCGAGACTGATTAGGAGGATAGCCACGAGTTTTTCTATGATGATAATGAGTGATGGATGTTTTGTGAGATGAGATGATGTCTTTTTATGGTTTCAAAATCGGTAGAGAAGTTTGAATACGGAAATGTGGCAAATTGGGCCGAATTCCATCGCCCTCTATTGACGTCAACTACTGATTGAGGTAGCTGTCTGAGAGGCATCCTGCAGAGATCGGCCTCTGATAAGGGTCCCCCAGATGTCATTTAGCCAATGTCACAGAGTCAAAAAAAAAATCGTAAATTAGCTAATTTTATTAGTTGGCCTTCAAAAGCGCCTCCTTGGCAACTTCCATCTCGGGACAGAGCAAAAGTGCCCTTTGGAGCTCCCTCCGTGTGCCCTTCTTCATGTACGCCAGTGACACCTCTGATGCAGTGCGCTTGGAGTCAGAGAGCAACGCTGTCGATAACGCCACATGTGAATTGATGTGTTTCCAGATGTTGTAATCTTGTGGGAAGAGCATAGCGAACCTCTGCCAGACGTTTGAGCTATCTTTGCCGGTAATTTTGTTGGAAAGTTCTGCCAAGAGCTCAGGCACTAATCTATGGGTATCACCGATGAGCTCGTTCAACAGCAAACCTTCAAGTTCCTCTTTGATTGGAACAAAGTACTCCTCTAAATCCTCTACAACGGAAATAGCACCAAGAGTAAGCACCACAATCAAGGAAGAGCCGTTATCTTCAATGAACTGGAAGAGTTGGTCAACACCAGCTTGCTTGGTTTCTGGAGTATTATAAGCAAAAAGGACTTGAACAACCAAAGTAACCATTCTCTGGGACAGATCGTGTTCAGCCAAAATGACTCTCAACTCATCAAGGGCCTCGTCGAATTGGTTATTGAAGAAAAACGACAATCCGATGACAATTCGGGATGAAAGCATGGCATTCCGAACCTCCTCACTCTGCTCTTCTGCCTCAAGAATATCAAGTGTTGTTTGTGCGTTATCAATAGCTTGCTCGTAGTCTTCCATTCCCAAGTAAACTCTGGCCAACAGGGTCTTGGCAACAGCGAAATCAAGCAATGTCTGTGAGCTCTCAGACAGCTCGTACTTTCTCTCCAATAACTCACAGAGCTTCTGTCCAACAACAACACTGGTGTGATAAGTATGACATCTCTCACTGAGCAAGAGAGCAAGCTTTAAACCTGTCTCGTTGTTTGGTTGCAACTTCAAGAAACTTTGGATAGCAAAGTTGGCAATACTGAACTCTTGAGCAGCCTCAACATTCTTAGCATCCTTTGCATTTCCAACTCTGGCATTAACAACCGAAAGAGCATAACATAACTGTGCAAGTGGTGATCTTCCGTTGGATAAAACATAAGCATGGGTGGTCAATCTCGATGCCTTTGGCATATCACCAACAACCTCAGCAACCAAGGCATTACCCAACCAAGACACGGATTGTTCAGGCGAGATGGAGGTGGCACGGTCAAATGCTTCCTGAGCAAGCTCCGAGTCTCCGTAACGCAAGTATAAGGCAGCCAAATTGGTCCACACTTGCATTTCACGGGAGTCCAAGACACTTGCTTTAATGAAACAATGCTGAGCAATCAGTGGGTTGACAGAGACGTAGGCATTTCCAAGAGCGATCCAATATTGAGCATTACCTTCTTCAAGATGGATAGCCTTCTTGAAAGCTGTGATAGCTCCTGTTCTGAAAGCCAGATTCTTCTCACTGTCCAAGTTAAATGCGTCCAAATAAGCCAAACCCAAGTTGAACTGAGCAGAAGATCGCAAATACTTGTGGACCTTAGTTTGAAGAGTAGAGATGGCTGCCTTGGCTGTGAGGACTTGAAGAGTACCAATAGACTCAAGGTAGTTTTTTTGTTCGAACAAGTCCAATGCTTTTTGAGTAATGATATCTTCATCGTCGATTTGGCCTGCTTCGTTCAAGATTTCAATGACTTGCTGAATAGGGAAAGTCTCAATATCAGATTGAACTTTAGCCACCAATCTAAGACATTCCCCGAGACCTTTCCATAAGTTTTGTGAGCCTCTATTGATCTTCACTGCTTTAGCAATGGTATCAATAGCAAATCTGTTCTTCTCGAGTGTTCTTCCAACAAAACCTCCAAGAAGCAATTGAACAGAATAGTCGATACTCTTCTCGTAAAGAGCATGAAGAATACACTCTTCATCTGGAGACATAGTCAATGCTTTCTTCAAGATTTCAAGACCATCTGCGAAATCACCAATTTCACAGATTGCCAATCCTAACATGTAGAAATTAACCCAGGATTCAGGATCGATCTTAGTAGTGTGTTTAAAGACCTTGATGGCAGCATCAAGTCTTCCACAGTTATAGTAAGCTTCTCCCAAACCAACCCAACATTCGATATCCATGGCCTTCATTCTTAATGCAGTTTGGAACCACTCAATAGAGTTGGCATCCTCTTGCTTGTTAAGGGCAGAACATCCAAGCACTCTGTATGGCCAAGATCTATCCGGATCTTGATTCATTTGACTGAACAAAATTCTTCTGCTCTTCTCGGAAGTAACAACTCTCTTACATAAGATCTCTGTGACATCCCATTCGTTTTGTTCTGCGAGTTCTGTGACAAGATACTTTGCTGCTGTAATTTCGGCGACATCAAGCTCAAAAGCCTTGAAAAAGCACTTTTGAGCTCTGGTTTTGTCACCATAGAAATCATTGTATAACACTCCCAAAAGAGTGTATGATGGAGCATAGTTATTAGAGTCCTTTAATGATTGAATTAACAAGTCATATGCTGACTTCACATAGGTATCATTTTCTGGATCTTCCATGATAAAACTCTTGGCAAGTCTCCATTGGACACCAGCACGAGCTTTGAACATATTGGAGGAAGAACCCTTGATATTAGCAAGGGCTTTCTCTAAGTATTCACGACCAGATTCGTACTCTGAATGAAGGACATGACTCCAACCCAATTCACTCAATGCACGCCAATCGTTTGGAAAATCAGCTACAACTTTCGTAAGCAAATCCTTTGCCTCGCTCAGCTCTCCCTTTTCAAGCAAAATCAATCCCTTACCAATCAAGGCCAGCTCATTTTTAGGATTGTCTTGAAGAATCTTGTCGTACAATTGAAGGGCTCTTGCGAAGTTCTTTGGTGCTTCGTGGTATGTGTAAACGGTTGCAAGCAGGCACAAGATATCTTCTTTGCAGTTAACAAGGTTAATACCGTAGTTTCTCTGCAAGTCTGCCAATTGACGGATGGCCATAGTGCACTTTTCAGAGCAAACCTCATACTCTTGCAAGTAAATGTAAAAATTACAGATGATTCTGTGTGCCAACATGGAGTCAGAGCACTTTGAATAGCCTTGCTGGATGAGATCAAGGATATCACTTGGGGAGAGTAAGTCTTCAGATAAACCGTCGTCCTTATCGATATTCTCCATTTGAAGGTCTTCATCTTCTGGAGCAGGTGTTGATTCCTTTGCTGAAGGCTTCTCGTTGAGAACTTCTCTGACTTTGTCCTTGTTAAATGGACACAAGTCGCTGCTGACGAAACCTGTGAGTATGAGACCAAGACCTTCGTTTTGGAACTTGGAAATGAATCTCAAGACCGTATCTTCATTCAAATCACCTAGCGTCTTTGAATCCAACAAGTCAAAATGCAAAGTCCATGCGAAAAGGTCGTTTGTATTAAGAAGAACCAAATCTTCACACATGACCTTGATTTCCTTCAAAAGCTCATCCTTATCTGGACAAATTCTCAAGATGTCATACTTGTACTTGAGAAATTCGATCTCATAATCACGACGCAAGTCATCGTCTTGACAATAGTTCAAGAATTGGCTGTATAAGTCAGAAAGGTTCGATTGCAGACGAATCGACCATTCAACGGCGCTTAATTGGGCCTTATGCTGAATACTCAATACTCTAGGTAGCTTGAGCTTTTCCTTTGCCAAAGTTTGTCTCACTTCGTTTGCTTCTTTGTTCTTAATGAGCGTTATAAGCTTCTTCAATGTCTCCTCTGGCTTTCCCATTGCTCCATCCAAAAGATCCCCCAATTTCGTTCCTGGGGCTATAGACCTGAGGAAAATCTCATTAAGTTCGGAATCTGATTGATATTTGTGTGCGTTCAAGTAATTGTAGACGTCCTTGATTGCTTCAGCGGTACCAATTTCTTGATCGATCAATACCTCTAAAAATCCAGTCAAAACGTCGAAAAACTTGTAAAAATTATCCTGGGACTTTGCAACTTGAAAGTATCCCTTCCAGCCTAGAAGGTTCTGTGGTTCAAGACGAATTGCCTTCTCAAATGACTTGGTGGCGTTGTCTAATTGAGAAAGAAGTTGGTAGGACTTTCCTTGGAAGATATAGGCAAAATAACAGTCTTTGTCGAAGTCCAATGCATCGTTGGCATAATCAAGGGCTCCTTCTGGATCACCCTTTTCAATTGCAGCCTTTGCAGACTTAAGCAGCTGCTTCAATGACATGACGGCGTTGATAGGCAAGTACGTTGAAAATGGATTGTGGTTAAGTATGAGGGTCACGTGATGTGGAAGACGTCAGAGGAGGTGGTCAAGATAATTATGGATTGAGGTTAGAGATAGTGGAATTGAGAATTAATTTAGATGTGTTGTGTGATTAGAAATGATCTGGGCTGGTTCCTTTTCGTCTTTCATCATTTTCTTGTGTATATCCATAGGGATCATGAGATATAGTGTAGATATCGTACAAGTCCACGGTACCTCCACCAAAAATGATCAAAACTTCCCAAAACTTTCAAATCAGCACAAACTCAACATTTTTATTCACCTCATCCATATTCTAGTCTATAATACCCCTTCTCCTCCTCCCCATCTCATACCTTCTTACACCTTCATCGATCTCCATGTCACGTGCAGGACCTACTCATCACCGCAAATTATTCACATACATAACAGCGTTCCTCCAACCAAGACCGGCTACTGGCACCACAAAAAGATGAGTGTTGAACAGGCACCTGCGGCGAAGACACAGTCGCCATTCTCGTATTTGTATACCAGAATCGCCACCACCCACTTGGGAGACACGGCAGCCATCGTTATCTCCACGTTAATTTCATATGGTAGATCCACTGCCAAAGACCTCCATATCCGAAGCAAACTTTCACTCAAACAAGTGAAAACTGCGCTTGTGTGTTTGGTGCAACTCAACTGTATCCAGCATTGGACCGATCCAAACTCGAAAGTCGTCTACTACTCCTTCAATGAGAGAGGTATCTTGACGATATTGCATTCTGGAGACATTCTTACTCGTGTCAAGACTTTGAGAGGTGCCGAAGCAGCAGAATTGGTGCAAAACATCATTGAAAACGGAAATGTCACCGTGAAGGATTTCATAGCCACATTCCCATCGGAACAAGATCAGCATGATAAGATGGGTCTCTTGATCCAGTTATATAACGATGGATGGATCCGTCGATTGCAAATCTTCGATTTCCACCCAGTGGAAGACGTGTGGAACCGTCTCTACCAAGAAACTCTCAAAAACACCCCAAGAACTTCAACTACCAGTGAGGTCAAGAGAGTGGCAGAGGCCAAAGAAAAGACCAAGATTAAGTTCAGAGATTTGTACGCCAGTGGTAACGAATCGAGCGATATCTTCTTTGTGGACTCTGGAATGCATAAGATCCGTCCAGACATCACATTGACGTTCAACCTTGACCGTTACGAGAAGTACTTGCGTACACGTGCATTGGTTGACTTTGCCAACTCCCGTATGGGCTTAATCACGTCTACCATCTACGAAAAGTGTTGTTCTCTCATCGAGGCCAAGTCTCCTAATTTGCATCATCGCTTCCTTCAGATCAGCGGACTCATCAACGATCCTGAAGAGCAGCGTATCTTCTTGAGTTCAGTGGAAAACGCATTGATCGATAGCAAGACCACCGTTTTCAATATCCGAGACGTGGCTAGAGTGTTACCAAACAATTTGGACTTACGTAACTCCATTTTGACTCAGAACTTCTTGAAGCCAGCCAAGAGAGTCAACCTCGACGACGACGACCATACAGCAAAGAAAATTAAGTTGGAAAACGGGTCGGCCACTCCACAACCACAGGAAAACACCGAAAATGGATTCGGACATGATGAAAGCAGCAACGATGGTGCACATTCCATCAGCTTGCTCTCAGAGCACTTGAGACTCTTGACCTCTAACCATGTTCCATTCCTCTTTGAGGTTACCCCAGGTTCCTACACTATACCATTCTTACAAATGGCTCGTTATGTGAAACAATACCACTACGAGATGCTTGTTAAGACCACATTGGGAGCCAACTCACTTCGAGTCTTGCGAAGCATTAAAAGTATGAGATTGGCAGATGAAAAGGCCATTTCAAACTCGGTTTTGCTCAAGGAGAAGACTGTGAAGAATGAGCTTTACAAGCTTGTAAACATGAACGTCATTGAAATCCAGGAGGTTCCAAGAAGTGCAGACAGAGCTGCTCTGAAGACTTTCTACCTCTTTAGACACAAGGAGCAACCTTCGTACAGATACATGAGCTTTGCATTGGCATACAGCATGGGCGAGATCTTGACCATCATTGCTCAGTTCAAGCTGGAGCACAAAATCTTGATTGAAAAGTGTGAAAGAGAGGACGTCAAGGGACATGAGGAGGAGCTTCTCTTGGAATCGGAACTTAAGACCCTTAGGGACTTACAGCATCGGGAGATCAACAACATGGGCCGGTTCAACCGGATCAAATTGCTCTATGTGATATTTGGAGTTCTATAGAGTAATGGAAAACGTCACCCTCTAATTGGAGGTGAATTCTAGTCCCCTGCTGTAAAAGAAATCGGCATGCATGCAAATAATAAAACGCACCATGCAATGCGCGTAAGGTGCATTATGCATAGCGGTCTCAATTAGTCAAAAGAATAAACGTAGTTTTTTTCATTGAAGCGCTATTAACAATGATAGTTCACAAGCCCCAGGATTGTGAAAGTGCAAATGCATGGCAGGAGCCAAGTCCCACCAATATTAGGAGTTGGGGCAGCACTATTTAGTAATCTAGTGGTCAGCGTCTTGGCCTGGGTTACAGGTCTCGTAGTTCAAGACCTTGAAGAGCTTCCAGATACCGAAAGCAATGACGGAACCCAAACATGGACCGACCCAGTAGATCCAGTGGTAGTTAGGGAAGGACTTAGCAGCGATACATGGACCGAAAGATCTGGCTGGGTTCAAACCAGCACCAGTGTAGTAAACGGAGATCAAATGTCCCAAGAACAAAGCAACACCAATAACGAATGGAGCCATGAAGGTAGCCTTAGCCTTCTCGACGGCCATGAACAAGACAGCCAAACACAAGAGGGCAGTAGCGAAAGCCTCAATGAAGACACCTCTAGATCTAGAGCATCCACCACCCAAAGCGTTAGCGAAAGCAATTGGGCCTGGAGTCATAGCAGAAGCAGCACCAGCAGCAGCCATACCAGCAACCATTTGAGAGCACATCATCAAGACACCTCTAATTGGGTGGATGGCACCAGCCAAAACCAAAGTCAAAGTGACAGCTGGGTTCAAGTTACCACCAGAGACTCTGAAGAACATGAAGACAGGAACCATAACACCGAAACCGAAACCGAAGGAGATCATGATCAATTGACCAGGGTCAGAACCGGTGGTTGGGATGTTTGGATCTTGGTTGGCAATTTGGGCAATGACAAAAGCAGTCCACAAGAAGATGAAGGTACCGAAGAACTCACCAAGAACGGCAATAGCCATGTTCTTAGCTGGAGAGTCATCAGCACGAGGAATGTATGGAGCAACGTCCACAGGTTGAGTTTCGAGGTCAGAGTTAGCAGTCATTTTATGAAGGCGGAGTTAATCGACTAGAAAAGAATTTCAGACAGGGGATTTCCAAGGCTTTATATACGAAGCCAGCAAGAGAAAGCAAAACCTGAACAGGTTTGTGGCTAATTTTACAGTAAATTTTGCAGGAAAATTTTCTGGCAAGTGATGCATTGCAATGCGTACAACGGCACTTGTCAGCAGTTCTCATGCATGCGGGCGCAAAAAGCCATGAAGTGCAGACACAATTGTCTCGATTTTGGGTCTCGTACAGTAGAAGCATTTCCCCCCATAATATTCGTCACCAGCAACCCACACATTATGGAAAAAGAAAAACGGTCAATTTCGGGCAACGGAGATGAAGTGATTGTCTCACACTATTGTTTCCAATTTGGCGTTTATGACCTGGTTTCTTTATGAAATTGCGGAGGTGTTCACTCCTTCGGAACCCGATAGAAGTTCTACAATGCACTGAAAGCTTCTTTAGCCCGGTGGGATCAGAAATCCGGAAATTGCGCAGTAAGTAATATATTTCCGTGCAGGTGCGTGTTCGCTTGCATATCTGTAGCATCCCTTGGTGGGCGCAGCGCCCTGGGAGCAAAGCGTGTAAGATTACGTGATCGCTTACAAGAAAAAAGGACAAAAATAAGACGGAAATCTTTGTCTGTGCTCTAAATTCGCTACCCTTTTTAGCCAGTGTCGAGGAATGCTTAAATTTGTTTAGAGTCTTGCAGGGATGGCAGCGGTGAGCCTGCAGAATGCTGGCAAATTTGAAAAGAATGACCTGCGTACTCCCCCAACGCCCTGCACTGAACGATGCGGTGCGTCAGTCATCCTGTTGAACAAGGAACCATCATGCGAGAATGAAAGCCACTCAATGCACCAGGCACCTGGCACTTTTCGACCGTTTTGGACATCTCGCTGACACCAGTAGAAATGCCATGACAGAATGCACATGACATACGTGATCAGGGTGATTCCCACCGAGGTCGTCGACTAATTCCGTTCTCGCCCCTGGGGTGATCAACCCTGCGCGAACTCTCGTATATCTGAAATTCGAGGGGGTCACCAAGAAAGTCATTTCATCCCATTGAAGGGGCCATTGAGTTTGCCCAGCTGGCAATTACTCCATAATAGAATACTGGACCATTGTTGGCAAGTTTTCCATTTTTCATTAGTCTTGTCTGCAGCTGAACGAAAAAGTCAGCGCTGCGGCTTCGCCCAGATCGAGAGATTTCTTTTGCATAGGCTTTGATTTCGGGACGGCTTCCGCCAGGTCGAGCTCCATCCCGCCAGCGTAGCGGCTAAATCCGTTCATGTGAATTCCGGAGACGTTGGGACGTTTGGCCGGTTGCTGTTTCGTCGTTTGAAGTATGAATTTTAGTCCATGGCCAAAGTGCTGCAAACAGGGTCGTAGCAGCCAATTGCCGACGTGACGCGAGAGAAACCACGCTACTTTGCCAGGGCGAAACACACAATCTCTATTAATAGCCGGACCCTTCCGCCAGCGGAAGCGCATCTCCAGACAACAATCTCCATTATTCAGACGCATCTCAACGTGCCAGATACTTACGAGACATTGTACCTTAACTATAGGGCCCTACTCAATTTACTTGCTAACTGCTGGTTATGTGCGCATGTGCTTATGGTGGAAAGAAACTCCACCCGGGGGGTGGAGCACTGGGGCATGATATTATCTAGTGAGAAACTATGACATAATTGCAACCAAATCTTGAGATGAGGTCAGTGGGTAAAAATAGCAATTTCAATTTTCTTGGTTATCTTGTTTAGTGAAAATTCCTGTGCCAGGCTTTAGAGGAATGACTGACTGGTGGGCCCGTATCATTATATACACATCGGACGATGGAATTTAGGATTTGCATTGATTTACTTTATTTTTTATCGATCGATATTCTGTTGGAATTATTTTTTTGCCCTCCTTCGATGCCCTCTTAGCTCCGTGATCCTGTCTGATCATTGTAACTAAGGATTGTCCCATGTTTTTATGAGAGTCATCGTGTCGTCACTCATTATTAGTGAGTGAGGTTAATAATCGAAGAGGCCACTCCTCAACCCACTGGGGGGTTTTTAGGGAAATTGGTCAAAATTGCGCGTGTATGATATTTCTGAACTTTCTTAGCATTCCCATTTTTTGCATTACTATTCTTTTTCATTCATTTTTCTGAAATCTTTTTCATCTTTTATTCACCTCTTAACTTCTATCAATCTATCGTCAATGTCTTGTTCCTGCACAGAGTATACCCACATCAGCGCTTATAGATGTTGCTCCACATAGTTAAGACAATATCCATCAATGGCCAAGCATCGGTTCCCTTCGCCACCACGACGCGGCTCGAAAGACCCGGAATCGAGAAAGAATGCCGTGGCAGACACCTCTGTAAATTCTGTGGCCAATTCGACCATTGCTGATGCTGATCCAGACTCGTTAGTGTCATGGATTGACAGTTTAAAGCTGAGAGTCAACAACACGCTCAAACTCCAGAATTCCGAATTAAAACAATTCCAAGAAGAATCTCGCTTGAAAGAGCTCCGACTGAAGTACCGTAAAGAGTTACTTCTGCATTCTTTCGATAAATTGCATGACCTTATAGAGCTGGAAGAGAGCTTGCAAAACACAGAAGCCCAAAGTGCCCTGCCATTGATTGAGGAAGAGGAAAAGGCTCTAGTCTACGATTATGAAGATTCACCATACCCAGAAGAGGAAGCAGAAGAGTCCTACCAAGGATTTGCTCCAGAAGATAACGCTGAAGACCAAGACAGTGACATCATCGAGATAATATCGGGTTCAGAGGATGAACAAGAGCAATTGGAGGAAGAAGAAGATCCAGAACTCAATCAAGATTATAGCGAGGAAGAAATTGAGGATTTGGAAAACCAATTGGATCGTGAATTGGCTCAATATGATGAGGTCTCTCAAAATGAGGAAGAACTCGAAGTAGATGATCTCATTGACGAAGACAATTACCCTGAAAATCAAGAAGACGAAAACGATTACGATGAGGTTGACGAAGAAGACGTCCCAGCTGATGAAGTTCGTCAATTCCACAAAACAAAGCCTGTTTATCAACTCCGAGATGGTAGACCAAGACTAAGTGATACCACAACGCTGAATTACTTTGAGGATTTGGCTCAATTGGCTCAGGATGACTATGGCTATGGAGCTCTGGACCAGGAAGACTACGGAGTGAATGCTGCCGAACCAATTGACGAGTATGATGACCAGGAGGTTGATGATGAGGAGGATATCGATGAAGATGACCAGGAAGTCGATGAAGATGACCAGGAAGTTGATGAAGATGACCGGGAAATCGATCAAGAAGACCAAGAGGAAGAGAGTGAAGAAGATGAAGAACAGTACGATGTTCAATCTCAAGCCTATGCTCCTCATAATCAATACCAACATCCTATCCCTCAAGCTACTAATGACCAAGATGACTCGATTGTCATTCTCACCAGCGACGAGGAAGAAGACGACGCAATGATCGATGATGCCCTCAAATCGCAAAGTCATCATCTTGGAGGAGAATTGGTCTCTAGGGAGCAGGCTTCCGAAGACGATACCTCTGATGAACAAGAATCTGGCGAAGATGTTCCAGGCCTAGAAAATGAAATCTCTTATGGTCCAGAATCTGATGCAGAAGCAGAAGATCTGGCCAATGAAGCATCTGAGCAGTATGATGATGATGTTCCTATGGCCCATGATATTGCAGACGAGAATAATCTCTTCGCTGGAATTGCTCAAGAAGCTTTGACTAAAGAACCTCCAAGCTTCCTACAAAGAATCCCAAGTGATTATCCCGCTGATATTGAGTCAGATGGAGCTCCACCTAAGTCCAAATATGTCACTGACGACGTTATTCCTATCATTACTGAACAGCAACTTCCATCACAGCCAAGCTCAGAACAGTTCGATTTGGGAACCCTGTCAGGTGGCAAAAAGACTGAAGAGGATGCCAGTGATGGCTCTCTTGCTGACGCATACACAGATTACAAGAAACAAAATGATCTTGATGCCGAAGATACGCCTCCTCCAACGTTAAAGTTCCCTGTTTTCAAGACTGTTGAGGAAGTCGAGCCAGAAGTTTTGCTTGAGCAACTTAAAGAAACAGAACAAAAATTCCACATCAAGTTGCATGCAGTGGAAGAACTCAAGGAGAAACTTGGCATGTCTGAAGAGCCTGAAAGTAATGATACAACTCATCACCTTCTGTCTTTTGTGACTGCTGATGGAGACCTTCTGGGTAATGATACTCAATTCCTCGATGCTGAAAATGTGAGTCTGATTTTGAAGGACCTTGATGCAGACTCTGAGGATTTAAGTAAGGCTACTGAAGATGTTCTTAGGGAGTCTACTGCTACAACAGAGAGCCTAGCGAAAGAGATCTTGAATGAAGTTTTACAAGGCTCATCCATTGATACCACTAATGCCACACAAGATGCAATGACTGCTATTCTTAATGCTGCCACTACGTTAATTGATGAACAGATTGATCAAATGCAACCAACAGAAGAGATTTCTGGGGATTTGGAGAACGAATCTGATGAAGATGACCAAATGGCTGAGCCACAAGAATCAATTCTTGCTCCTCGTGATACTTCAGACGCCGAAATGGTTGAAAGTGAAAGCTCAGATGAGGAAATGGAGGTTCCAGAAGAGGATAAACAAGAACTTATAGATGTTGATCCTCTGTTGGAACACGAAGTGACAGAGGCGCTGCTTATACAAGATTTGGAAGATGCTCACGCTATAGAAGCTACCGAGAAGGCAATTGAGGCATTGATTTCTGAGCCTGAGAAGCCTGATGTTCTCGAAGAAGCAGAGATTGAAGAAGAAAAAGAGGATGATAATATTGAAGAGCAAGAAGACCAGCCAATGATTGATACTGTGGTATTTGAAGAGGTGTTGAGTAATGAAGAGGATGAAGAGGATGACGAGGATGCTCAAGAAGAACAGCAGATGGTTGATACTGTCGTGTTTGAGGAAGTGGCTCCTGGAGAAAGAGACATAGAAGATCAAGAAGATCAAGAAGACCTGGATGATGAAATTGACCAAGATGATCAGCAGATGGTCGATACAGTGGTCTTCGAGGATGTTGCTAATGAGGAAAATGAGAATGAAGACCAAGATGACCTGGGTGATGAAATTGACCAAGATGACCAGCAAATGGTTGACACTGTTGTCTTTCAGGAAGTGGATACCGAATTCAACGATAATGAAGACCAGGATGAGCCGGTGATTGACACTGTTGTTTTCGAGGAGGTGGATGATGACGATGACGACATTGAAGATCAAGGCGACCAGCAGATGGTTGACACAGTTGTATTTGAGGAGGTCGACGAGCAAGATGCTGAAGCTCAAGAGATCGAAGTCACTGAACAGACTGAGATCACAGAGACTGAAGTAGTTGAGGAAGTGGAAACAATTCCAGAAAACTTTACAATTGAGAATGCACCAGAAGCTGACCAGTTACGTTCTGACGAAGACCAAGCTGAAGTTTCGACAGTTGAGGAAGTGATTGAAGAAGAGGTTGAGATCGTAGAGCAGATCGACAGCGATGGTTCTGACATTGATGCTGATGCAATCAATGAGGAAGTGAACGAGAACGAATCTCAACGCGACAGTGATTTGGAGCTGTCTCCTGAACTCATTTCCACGTCTTACGAGAAGCCTGATTACCCAATTCTCCGCACAATTGAACTTGATGATATCGAAGATAATGGAGACGACGAATCTGAGGAAGAAAACTCTGTGTCAGTCATTGAGCCTGAAGTTCAAGAAGAAGTTCTCATTGAATATGATAATTTTGCCGTTGTGGAAGGTGCTGTCACCAACCCCACCTCAATTGACGAACCTCAGGTCACAACAATCGAAGAGCATACCAAAATTTATGCACTTGATGTCGTTACCGAAGTCGATGGTGATGAGGAGGATGCTCTGGTTCCAACAGAAGTTGTTGAGCCAAGTGAGGAAGATGATGAGGCACTAGTTGAGATTTTCGATGAGGTTTCTGAAGTTGTGTCTCCATCACATATTATCGAATTGGAATCCCTTAGAGGAAGTCCTGCCATTTTCTCACTTGACAGCGTTGATGCCACTGAAGTATTTGAGGAAATTACTAGCTCCAAAAAGAGAAAATCTGAAGATGAGCCTTCTTCCTCGCCACTCAAGAAAATCCGTAAAGCTCTTGGTCGTATTAATCCTTTCTCATGGCGTTCGAAGTCAACTGAGGATGAATCAGAACCTGATGAGGAGGTCGAGGAGCAGATATCTATTGAAGCCGAAACCGAAACCGTCATGGAAGTTTTGGATGAAGCAGAGAATGATAATCATGCTGATGTGGATGAATCTGTTGTTGACGACGATGCAAAAGAAACATCAGAATTTATTGAACAAGACGAAGATGTCATTGAACAAGATGAATCGGTAATTCAGCCAGAGGCAGGTGAAGAGGAAACTCGAGAAGAAGTAATTGATATTGAGGAAGCTCCAGTCAATGAGGTAGAAAACTCCGCTGATGAAGAGGCAGATCTTGTTGAAGAGGCAGAAAGCGCCTTCAACGATATGCAATCTCCCATTGACGAGGCGATTGGCCCAATTGAGGAAGTCGTAGGCTCCGTTGATGAGGATATTATTGACGCAGTTGTTGACTCGGAGCTTACTGATAAAAACGGATCAGACATCTTGATTCCTCACATTGAAAAGCCACAACTCGATTCTATTAAAGATGAGGAAGATGAAAGCTATGAAATCACAACTTCTGAGAGTGAAGAGGAAGACGAAGAAGACCTCGTTTCAGAAAATGAGTCAAGTCATGAACAAGAGTCTTCAGAGCCTTTAAATCTGATCGCTGAAAACTTGGAGAAGGTTGTGGATACATACTACTTGGATCCTACACCTGAAGTTGAAGCTGAACCGGAACAGTCCACTGAGGATGTTGAAATGCTGGAACAAAATGAAGAAAGCATTGAGCCTGAGGCTGAACCTTTAAAGCCTGAAGAGCCTGATATTGACATCAATGAGGAAGTTGAAGAGACTGAAAAAGTTGAGCCAATTGAAGCTGACGATGTGAGTCAAACCGAAGAAGAAACTTCAATTGAAGAGAATGCTGAAGACAAGGTAATTCTTGAAGAAACCCATATTGAAGAGGCCCCTATCGATGATACTCCCTCACAAGATGACTTGGTGGATGAGGTTGTCGATGGTGAGAACGAAGCTGATGTCGAGAACGAGGCTGATGTCAACACTATTCTCGGGTTAGTTGATGAAGTTGACGAGCCTTCGTCGTCTCAAAGAATTACCCTTGACGGACTCAGCGATATGGCTGACGTGATTATGCCACATGTGCCTCAAGCGCCAGTAATTTCTCCGACTCCAGAAGCCGAATCAGATGTTGAGTCATCTCCAGATATTGAGTCAGCTTCAACTGAGTCAGATGCGGCTGAATCGGATGCAGTCGAGTCAGCTCCACTTGAGTCAGATGCGGCTGAATCGGATGCAGTCGAGTCAGCTCCACTTGAGTCAGCTCCACTTGAGTCAGCTCCACTTGAGTCAGCTCCACTTGAGTCAACTTCAACTGAGTCAGCTTCAGTTGAGTCAACCCTCGATGTTGATCCAGTCCCAGATGTTACATCGTCTCCAGAAATCCCAAAGTTCAACTTGATCTCCCCTCTGACCGATAGTTTGGTCACGGTCAATGATTTGAAAGAGAAGAAAGAGGCAAATAAGGAGCTTCCCGTCATTGAAGATGATGAAGAGACTCACATTGATCAAGCTGTTGAAGAACCAGTTATCGATGCCCCAGAGCAGGTTGAAGCTGACGCTGTTATGGAAGAGGCTGAGGATACTCCAATTCATGAGGAGACAGTTGCTTCGACTGAGGCTTTGGCGGAGCTCTCAGAGCAAACAACTGATGAAGAAGAAGCAGAGTCAGCTGAAACAGAAACTCCAGGTGTGTCGAGCCTATTGAATATCTTCAAGAAGAAAGCCAATGCAATAATAGAAAACCAAGCGAGTGAAGATGGCTCTGAAGCTATCGAGAAGTCTGAGGTTGCCAAAGAGTCGATTCAGAAAACCAAAGAAGAGGTAGATGAGGAAGACTCCCATGCTGAGCCTTTGAGCAAGCCACACGATGATGTTGAAGATGATGCTGAAAATTATGAGGTAAAAGATGAGGAGAACGAAGCTGAGTCTGAAGCTCATGAAACAGATGTCAAGACTGAACCGGAAACACATTCTGAAATGGAGGTAGAGAGTGACAACAACGAGACCATACCAGCCAAGAAGACGAGGCCTTATAGAAAAAGAAAGAGAGTTATGGGTATCGAAATTGCACCTGAAGATGTCCCGGTTGGAGGAAGAAGAAGCTTGAGGAGTCTGGATCACCATGAGCATGAGAATCATGATGATTCTAACAACACTAACGATGCTCAGAGTGTTCCACTTAAACGGGCCGCTGAAGAAGATTCCGAGGAAAAGCATGAAGCTGCGGTCAAGGAAGAGGCTTCAGAGAAGGCTCTTAAGGGCGAATCTTTGGCTTTCCATAAAGCAGAGGTTACGGGAAAGCGTGGCTCCCCTAAAAAGGCCAAGGTTGTGGCTTCTGCTCCATTGCCAAAGACAAGAGGTCAAAAGAAAGTGAAAGAAGAACAACGTGAAACATCACCATCTGACCAATTGAGCCCAAAGCAAACACACAGAAGAACTTCCAGTGGTAAATGGGAATTGGATCTGTTGGATCATCCTGCTTTGAGGACAAGGTCAAAGTCTCCAATTAAGCGAACCATTCAAGAGCTTTCATCGGAAATGGATGAAGATCCATTGAAGAGAAAGAAACGTCTTACCAGAAGTGCCGTGAAAAACCGGATTGAGCAGGTTAACACCGACCATGGCTCCACAGAACAAGAACTGAGAGGACGTACTAGGGAAAGAAAGTAATGATGAAGAAGGTAATGCAAAAGAAGTAATGATGAAGAAATCTTTTAATCTATAACAAATTATAAATAGTGAGAGGGTCCAAATTAAGGTACCCTCTAAATGAAATGTTTCATGCCAAACTCGTAGGTGGTGAAAAACACCATATTTACAAGGAAAGAACGTGTCATGGAAATACCCACACCACGGTAGATACGTCTGGCGAAGGTCAACTTCCGTTCCTTTGGTGGAAGAGGATCTAGTCCCTGTTCTCTACGCAAGATATTGGTGACGAGATCCTTTTGGATGAGCAGCTTAACCGTATCGAACGGGAAGATGATGGCCCAACAGGTAACACCGGACATTCCACCAGCAAAAAGGATCGAAACTGGGGAAGCAGTGGCAGGATTTCCATTGATTAGGGCATTAGAAGCCCATTTGAACGATTCGTAGACCGCATAGTAAACTCCAGAACCCAAAAAGTCTCGAAGCAAATGGTATTTATAACCTGAATAGAGTCCAAAGAAGCCTTCATCTCTGATGATCACCTTAACGGTATTGACGACTGATGAATGTGGATTATACTTGGTAGCCAGGCTCTTCAACGATTTTTCCGTCAGTTGCTGTGCCAAAGTGGCAATCTGCGAGTAAACCTTGGTAAACTCAAATGGACATGCTATGATCGATACACCACTTCCAGCGAGGGCACCAGCAAAGAAACAAACAGGGAAATTACGGATAAATGGATGAACAGCAGGATGTTCATCTTCGTCTGTCCATCCGTATAAGGCGTCATAGACATATGGCTTCACTCCGGTAAATATAGATACACTCATAGATCTAACAAAGGCCGTAGATACAAGAGGTGCAGTGATACCACGATAAAATGCTCTGATGCCCTCAGCTTTATATGTTGTACGGAAGCAATCGAAATAAGAATTAAACTTATAACTTTGCATTCTGGTCTTGACGGTATCGAACGGGAAACCTATCGTTGTTGCAACAAATGAAGTGCCATAGGCCAAGATGGTTGATCGATACGGCAGAAGCGCATCTGGAAAGATCTTAATCGCTTGCGACTGGTCGATTTTACCAGTGATGGCAGGGATGCCATGCTTTGTAGTTGCGGATTTCTCCATAATATAGAAAAAGGGACCTGGTCGAAGATCGGAGTTGGCGAGTTACTCCGGGTGCGAGAAGAGATGTCAAATTGGAGGAACGGTATTGGGTGCACCACTGAGTCACTTGAGTCAGAAGATGGAGACGATGAAAAGCGGGAGGTTTGGAAGTTTTGAAGTGAATGGGATGATTCGGATGATATTCCTGATTTTTAGGAGTTGGTCGAGGGTGTTTGAAGGATATGAAGGCGGGTTGGGAACATGTAAGTTGCGATGAGGGGCTTATTATTGCTTGATCTTATGTTGGAGAGAGATTAGAGATATTGATGGGTTGTGAAGGGTTTTATGATTTTTTGGACGGGTTTATTGGTTCTTTAAGGTTAGTTATAGGTGAAAAGCTTTTCTGTTTGGATTTTTAGGTGGTTTGTGTGGTTTTTGCTGTGGGTTCCGGTGTTTGCCTGGATGATTAATTAAGCGTTATGAGTCGCCCGGAGTCAATTAGATCATACCCACGAGATCGTAAATTCTATTGTGAGGGAGGGGAATTTTGTATGGTGAACGAGGTGGATTGTGACTGGACATTAAACTATACGGTGAGGAAAACAGAAGTTTGGAAATTTGGAGATGGTTGTATGTGCTTAGAGGTGCTTATGCGCTCAGGTGATATGGAGCGAGTGTCTCGGTGAGATGAGACACCGAGGTCACATACAAGTGGGGAGGCATTTGGAGTTCATGATATTTTATCCTTTTTGCTAGAACACTAGAGGAAATTTCGATGATCTAAGTTGCTCAAACCTTTGTTTTTGGTCTTTTGTGGTGGAATCTAGTGACCACAGTGAGCACTACCGTATCCTCATACGTAAGTAGTTTACTATAGTAGAGAGAAGGACCACCCGAACATGAAAAATTATCAGAAAAAAGCAAAAAAAAATGGCCAACTACCTAGAAGTCAAAATATAGTAGTCTTTCACTGTACCCATTTTTCTCTACCTTCATTTTCCTATTTTTAAGAGCATTTCTAACTATTGAATAGTGTCTCCATACTCCAGTGCGGCCCTATACATTTCTCATTTGGTCCTCAGACTTTCCTGACCAGCCATACATTCTCAATTCTCACTCTATTCCTCTGTCTCACTACATAATACAATCGCCAGAGGTCACTTCAATTCCACCAGAAACACACAAAAAAAAAAGAAGCAAAACAAAGGCGATTAATAAACGTACAACAGCGCTAATCTTCATTTTTCAAATACTTTATTACCTCCCAAACTTACTCTCCTTTCGGCTCTCTTCCTCTCCCTGCCTTGGCTATTGTGCTCTCCTGCACACCAATCCAGGCAGTGTATAATCACCAAATTCACCACGGCCTGATCTACCCCCATCATCAACATGAACTTCTTACGGAAAAGAAAGTCCGTCGATGATAGTGACGATGACGCGTCTAACAACGCGAGCTCACTGATCCACAAATCGAGAAAACCTCCAAATACCGCGTTCAGACAACAGAGATTGAAAGCGTGGCAGCCGATACTTACTCCGAAGACGGTGATTCCTTTACTATTCTTGCTTACGGCAATTTTCGCTCCATTGGGTGTGGTCATTATTTATGCCACTTACAACGTGGAGAAGCTACAGATCAACTATTCCAATTGTGGTGACTTGGCCAGTTCCTCATATGCCAATGTGCCTTCTAAATACACAAACTGGCACTTCCGTCATAAGAATACCGATCCAAACTTCCAATGGAAGGTCGTCAACAGCACAGACTCCTTTGGTGACTTGGCGCAAACGTGTTACGTCCAATTCGAGTTGCCTCGTGACCTAAGTCCTCCAATCTACTTATATTACCGTCTTACGAACTTCTATCAAAATCACAGAAAGTACGTGGAGTCTTATGACTTGGAGCAACTCCTGGGCTCTGCTCTTTCAGTCGACAGTTTGACTACTGACTGTAAGCCATTGAGACTGGAGGATGACAAGGCTATCTATCCATGTGGATTAATTGCCAATTCTTACTTCAATGACACGTTCAGCAGTCCTGTTTTGCTTAATGCTAAGAGCGGAAGTGATAACGAGACCTATGTGATGTCTGAAACAGGCATTTCTTGGTCTTCAGACAAGAAGAAGTTCAAAAAGACAGAATATTCTGCTGATGACATTGTTCCTCCTCCAAACTGGTACAAAATGTATCCAGATGGCTACAACCTGTCCAATATTCCAGATATTTCCGAGTGGGAGCACTTGCAAAACTGGATGAGAACAGCTGGTTTGCCTACTTTCTTTAAGTTGTACTCCAAGAACACAACCTCCACCCTTTCTCTGGGAACTTACGAGATCCAAATCGCTTTGAACTACCCAGTTTCTTCTTTTGGAGGTACAAAGTCTTTGGTGATCACGACAAACTCCATTCTTGGAGGCAGAAACATGAGTTTGGGAGTCATCTTCTTCATTGTGGCAGTTGTGTGCTTCATTTGTGGACTTGGATTCTTCTTACAGCATTTGATCAAGCCAAGAAGAATTGGCGACCATAATTTCTTACAAGAGGGTGGTGTTTTGAGAGACTCGTCTCAGCCCACGCATAACAGAGACCAACTCTGATTTTACTTTTTGCACAAACTAATAATGGAAGAGTGATGAGGTTCTGTGGGTTCATAAAACGACACAATGAGACGAACTAAATGATACTAATATGAGAAAATTGACTCTTGTTTTACAGAGGTAATGAACACACTCAGAAGACAGCACTTACAAGACACACACAAAGGATGACACGTATCTCTACCAGAACAACCTGAAACAAGTAAAAAAGCGGATACAACTTTCTCTAACGCGTTACAAAGTCACAAAAAATTTTTTACCTCCAGAAACTATCAAAAATCATGAAATCTTCAGTACTTCAACCCACCCGTCGACATTGTCGTGCACTGCACAAAACATCTACACTGGCGGTAGGATCCTTCAGCGTCGATGAAAATCAACCATCTCCAGAACTATAACTCACGCAAGCATTGAGGAAGTGCAGGAACATTGATCCATTCGATTTACTCGCCATTTCTCCAAATCCACAATTTGGCTTCGTGAATCCTCGCCATCATGAACGTCAACCCACACCTTCAATACTTGCAACAACACCAGCAGCAGTCCCTTAACAATCAAAGTGGACAGTCTCCGCAGGTGTCACAGTTGCAAATGCAACAACATCGCCATTTACAGCAACAACGTCAGCAGTTGCTCAGCCAACATCTCCAACAACAGCCTCAACAGCCACAGCAGAATCAGCACTCCCAACAGCAACAACAGCCGTCCGGAGGCTCAGGAAACCCTCTTTTGGCGGCTCTCAACGGAGGAATTTCCAATCAGAACAGTGGCAATTTAGGCACCCCTGGTAATGGAACAGGATTCAACCAGAATGTCAATCAGTTGTTACAATTACAATTGCAACAGTTGCAACAACAGCAGCAGCAACAGCAACAGCAACAGCAACAACAGCAGCAGCAACAACATCAACAACAACAACAGCAACAACAGCAAATACCTCAGCAGCGTGTTTTTCTGAATCAGAACATTCAGCAACAACAACAGCAGCATCTCCAACAAATCCCATTACAACAACCTCAACAACAAGTCCCAGTGATTAAGGAAGTGTGGAATTTCAATTTAGAGCAGGAGTTCAACGGGTTGAGATCTTTCATCAATGACAAAACCTCCACTGTATTTATATCCATCCACCAAGAGATCCCTGGTATTGTTGCTAGACCTGTGGGAACATTCAAGTCTTCTTCAGACTACCATTTCCAGACATTGAGATCAAACTCGGACTTGTTGAACCTTATACAATTGTCCTTGTGTGCTGTCAAGGTGAGAAACAACGAGATCAGCTCGTCTGTCATCTGGCAATTCAACTTCTTGTATGACTTGACGAAAGAGATGTTTAATGAGGAGCATTTATCGATGTTGACTCAAACTTCCCAAATCAACTTTGCCTCTCACATGAGCCAAGGAATCCCACACTTTACCTTTGCCGAGTTGATGATGGAGAGTGGATTGCTCTTAGACCCTTCTATTAACTGGTTGAGTTACCATTCCGGTTACGACTTGGGTTTCCTTGTCAGCTTGTTGATGAACGACATATTGCCTAATGACGAGAAAGAGTTTTTCTGGTGGTGCTCCAAGTACTTCCCTAACTTTTACGATTTGAAGCACATTGGTACACAATTGTTGTCCAATGGCTCGGGTAAAGTGTCAACTAATGGTTTGAGTGGCAACAATAACAATAACGACTTCAGTTTGGGTGGTTCTTCGGGTAATGGTGGTGCTTCTGGTGACTTGGGCAAGGGCCTTACTTCTAACAATAAGCCATCTGTTGAGTACTTGGCAGAAGAATTGCATTTGCTTCCAATTTCACCAATCATCCGTCAATACTTTGCATCCTCCTCTCTTGGTCAATTCTCTGGCCACCAACATCAACAAATGACATCTACTTTGCACGCTTATCTCTTGATGGAGTGTTTCAAGGAGCTCTTCAGACAAACCAACTTCGACTTGTCTGTTTTCGAGAAGTTCAAGGGTTACCTTTGGGGACTTGGAGACACATTCGAGAACACAGAAGCTGGTGGTGAAACGAACGGTAACGCAAAGGTTGCTGCCGTTGCCTCGCAACAGTGGTAGATAATATAGGTAATGAATGTTTCGACTTTACGTCACAATAAAGCGTATCAATACTACCCATCCGTTGATTAATGCAGATATATCTAATGTACAAAAGAATTCCAATCGAGCTAAGCAAAACACTTACTCAGATGCTTCCTGTTCCTGTTCCTCTTTCTTGTCCTCTTTCTGTTCCTCTTCCTCGAGGTCCTGTTCCTCCTCAGAGTCAACCTTCAATCTCTTAGCGGTTTGCTCTCCTTCTCTCTCGGCCTCTCTCTCGGCTCTCTTTCTCTTGTGCTCGGCCTTCTTGTCCTCACCAGTTCTGACCTCGTCATCCTTTGGTGGGGCAATGAACCATGGAACCTTACCTCTGTTGAAATCGTTCAAGAGTTGCTTAGCGACAGAACCTTCATCTGGCTCACCTCCCTTCAACAATCTACCTTGCTTTCTAGCAATGATCTCAATGAACTCAGTACTAGCTTGTTCAAGCAAAGAAGGATCCTCCTCGAAGTTGGCCCAGCCTCTGATTTCGTAAGTTCTCTCCAAGTGCTTACGTTCACACATCCTAAGCATCTCAGGAATATATTGCTCTGGGTGGGACACATGCTCGACTCTGACAACACCTCTGAACAAGATATCAGACTCAGTATCCTTATTACTTGGAGGAACCACACCTGGACAATCAATCAAGAAGATTCTCTTCATCAAAGTGATATATTGCCAAACCTTAGTTTCACCTGGGATTGGGGCGACTGTACAGACCTTCTTTTGACGCAAGGTGTTGATGATGGAAGACTTACCGGTGTTTGGGTAACCAATGAAACCCACGGAAATCTGCTTACGGTCCGAGTGCAAGGACGAGAATTGACGCAACAATTGAATCAAGGAACCCTTACCGAAAGAGTTCTTAATCGATGCGTGGAATGCAAGTGTAGGGTATGACTTCGACAAATGCTTAACCCAAGCAGCCTGTGTTTGTTAGTAACCAGTTAAAATGGAAAATAGGGAGGTCAAGAACTGAAATGAAAAAAAAAAGTAGCAAAAAATGACAAAGATGTCGGACTCTATACTACGGACAAACCCACAGAACGACTAAAAGTCAAGGAAGTCCAACTCAAAAAGATTCCGATACTACCCTGAGTAGCCAGTAAATACTACTGGCAAGCGTGACCAAAACCCCAGCCAAAACGGCTGAAGTCCAAATGCCGAAGCAAATGGGGTCACAGGCGGGTAGCATTGATCTTCCAAAGACGTAACAGGCAACAATGTAGACGGTTGATATGAAATCGAAAAGTCACCCTGACAAAGGCCTTTGGGACAGAACTGAAAAATGCAAAATGAAATAAAGAAAAAAAGTGAAAAAACCTCCCCGAATGGAAAAAAAACATCCAAAAAATGGATACATACCGCAACCCATGTTGGAACCAAGTCACACTTGTTCAACACGTAGATCAAGTGTTTGTGGGAACACTCCTCCCTGATATACTTCTCCACGGACTCACAACGAGTTCCAAGTGGATTTCTGGCGTCCAAGACGTGGATAACCACATCGGAAGAGTCGATGACCTTGTACAACTCGTTCCAAATTCTCTTGGATTGACCCTTGTGGAAAATGGCCTCCTTGGCCTCTTGAGTGTACTCATCCTTGTCCAAGAACGAACCACCCATCAAACCCAAAGTAGCGTCCAATTCCTGCTTGTCATCGTACTGCTTAGAGTCGTTCTCTGTGAGTGCAGCCAACTCCTCCAAAGAGGAAGCAGCCTGAGTTCTAGGCTTCTTTCTTTGTTGCTTAGGACCGAAAGCCTGAGCGTAAGACTCAGTCTCGATGATCTTAGCAGTAGGAGACTCAGTCAGGTCCTTCTCATCCAAAAGAGACATAGGCAACTTGTTTCTCTTCAAAAGCACCGAGTAAGTGTCGTGCTTCTTGTCGCCCATGGCCTCTCTGAAATGAGTCAAAGCATCTTGAGCAATCACTCTGGTGTTTCCAAACCACTTTCTGTTTGGGTCCACTCTGGCGATTGGAGCATCAGTAGATTGCAAAGCGGCAGCTCTAATGATCTCACCCTTAGCATTTCTGGTAGCTCTACCAGTCTTATACATCTGCAAATGCTTGACCTTTTTAGCATCTCTGTAGAAGTTTTCTCCCTTCACCCGAAGGTTACCATCTCTGGTGTCACCTTCACGGACTCTTCTCTGTTTCTCTTTTTTTTGAGTACCCATAGTGATGAGACGAGGAAAAAGTACTAGTAAAAAAAAAGTTAGTGAAGGCCGCGATGGGATGGGCCTGATGTAGTAGGTGCAGGTCCAATTTGACGGGGAGCCATGGTCCAGGAATTTCAGATTTTTTGTTAGAAAAAAAAAAAAAGAAGGAAAAAAATTGTTTTTAAGCCTTTAGTAATTGATATAACCGAGTCAATTTTTTGAAATTCTCTGTTTTGTGCTGAAATCACTGGCCCTTTTTTTCTCACTTAAAACTGTCAATTAGGGCCAGCGAGCAGAGCAGAGCCCCAGCGCGCAAAGGGTAATTTATGGCTGCTCCTGCCCCAGAGCCAGGCCCTTAAAAGACTACAAGGCCATTGATTTTGATAAACCAACAATGATAATCTTTAGATAATTGGTTAGTTGAAGATGTTGATGGAATATGTCACGTTTCATGAGTTTGTTGAATTACTTTACCCGTGAAGATGCCTCTTTTACTCTCCTATCTCCATTCTTTACCTCACTCCAGGCCCTTGCTATGTCTCAGCCTGGCGTCACCTTCCTGCACCACCATATAACCTTGGGGATCAATAAAGTTGACTTGCTTTCCCCAAAAATCGCCATTGAACTCCTAATTCATGCTGGAACTGCTTCAATTCATCGATTCACTCACTCCAACCCAGGAACATTTCCTCAAAAAATTCCTCTTGGAGGAGAGACTCACCCATGAGCTCCATTACTTATCAAGACCCGACTGCCTCCAGTATCTCGGGCCACCCTTCTATACTACCGATGAAAAGCTCCAGGAGGAATTGCCATTGCTCAGATACTTCTTCCGGAAGTTTGTGTCGACTTTCCCCTTGATAGCGAACAATGAGCAGAGTGAACAGGTTGTTTTCTGGAAAGACACTGTTCAGCCGTTTGTGGAGAGTTTTAACAATAAAAATATCTCGGAGGGAATGGAAAGACGGGCCAATGTGTCAAAAAGACATCAGGCTAATCATAAGTCCGTTTCTTCGCTCTTATTATTCTATAATTCCATGCTTATTAGCAAGCGTGAGCTACAATACTTAGAGGCTGATCACTTGAAAGCATCCGACCTGGGTAAGTTGGATAAGCTCAGTAAGGGACCGGCAAAGGCGTCTGTGGGTATAGATTCCTATGTCAAGCCTGAAAACTTACATGATTACGAACTGATGCACTTTGTCAATGACTTAAACTTGAATATAGTGGCAGTGGATGTGGTGGTTGGAGAAACACAGCCTGTGAAGCAATGGAGCTTCAGTCCGTTCCGTTTAATGGGCATGGATAGTGATAAGACGAAGAATCTGCATTATTTCTTCGTTCTTCAGGTGACTAAGAAGGACAGAACTGGAGAAAAGCCTTACTATACGTCTCACTTCATTAGGAAGACATATCTGGAGTTTAAGCAGTTAGAACTGGCCCTCAAGAAGGAATATCCAGGTCTTATGACTACAGATGTTTGTCAGATGCCTCGGAAGTTGAAAAACGACGATGGTGTCACTGCTGAAGACGATAGTAGTTCCTCATCTGACGATGAGTCTCTGGTGTCAAGTACATCAGGCACAAAGACTGGAGTCAAATTCCACAGAGAGAAACTCCGTCTAGCATTAAGAGGATACCTTACTTCGCTTCTTTCGAAGCCAGAAATTGCCCATTGCAAGGCATTTATGGGCTTTCTCGATGATGATAAGAACAATTTTTCACAATTATCTGATGACCAGATTAAGGATTACTACCAGAGAATGGAATTGGAAAAACACCGTCTAGACACTCAACAAGAATTCCAAGAGAAAACTGCCAAGATTGTTTTTTCCTTAGTCAAGGATTTTGACAATTTTAAGGCGCAACTTATCAAGGAACCACACCAGCTCAGTAGTCTCTTTGAAGAGCTCAGTCAGTCAGATAAAGCCGAGGATGCATCACCACTTTTAAGGACATTCGTTGAATGGTGCAAACTCGAAGTTGCT
Organism: [Candida] citri; assembly: GCA_030571295.1. Lineage (NCBI taxonomy): Eukaryota > Fungi > Ascomycota > Pichiomycetes > Serinales > Metschnikowiaceae > [Candida] citri. The sequence goes on from JAJLXN010000012.1 coordinate 454,970, forward strand.
GCAACGCTTTACCAGTTGTTCCTCACTCAAGACAATCTGAGCCATTGGCTCCATAAAGTTCGGAAATTCCACCGGTTGTTCCCGTACAATATGTGTTATGGGATCCTCAAGTATACCAACCCGGTGCGGATCATGTCACGCATAGTCGATCTACTCTTGGTGAATGTTCCCTCATTCTCGTCGTCGGAAGATAAGAAAGTCAATAATTTGCTCTCGATGGTATTCATCATGTTGCTTGATGAAGACTTAGACGACTATACGAAGGAGAAGAAAGAGTTGTTGGAGCTGGAACCACTTAACCAGGACAAGTATGCGATCTTCATTGAAAGAATCCACAACTACGTGGACAACAAAAACCTGCCATTAAGTGATGATATCAAGCATGAGGCCCTTGCCAAGGGCGAGAACCTCTTGATAACCATTCTTAAAACCGACTTGCTATCTCCCAAGATTGACCTCCTGCACCAACCAGTAATGGAAGAAATAACAAGTGCTTACGAGGCGTATCAGTCTCTAGATATGCACAAGCAAGTTTCAGACACAGGAGCGTTTGTCAGTCTCCGCCAACTTTGGCAATTGGAGGTTCGTGCTAGAGACAAGGAGATGTTGAAGCAATTATGGAAAGAGCCAGAATTGACTCAATTAATTAAGAAATTACTTACGGTGTTTTTCCAGCCTATGATGACAGTCATGAAAAAATGTAACATACATCTTGTTTTTAAGGATTTCCAACGGTTCATGGACGACTTGATGGAGGAGCTTGCCAAGCTTGACGCGGGAGATATGTTCTATCTAAGTTCTGTGGAGATGTTCGATCGTTTTAAGGCGCTTTTGGACAAGCACGAAGGTGCTCTTTGGCGCTTCATGCATGACTTGTATACTAAGGACGATCAACGCATCTTTTTGGGAATCGTGGAGTGGATCGAGAGTTTTCTTGTTGCACTTCGGCTAAAGTTCGACGACCCCGCAAAAGTTACGCTAAACTTACTGGCGATGGTTCCAGAGGAGCCCGTGAACGAGAAGGAATTTATTTCCCAGTTGAACCAGCGGATCAGTACTATTTTGGAAAAACGGGCCTTGTTAAAGAACTATATCAACCAAGCGGCACACACCTCAAAAAGTGGTGAGGCTTATGCAAAGGAAGATATGCATAAAAAGATCTTGGCACTGCAAGTCGGCAATGTCGAAGGTGGCTTAAGTGCAGACCAGAGTGGCTCTCGGCATTCGATCACTACAGAGGTGAGTGAAAAAGCTTCCAAATGCCGAGCAAACACACATAAATCGCGTCAACATGAGATCGATCAAACATGGGAGCACATGAATTCGGGGCTTTTTGAGATGGACGGCTCGGAACTTGGTGTTGCGTCAGAAGATATCGAGGAATTTAATCTCATTCACGGTCATGACAAAAATGCAGACGGTCTAGAAGACGACGAGGAGCGCAGACAGCTTCTCCAGAAGGTGGCCCTTCTTGACAAAAAAATAGCAAGTCAGCTGGGCAGCACCGAATTGGCCAAGCTCAGTAAAGCTACGCACCTGCAACTATGTAAACTTTTGCAGACGTGACTGAATGGGGAATTGCATCGTGAGATGTCAGGATAATTTGGGATCAGTCACGTTAACAGATGCCGAATACGTTAGCTTGTTTTGAGGTTTCAATGCGCCATCCATGCAGGGCATTCTCTTCTGGTTGCTCTCGCCTCACCAAAAGGTAATTCTCACGCGAAGCGTTTCCCAATCGAGCGATGTGCCTGATGCTAATCCATGTATGTCTGTTGGGGGTCCGCATACCACTCGCAGAAAAAAAACTTTCTTTCGGGCTCCTGAAAACAACAAACCCATGATGTTTACATGTTTTGCCAATCTATCTTTAGTTATCATGACAGATACAGTCACTTATACGTAACATGCCATTCATGTAGCATCTCCATAACCGGTTCCATCCCCACCAGGGTTGTATCCATGGCGCACCTCAAGTTTGTACCTGCACCAACAGCCCACCTTTATGCACGAAAGTCACCGGAGCTCATATACAATTATCAGGCTTCTCGATGCTGTAGGCATTTTATATACTGTCATTCTCCCCTTTTTTTCGATCACAGGGTTCAGCGTTTTCTTTTCTGCATTGTTTGTTTTCACCTGTTCTCTTTTTTAAATCGCGGTGACCATCATGATGTCTAATAAACTAGCCATATTGAAGCCGCTGAAGAGACTTCTCTGGGTTATGCTTGGCTCAGCAGTTATTGTCAACTTGGTGATCCTTTCATATGTCCAATTATGGGACTCTATTGTTGATGTCCAATCGAATCTTCTGCATTTCCTTGGTGCTGATGCTTTCCAGGAAAAAGCCAGTAAGCTCTTTGCCCAAGTGAAATCGGACAAATCTCGGTTTTGGCTTGTCGACTCTGAGCTCGGCCACAAGGTGGCTCAGGTGCCTGTGACAAATCTTTTCGACGACAAGGACGAAAACAAGGAATTTTACTACGATCCACGTTTGACGCTAGCTGTTTACTTGGACGAATTGAAGAGAAACGGTTCTCAAGATAATGTCCGTCCTACCCTCCCATTCCACTGGACTGACTGGGCCGACGTGACCCTTTTGAACCAGCAAAGAGACGCCAACGAGCAGCAAAAATTGACGTGTCAAAAATTGAGAACTCGTCTCAGAAACCGTCCTGACACAAACTACTTCTGCAAGAACAAGGAGGATTTGACTGATTTGGAGGTCGCTTCCCTTGGTTACAAGTCCAAGGACAAGTTGCCACCTTCTGTCATTTTCGGCCACTGCAACCACGATCACTCTTCTTACAACGATGTCAGAGTCTACATGGCCAAGTCCTACACTCTGTCCCACCTTCCTAAGCCATACCGTGTCATTATTTTGAACAAAAACAGAGGTACCTACGAATTCGACGTCGACCAGGCCAGAAACGATCAGCAAAGAATGATCCACAGTGGAATGGTTGAGCGTTACTTGGACTCCCAGGAGCAGAAGACTCCACAGGAGGTCAAGGAGCAAGGAGGATTCGTTTCTATCGACCACTTGAAGGTCTATGACCAACTTAAGAAGAAGGTCAAGCCATACGTTTTGCCTTCTAGCGAGGATGTTCACTCTTTGCACGCTATCGTTACCTCTGCCAAGAGCCGTCCTAAGGATGTTTCCTTGACCGAGGAGGCTTTCAACTACCCACTCGAGAAGGTCACCGCTCAAATTGCTGAGTTGGAGGCCAAGGAGCAACTTAACGTGTTTGAGGACAACTACTTGCAAGGTATGAGAGAATGTGTGCGTTTCAACGGTAAGAACGAGCCAACTTACTTCAAGATGGCTACTCTTGACGTCCGTGAGAGAAAGAACTACCTTAACGACTGGGGCTGGCACTACGACTGGAGATTCTTCTCTGATGCTCTTTTCTACGACAAGGATGGCTGGACTAAGGAACAACGTGTGACCAGAGCCAACATTATCTTGGAGAGATTGTTGCGTAACTGGAACCGTTTCGCCGAGGAGAAGGGTATTGTGTCCTGGATTATGCACGGTCCTTTGCTTTCTTGGTACTGGGATGGTCTTATGTTCCCATTCGATGTCGATGTGGATATCCAAATGCCAGCAGCTGAGCTTGCTAGATTGTCTAGACACTACAACCAAACTTTGGTTGTCGAGGAGCCATCTGAGGGTTACGGTAGATTCTTGATCGATGTGGGTACTTACATTCACAACAGAGACATTTCTGAGACTGGTAACCACATTGATGCTCGTTTTGTTGATGTTGATTCCGGAATTTACATTGATATCACTGGTCTTGCCAAGTCTGAGGCTAAGCTCCCAGAAGATTACAAGAAGAACCCAATTGTTGTCAAGAGCGAAGGTGATGTTGATAACGAGGTCTACAATGACCGTAGAAAGCATTTCTACACTTTTGAGCAACTCTCCCCAGTGCACTATTCCATGCTTGGAGGTGTTCCAACCTTCGTTCCAAACCAAATTGAAGACAGATTGAGATTTGAGTACAGAACTGGATTGGATAACTACGAATACGCCAGTTGGTACTTCGTTCCAAAGCTCCAGTTGTGGGTCATGAAGGATAAGTTGACCCGTTTGTTCAAGTCTAAGGAGATCAACAACGACAAGGGAGAGGTTGATGTGAACAAGTTGGTCGTCGCTGTCAAGATGATGTCTGACGACCAAGCTTTGGAGTTGCTCCAAGAAGATGATGAGATTTTGGAGGAGTACTACCTTACAAGCAAGTTCACTGACTGGCACACCCACGAAAAGGCCTTGTTGTTCACTGACGAAGGTAAGGACAACATGAACATGCTTTCTGAGCACGACACCAGAACCAAATACAACGCTCTTACAGGACAAATCCAAATGGGTGCACCATTGAGAAAGTGTCTTTACGAATATGAGGCATTTGACCGTTTGGGCCATGCCACCACTAATTGAAACCATGATCAATGATCATAAAGCATTCCATTCGCTGAACAATAACGATATTACATGTCCCATACCCCCCACCATCACTGAACACTCCAAGATATCCAGATTTAATTATATGGCATTTTGGATCGGGGCGTTCATGTGCAAAAAACTAATGGCATCATTGTCTGACTCAACAAAATCAGAGCATTTCTAGAGAATCAGGGCATTACCAGAGAACTACGACCCAAAGAGAGGGTGGGTCATCGCATACTATAAACTTTTTTTTCCAACCCTCTCATATTAACTTTCATTTTTCATAGTTTGCCTCGAAAGCAACGTTTCTTTTATAACAAATCACATAACCTTATTATTAATAGAACAACTGTTTTTTTTCTTATCTGCCCACCACCAGCAAACGTTGGGTCATGTGACCACTCTAACCGGTGGCTTAAACCGGCCCGTTACCCTCGTATAGTGAGAGGCCTCCAGAAGCAACACCTCCAGGTATTTTGACATTGGAACAAACTAATGCAAAATTTAAAATTCACAATGTGATAATCGCCCCTTCTCTAGCGTTAAAACGCTGTAAAAAATTCTACTTATCACGGAAAAAGTAAAAAAACCAATAGGGTTCCGGTGCCCCTTTTTCCTATAGTTTGTTAGTTAGTCGCACGTTATAACCCGTTTCTTTTTCCGACCCATGTGCCTTCATAGTTAAATCTTCATACTTTCGATCCTCCATCCCACGGTAACATAACGAACTTAATCAGGGATATTCCTTCATTTCAAAGCTCTAGTGATACTGGAGAAAACATCCACACTCCTTTTTCCCGTTAATTTTACGTTACAATGTCGGAAGCTACAACGCAGATCCGAAACAGAAGCACGAGGAAAACTCCATCAAATATTGGCCAAACGACGGAGGCGCTTTTGATCGAGAAGCTCGACGGGTTCCTCTCGTCAATCGAGCACCGTCTTGAGCAATTTGAGCAATATTTCCAGGTTATTGGCGCTGAAGAGACAGACTTGGATGAAGAAATCGATGATCTTGCGAAAGATCAAGGTTCTCGCCAAAGACTGGACAGCAGCGCCTCCCTATCGTCTTTAAAGTCATTTTCGGCTTATAACCTCAATAAGGTACAAGAACAACTCATCATGGTCAAGGATCAGGTCCTCAAAACGTCGTTTACCAACCTTGACTACCTATATAAGACGTTGGACGATAAGTACAACTACCTCTTCAACTCAGGGTTAGAGGAGGCTACCCTGATCAGCACAGAGTCATCTTCCAGCAGAGAAGTGCTCTCCAGAAACATTATTACCACCATTCAGTTCTTTGAACAGAAGTTGAACCACATAGACCAGCTTATAAAGAGCAAAACGCCCCAGGCAACAGCCAACTACGACAAGGATGCCAAATTCAACAGATTCCGGTTCTTTAACTTCAACAAGGCTCTTAAAGAAGCAGAACAGAAGAAGTTACACTACTATCAACTCCCCTTAAACTGGAGAGAGAATAGATACATCATCCACGGCTATAGATTCACACTAAGTCATGCAGAGATGTTGAAGTCGATGTTTCACCTCAATCACAATGAATCGGGAAACATCTGGACCCATGCAATCGGGGCTATGATCCTCATCTACTTGGGATTCTTTCACTTCCCTACAACCGCAGTGTACGCCTCCAACTCATGGGTCGACAACACAGTTATGTATGTCTTTTTGGCTGCTGCGATGGAGTGTTTTGTCAGCTCGGTGCTTTGGCACACCTACTCCTGTTTCGCTCAGCTTAAGGTCCGGAACCGTTTCGCATGCGTCGACTATACTGGTATCACCGTATTGATCACATGTTCAGTGATCTCCGCAGAGTATTGTTCCTTGTATAACTACCCCAAGCTATTGTTAGCATTCGTGGGGTTCTCGGTATTGTCCGGCGTGGGAGGGTTTATCTTCAACTGGTCGCCTCAGTTTGACAAGCCTGAATGCCGTCCATTCCGGATTGGATTCTTTGTCAGTCTCGCCTTACTGGGGTCGTTGACATTCTTGGTCAAGTGGTGGTACGAGGGCTTTATGGCTGCACTCTACTTCTACTGTCCCTTGACTTATAATTCTCTCCTTTGGTACTGGATAGGAGTTGTCTTCTATGGAGGCCTCATCCCAGAGAGGTGGAGGTACGACATTGTCATCAATGAAGACGATACATGCAAACACACCCATACATCAGCCGACATTCTCTCGGGCCACATTGAAAACTGTGGAGAAGAAGAGTTGGAGGAGATTGAACACGAGATCGAGGCCAAAGATATGAGCGATGATCATGATGGTGCAGTAGGTGGGGCACTTGACGCTGGCGATAATTCCGACCCTGAACAGGTAGACGACGCGGTCAAGTACCACGAAATCCTCGAGAAGCATTTCCCATTAGAGCCCACTAGAACTCCTTACCATCGTGACTTTATGTCGCTTTGGTGGGTCGACTACGTGTGCAACAGCCATAACATCTGGCATGTATTTGTGGTTATGGGAGTGGTGGGGCACTACTTCACTATAGTGGGGATGTTCCAGCAGGTAAGCCTGTAAGGCCGGCATGAGGTGCCTGGGACAGGCAAAAGGTGCCTGGATTGGCCGGTATGAAGGAACGGCTAAGGCCGGAAATTGGGCATAGGCCTGGCATAAACCGGGCATAGACCTGGCATAGACCTGGCATAGACCCAATGGGGAAAAATGAGCCTCCTCCGCGACATTAGTAAAAATTTTCGACGTGGGGGCGGGGCGTCTTCTTGGACCGAGTGTATTTGAAACCTTAAGCCATGAAGTGTTTACGTCCAGGGCTCTTTTACTACAACCTCGAATCGCTCGATGTGTTTGGCTGAGCGCGACACTTTGCGTCGTTCTTGCATCGCGCATTCCTAATTATACATGGATTAGTCCGTGAGAGTATTCATATGACGGACATTCTTCCGCACTGGTTAACAACCCGAGGATGTTTATGGTGGGGTTAAATGTGTGTCTCTCCGTGGAGAATGGTGCCTATTTGGTGCTGAGGAGTCGTTGGTGATCGCTTTGGTGGTCACTTAGCAATGTAACCTTCTATGGTTGTGTTGCACCTTGGCAAGGTCATCTCAGCGGAGTTCCCTGAAACGTCAAGTTTTTTTCTTTTTTTTTTCTTGGACTTCTTTCATCGCGTGTTGCCGAAGTGCTTAGAAGCAAAATAACGTCATAGGTAGGGTCTATAGCTGGCTGACGAGAAATCCAAATAGGGAAAGTACTTATTGTTGAGCCTTTCTTCTTTCTTGTACGGTACCCTGTCCAATCCTGCACGTCATATACGTGCAGCGCGGTTTTATAATGTCATTTTCATCGGAATTTGATCCTTATGAGAGATGTAGACGTCGTAGGAGGGTGAAAATTAGTGGAGAAAAGACGGGAGAATCGAGAGGTCTACCTTCACAAATTTGAATCGAATTAAAAAGTCAACTCTAACCGGCAAAAGCAGGGCCCTTCAATAGCAACATTGGGGGACCACCTGCATAAGCGCAAATAGGCTGCATCTTGCACCTGCATGGCACGTCCGGCTGCTTGCCAAAAAAACGTCATGATGCCGCAAATAAATCCAGAATTTGCAGCGAGTGGAATTAATTACATTCGGACCATGGCTACAGTGCATAGTTTCTTTTGTCAACAAAGAAAAATCTTGAAACTATAAATATGCCTTCATTTCTCCCAATTCCATACCCCACAGTTTATTCCTATCCTAATATATTCATCCTAAACTATTCATCATGAGTATTTACGGAAGAACAAACACCTTCGGTGCTGAAGGTAGAAAGTTAAGATGGCTCATTACTTTGTTCGCCACAGTGGGTTTCTCCCTTTTCGGTTACAACCAGGGTATGATGTCTGGTCTTATCACTGGTACACAATTCAACTACGAGTTCCCAGCTACTGATACCAGTTTGGGTAACAAGCGTCATGTCACCGTTGTTCAAGGTGCCGTCACCTCTTGTTACGAGTTGGGTTGTTTCTTCGGTGCTTTGTTCGCCTTGCTTAGAGGTGAGAAGTTCGGTAGAAAGCCATTGATTGTTACTGGTTCCATGATTATCATGCTTGGTGTCTTGATCTCTGTCACTGCTCACAGAGAACACTGGGCTTTGGGTCAATTCGTTGTCGGTAGAGTTATTACCGGTATCGGTAACGGTTTGAACACCGCTACTATTCCAGTTTGGCAATCTGAGATGTCCAGAGCTGAGAACAGAGGTAGATTGGTTAACTTGGAAGGTTCTGTTGTTGCAGTTGGTACTTTCATTGCCTACTGGTTGGATTTCGGACTTTCTTACGTTGACTCTTCCGTTCAATGGAGATTCCCAGTTGCTTTCCAAATTTTCTTCGCTCTTATCTTGTTCGGTGGTATCATTAACTTGCCAGAGTCCCCAAGATGGTTGATTGCCAACAACAGAAAGGATGATGCCATGTACGTTTTGGCCAAGTTGAAGGGTTTGCCAATTGATGACGATGAGGTCTTCGCTGAGGCCACCGTTGTCCAAGATGCTGTCACCAGATTCTCCAGATCTCAAGTCGGATTCAAGGACTTGTTCTCCGGAGGAAAGACTCAACACTTCCAAAGAATGGTTATTGGTTCTTCGACTCAATTCTTCCAACAATTCACTGGTTGTAATGCTGCTATTTACTACTCCACTGTTTTGTTCGAGGATACCATTTTCAACGGTAAGAGAAGATTGTCTTTGATTCTTGGTGGTGTTTTCGCTACCATTTACGCTTTGTCCACCATCCCATCGTTTTTCTTGATTGATACCTTTGGTAGAAGAAACTTGTTCTTGCTCGGAGCTTTGGGTCAAGGTATTTCTTTCACCATCTCGTTCGCATGTTTGATTGACGCTACCTCGCAAAACGCTAAGGGTGCTGCCGTCGGTATTTTCATGTTTATTACCTTCTTCGGTTTCACAATCTTGCCTTTGCCATGGATTTACCCACCAGAGATTAACCCATTGAGAACCAGAACTGTTGCTACTGCTATCTCCACCTGTACCAACTGGATCACCAACTTCGGTGTTGTCATGTTCACTCCAATCTTTATGGATACCTCTGCTTGGGGTGCTTACTTGTTCTTCGCTGTCATGAACTACTTGTTCGTTCCAATTATTTTCTTCTTCTACCCAGAGACCGCCGGCAGAACTTTGGAGGAAATTGATATCATCTTCGCCAAGGCTCACGTTGACGGCCGTCAACCATGGAGAGTTGCCGCTACCTTGCCTAAGCTCTCTCTTAAGGACATTGAGACTCAAGCCGAGCAACTTGGTCTTTACGAGGGTGACTTCGAGAAGGATGGTTTCGAGGTTAAGGAGGATGTCTCTTCTTCTGCCTCTGACAGACCAGAGGAGGGAATGATGGTTGATAAGTCCACCCCAACCGAGGTGTAAATATATTTATAATAGAACGTAATTAATTGTTTGGAAGCGAAGTTGTAGGTTTGTTGTTAATCGTGTTGCAATTTGCAGCCATTTAGTAGAAATTTCACGAAAAACACTGCAATTTGAGCAGATGTCAACTGCTTGATTTCCAATGAATTTTGTTTAAATATGATTTACACCGATATGTAAGATGTGATCCCCAGACCATCCAGACCCTCTACAAGTGCGGCTGAAACATCTCATCTCTTCGAGACGATGCACCCCAGGACCGTGTGAAACTGCCATATCTGACATGCAAAAAATATCTAGATCTCGAGATTCTCCATTTCGACTGATCGTCAGATTTTCGTCAGCGATTTTCCGGGAAAATCTGGAGATCCCCAAAAACGTACTTCCGAATTTTTCCTTAATGATTGTTATGCCTCAATCGAGAAACGCCTTCCTCGTCTCGCAAAATATCATGTACAAGGTCTTATGCCGCTTAACCCCATTAGACAGATCCTTCGTCAACAGCTCCACGCGCTTATGCCCGAGCCATTGGTCCCACCAGCGTATTTCCACCTTAAACCCGGAAACCTTCTCTCGGTCTTTGCACCACGATATAAAGACAACCACATGATTCCACTCTATTTACGAGATCATATTTGAGGCCCAGTGCTAAAGCTTAACTACGGACCAACGCGAAGAAGTTTAATATGAAAGTCTACTAAAACACGTCACCATACCACCGCAGGAGAATTTCTTCTTCTGGTTACAAATCCCGATCTTCTCCACCAGTGCCCCTCCGATAAGACGCCCCCAAAAATCGGAAAGACCGAAAAACAAGGGAAAAGCCTGGGTAATACAATTTACCACCATACAGGCCGTTATACCCTCATAGGGAGGTAGCCACCCAGGCGCACAAAAAATAATCTCGCGGTCCTGCTAATAACCTGCGGTCCTGTTTCCGGGGCCAGTGTGCTTATTTCCGGGGCGACGCCCGGTTCTTGCGAAGTGTCCAACCCATTGAAAATTTTACCATTGTTCATGTGAAATTATAGGATTGGCACGAAACTCTCCGTGAAAACCCGCCATCCGCCAATCCTTGCCCAATTGCACAAATTTCACCTTATCGCTGCCTCCACATCTTGGCATTCCTCCCCCGAGCCGCTCGAAACTCGTGTCTCTGTATCACCGAGCCTAAGGCCGAATGACCTGTGCGCGGCCCTAGGTTGCGAGCCTCCTATGCGACCCGTTAGCTCACGATCATGGCCCAGTTACCCCACATATTCCGGAGCTAGAACCGTGGCACGTTCTGGGAAAAATGTGTGGTGTGTCAGAAATGGTGCCAGAGAACGAATCTGCCATTTTCTGCTTCGTTAAACCCAAAACATCCGTACATTCTATGGGGTATCTTCTTCCCCCACGGTGAATCATCTGGTCGGCAGATGGTGATGTTGCGCACCGTTAGGATTTTTTTTTCTCCTCCAAGTATTGCATGGATTGCGACCGGCCCCCGCTTCGTCACTACCCGTAGCCCTAGCCACGATTCTCCATTTTAGCTGTTTGCGTTTTTCTTACCAACTTCTTAGAACTCGTTTGTTTTCCACTAATCCTGGCCCAAAATGGAGGTCCACATGAATGTGCCTGTTTCCCCCATCATGCCCATATCGACTCCATTAGCACGGTCCTCTTCTGATACAAGAGACCGGTCGCTAGAAATGAAAGTTTTGGCGGATGGAAATGTCGTTAAGCTCCAAAAAACCCGTCAGCGTCGAATCCTAAGCTGCGTCCATTGCCACTCAAAGAAAATCAAGTGTTCACGGACCCATCCGGTCTGTGTTAACTGTCAAAAACTGGGGATTGAATGCAAGTACTTTATCAACGAACGTGTCAGTCGGGGTGGACGGAAAAAGCTGGTTCCGTCGACTCAGGGCGATGGGATGGTGAAACAAGAAACCATGGACGATGAACCTTCCAGAAAATCAGATTATCCAGAGATTGTTCACTCGCCTATATCACCGTCTCTCTCGAGCTCAGAGGAGAAGAAATCTCCATCTCCAAAGAGAAATCCTCTGGAACAGGAGTCGTCACTCAAAGATACATCGCCAAAGGACCCGATGCTTGTCCCTCAGGACTCGCCCATGACGTTCCTCCTGATGAACTCACCGGTGTCTAAGATGGTGTTTACTGCGGGCAGTCAGATAGCTATAACACCAGAAGTGAACAACTCTGCAGCTGGAATGCTTCAGGCGCCTATTGTGAACTCCATGAGCAACAACATCACCAATAATTTCTTCAATACGAACTATGCAAACAACAACAATACGGGTTCAAACACTGAAGACCTGTACTCGTTCAACTTGAGCTCTTTTACGTTTACGTCGGGTCTGGACCCGATTTTGAACAATAACGGCTCGAGATTGACCACTCCGCCATCCAAACAAGATATGGATATGGATGGAAAGCCAGAGAAGAGACCAGATTCAAGTAAAGGTCTTGTTAGTGTGAATGGTGCAAGATCTAATGCTCTGGACAGTAATACTAACATCAATGGCATGTTCAAAAGCCAAATGTCGAATGCCATTACGAATTTCGTCGATGGTCCAGCCTCAACAAATTCAAATGTCTATCCAAGCTCTGATCTTTGCAGTCATAACTCACAACCAAACAATCCTGGTCTCCACAACTCGCTCAACGCGTACTCGTCCAATCCAGCCACTACAATTAACTACTTGTATGGCACAAACACATACTACGAGAACGATCATCTCCTTACGGACTTGATCACGCATCTTCCGCCTTCTCGTGAACGCTCTTTCGAGCTCATTGACCGATACATCAACTCGGTGCACATTTTGTTCCCAGTCATGGTGAACTTGGCAGAATTTGTCAAGGAACACGAGAAATTCTGGGATCACTTCGATCCACATAAAAACCATTCTCCCTCCACAACATCATCGTCATCGTCAAATGGTCCAGGCGACTTCAATTTGCTTCAGTTCTATATCCTTTACTTTCCTGTGTTGTATGCATCGACGATATCGGAGTTTGAGGAGTATGACAATCTTTTGTTGAACCAAGACATCAACAAGTACTTGAAAGGGTTCAATAAGATTTGTCAGTACCATAATTATCCGCATGGACTCAAATCCATCCCGTTACTTCTCGGAAATGTCATCATTCAGTCCACCTCTCCAAATCCATCCACTATGGAGATGTCTCAGATCATCAGGTATGCAAAATTCTTGCAACTACATAAAGATCCGAAGATGTCCCTTCGTATTAGCGACTGGAAGGTTGTAAAATTCAGAAGAATGCTTTGGTGGGTAATTTTTGGTCTTGATGGCTTGAGCAGTCACAACTTCTGCTTGCCTCCCGTGTGTAAATTTGATGACTTCAACGTCTTATTACCCGAGGATGAAGATCCTATTTTCGATGAAAACGGAACGATGGTCGGTAAGAAATTGAACGTGACTGTCCTTGCCATGACTATCAAATTCAAATATGACCGTATTTTGAGTGAATTGGTTTACCAATTGCATAATGGACTTGCTACAAACATTACACCTGAAGAGATCAATGAGATCAAGGGTATGATTGTGAATTTGTTCCATTTCATCCACAAATCGATCCTCAGAATGAATAACTTCTATAAGGTGAGTCCTCCAAATACAGTTCAGGAAATGAACTTGTTGAACTTCATCAAGAACCATTCGTGGAGTTTTGTCGACCGCGCCATGATGCTCTTGCATAAGAAGATTCTTCTTCATGATCCAACTAAGAATAGTGATAATCTCGACGTTGTTAATGGAGAGGCATATCAACTTATGGCCAGAAAGGACCGCGGTGGAGTCTTGTCTTTGTCGCAATATGAAGATACATTTGGAAGGATCCAAGAAGCCAATATCATTAGGAATTTCGATAATTCGTCGATTTCCCAATTGAGGTTTAATCAATTTGAGCTGTTCACCTATGAGAACATGCACAATAACTTGATTCCTTCCATTTTGCATAACTTGAATGATTTCTTGAAGTACAACGACTTCATCAAGTTTGGGAAGTTCAACTGGTATGTGAAACGCACCATACCGTTGGATTCAATCATCTTGTTGTTTGTGATCATCTGTGTGAAGTTCAAATACGAGTTTATGACGCTGAATGAGTTGGTCATCTACGTCAAGTTGATCAACAAGGCTCTCTTCATACTAAACCGGAAGTATTTCAAGAACGAGAAGTATAAACGCATGCTTTCGTTGACCAATTTGACTTGGGAATTTATCTTGAAAAAGTACAATGTCATCAAATTGATCAACCTCACCAACGAAAAGAAGAACGGCCGGATCGAATTCTTCGACTACCAAGTGAGTGGATTCATGAACATGAGCGAACTCTTCAACGTTATGGACGTTCCACAGCCTGCACTCATTAGCAATGGAGTCAATCTTGGACGCATTCAACATGACGATGAACCATACAATAACGACCAGCAGCAGAAATGGGAAGCAGATGATTCCGAGTACGAATCCCCAGAGGGAAGATCTTTGAATCTGTCAGTGTTTTCGAACCAGCTCATTCAACAAGTTGACGAAAAGAAAGAAGAGTCAGACTTGCAAAGCCAAAAACTTGAGCTTTTACAATTGAATGAGAAAATCTACTACGATTTGCGGAACAATTTTGTTGATATCAACGATTACTGTACGTTCTACTCGTCGCTTGAAAACGTCCTTCATGAACTCATGGACTATGTCAACAATGGAAGACAACAAGAGAGGCATTAAGGAGGAAAAAGCCATTCCAAATACGGCATTAACCACGGAAATACGAAATGCAAGAGTTGCACTGCGAAATGCATTGTAAAGTTATGCACTTGATGCAATACGAATTGCCCCAAATTCGCACCCCTAAGCGTGATTGCATTCACAGACCAAATGTGACCTCCCTCGCTATACTGCAGAATTGCAGACAGCCCTGGTGTTCTCCGCATTTTGTAGTGGGTGACAATGCATATAACCAACAGGGCGTATGGAAGGGCCCCGGCTCTAAAATTTAGTCAGAAGCCAGGTTAAATCGATAAAAGCAACCACTTACAATTGTCTCAATTCGGATCGGGTGATTTCCTGAAACTGCCTCCTTCTTTCCTCAGCCTCAATTGACTGTGGCCTATTTCTACTTGCCGTTTCGTCACCTTATCTCACTTGGAATTCCATCCTGTTTGATCACTCTGACACTCAGTCACCAGCAATTAACACGTGAAATCACTTCCAAAGGCATGTCATTTACTCCCTCGGGGACCCTGATCAGACTGCTCTCCAGAACGCCAGATGACTTGGCCCATTCGTTACTTCTGATGGACCTAGCCGAGAAAGAGGCATGGAAGTCTCAGAATCTGGCCATTCTCGGGGATGTCGAGGATATTATGATCGATGTTGTGGTGTTGTTCTCGAAATTGCCTATCTTGGAGAATACTCCTGTTTCTATCGACAAATGGTGCTTTGCATTCGAGAAACTCTTTGATCTGTTTCGTGGTCTTCGTTATGTCATGGACGAGGATGAGTCTAGACCCGAGGAACTCGAGGGGCGAAGGGGCCGTTTTTATCTGGCCATTGAGGCCGATTACTTCCTC